>OZ004729.1:34894005-35494005 GCA_963924685.1 Dexiosoma caninum | reverse complement strand
GAAAGAATCCCTACGAATGGCGCATAAAAACGCATAATGTACGTATGTTTATTACGAGTACAATGATACTGATGATGATCATCATGATCATCACGATAATCATAAACACGATTATTGAATATCCGTGACAGAGTTTGTCAGAGTATGTGTGTGTGTGTGTTCAGTGTAAAATATATTATCAACCCACTTTTTGTGTCATCAATAATTTTTTTGAAACATTGGTCTCACATTTACAATTCTGCCATCGATTTTTAATGATTTTCTGTTCTAGTTTTCTGTTCATCTATGCACACATACAGACATACTCGTACATACATATATGTATGTATGTATATTTGGGTTTCATTTTTATTTTATGATGAAGAAACCTTCAAGATATTTTTTTGTTGGCATCAACGTTTCCAAAGTTATAAAGTGATAAATGAATTAGTAATAATTCTATGTTGCTTCTTTGTTTTTATTTTGTTTTTTTTTGTTTTTTTTACTGTCAACAACTTTTGTTGTCAATATCCATAGACAGTTTATTTCAGTTTTTATTCATTTATTTATTTATTTATTTGTTAGTGTGTGTGCGTGTGTGTGTGCTTACATCACCGAGTTTCCTCTTAATGTGATCAGATTATAAGTTGCCTCATTTTTGTTCTGATTTCTTGTCTGATGCTTAAGACGTAAGAAAAGTTTTTCTTTTTACCATGTGGCCAAAGGAAACCTGTCTAAAATTTTCAATTGCACCTGTGTTGTTTTTAACGTCTTTTTTTTTTAAGGAAGTTATTTTTTTTTTAGCAGGAAATTTGTAGATTTATGTTTATCGAGGAAAGAATACATAGGCAAGTCTGATTATTTTCTTTTTTTTTTCAAAATATCTTTGTGTTATAAATTGTTATACCAGAAAGGGGCTAATATGTTCTTAACAACAATTAATTTATTTATTTTTATTGGTACGAATCTACATATCGTCATATGATTTCAAGCTTTAAAAAAATGCGAAATCCTTATGAAAGCCTTATGATTTATTGTGATGCACAATACATGTTCCTACAAAATTTTACATGCCTGCCATGAGAAATAACGTTCTTATAAACAAAATTCGGAAATGTATAAGTGCGAACGTTGTAGGTATTTTGCTTCTGCTCTCAAATTTTTTGAGTTATCAAGGCTTTTATGAACTCATATGACGATATACGAATTTTGGTAAATTTTGTTTTCCTCGATTACAAAGGCATACTACAAGGAAGTTCTGGGCTTGACGCAATACGGCTCAAACGATCGGAATTGTGGAAAACAAATCATGGATTCTGCATCACGATAATGCACCAGCTCACACATCAATGATTGTTCGTGATTTTTTGGCCAAAAACAACACCTTAATCATGCCTCAACCAACGCCTTATTCACCAGATTTGGCTCCCTGCGACTTTTTCCTATTCCCAAAACTGAAGAGACTAATGAAGGGAAAACGTTTCGCCACAATTGATGAGATAAAGTCAAAATCAAAGAACGAGCTGATGGCCGTACCGAAAAGCGCATTTCAGAAGTGCTTCGAGGATTGGAAGAAACGCTGGCATAGGTGTATTATATCTGAGTGGGATTACTTTGAAGGGGACAAAATGGATATTGAAGCATAAATAAATACTTTTCAAACAAATTTAAAATTATCACTTTCTTTTGAACAGACCGCGTATAAATAAAAAAGAATCGATAAACGAGGAGGTATTCGCAAAATACTTAAACGGCTGGAACAATTTATTTAATTTCTTTTTTCAAGTATTTCTTGCAGTTGGAGGTAGATTCTTCTTACAGAAAGAAAAAAATTTAAAATCTGTTCAGGAGGGGTGGGGCAATTTCCTCATTTCCAAAAATAACTAACTGATTTTAATGAGAATTAAAACATAAATATGTAGGTCTGAGTATAGAACATGGGTGACCAAAACTGTTTTGCAACTGTATTGGTGGCAGGTAAAAGTGAGCGGAAAAACTGAACATCCCCCACAAAATTCACTTTTTTCTACGTTTGTTAAAATTGACGAGTTTGTCTGCTTTTAATGGCTGTCAAACATAAACTAAATAACGCATCTTGCTAAAAATTTTACAGTAGTCTATTAATAGATGGTGCTTGACGGCTGCAGTGTTGCATTTAAAGTTACTGCGTAGCAAATTCAAAACGTCACGGAGTTACCAAACAGGCCTCGTACAGCGCTCTACTTCGGTGAAATGTTTATCTGTGTTATATTTTTATATATCTTCAATAAAATTTTATATGCATATATAACTTAATTAAAATATATTTCTACAATAAAAAAATTAAACCACAAATATTTTCTGTGAAATAGATGCTACCAGTTAATTGTGAACATAATCAGAATTTATGAATGGATTTTAATGAAATATGCCTCGTTTTATTTGTAATATAACAGTATGCGCGTACAAAAATTATTAACAACTTTTCAGATTTTGTTTATATTACTTTTCTTTATAAACTTTATAAAAGAAATTTAAAAATTTTCTTGAAAAAAACGGACTTTGTTCTCAAAACATTCTGAATATCTCCTAAACTATAAGGATTTGCAAAAAACGTCTAATAACCTAATTTATTATCGATCCTTTGCTGTTTTACTTAGTTCTATGGAAGAGTTAGTTCTCGAGTTATTGCGGATTATGTGGTGCAACCTCCACTTTTTCTATATGACGGTAAATCTCGAGAATCAGAGTCAATCCAAAAAAAGTAATTTATAAGCATTGTATCGGAGTATCATATGTCCTCAAATTGACTAAGAGAACTCAGGCCAATAAATTCTTGTTGATCACCCTACAATTTACTTTCACATTTTTTTTTAAATTTATACTGCGATTTTGTTTTTTTTTTAAATTGTCGGCAATATGGAGACTTCTTTTATTTGGAATATGTTTCGTTTACTTGTTTGCAGAAGATACAAATTGTTGCCAGCTACAACAACCGCAATATATTGCAGCTATTAATCGCTCCGTTCTACACAAATTTAATTAATATTTTATTTCATCTCTGAAATATTGAAATAAATCCAAAAATCTTTTTATAGCATTTAACATTTCGGGATAATAATTTCTTAATTTTAATTTGAACTGCGTAACTAAAAATTAACGAAGACTATTGCAAACTTTTTGAAAATAAAATGCTTTAACATTGGTCTTACGTATTTTTTCATACTCCTAATAATTTTGGTTTTAAATATATCATTTTCACTTCATTTAATTCGTCCCCCCTTGCTACTTCCACGACCATTTCCCCTTCACGGCAAATAACTGTTTAATTGATTTTAATTAAATGTCATCCTTAAGCCAGCATCCGATATGTCTTGTGACATGTAAACTTTAAATTGCTGCCATAAATAACTTGCGATAATTAAATAGAATTCTGTGCAAAATGCTACTTAAAATCGTATTTGAATTAAAATTAAATTTGAAATATCGTTAAATAAATCGTGTGTGAGAATTTTTTTACTTGCAAATGCTTAATATTCTTTAGATTGGAATAATAAAAAAAAAGAGAACGGTCTGTTTGTGATTAATTAAACGTAAATAAGGCAACAGTAGCCAAAGAGAATTTCATTTGCAGTTCAGGAATTTTACAAAAGTTTTCCTTTGAAGAAGATTGCTTTGAGAAAGGTTGCTATAGAGAGGGCATGAGTTTACAACACAAAGGAGTAGATTTGCCAAATGAAGGATTAAAAAAATTTACAAGGCGATCTCATTTGAAGCAAAAATTAAATTGCATTACCCATTGGCGTTTACTTCTCTCAGAAAAGAATAAAACTGTTGGTTTTTTCTTTGGAAAATGGAAAATTTACTCGTGGAGGAGGTGCCATTTCGTGAGAGTAAAATTTAAAAAAAAAACTTTGGAAATAAAAGCATTTTCTGTTTGTAGCTACAAAAAATAGTTATTTCGTACGAGTATTTTATGGCAAAGTTTTTATCACTATTTACATTTATTTAACAAAATCCATAAATGAGATGATGCAACGCGTGAGGCGATATCGCGAAATCAAGTTTCCAATTGGTGATCAAAAAGATGTTCGCCTCACTTTGACTCTCTCCGTCATCATGTCATCCATCATCCAGCAAGCAATACGTTAGAATTAGAAGAGTGCTGTTGCCTCAAGGTTGTGGGTTCAAACTCTGCTTCAGTCATGAAAACTTTTTCAAATGTGAATTTTGTTGTTGTTAATGTAAATAAAATTTAACATCAGAAAATGTTATCACTCCAGTAACTGCTTATATAACTACTTCCAAAAGTCATTACAAACATGTTGAAATATGACTTACTTTCGTAATCTTCCAACAGAAAATGTTTCTGTGTTCATTCTCTTTGCAATTGAAAGCAACTCACTAAATCCTGGTATGGTTAGAAGCTGAAAGTCATCGTGTAGATTAAAAACGAAAACGGCTCATAAACAAAGTGCATGGAAAGTGCAACACAAGCCTATTTGCAATTATGAACTATGTGCATTACTTGATAATTGTTTAACAACACTTGATTAACTTTTGCAATTAAAAAAACAAAAACAAAAAACATTGAAAAAGTATACAACAGAAATTAACTGCAACACAAGTTGTGCGCTGATAAGCAGATACACAGATACGCTGTTAAATTCTCGTATAAACTTTATAATTCCTATTAAGTTCTAAGGATAAACATAATGATGTGGCTGATGGCACAGAACTCAACAACTAAAAGAAATAAATAAATAAATAAATAGTGAAACAAATATGAGTACAAAAAGATGCCAGTAGTCTGGCTTGGCGGCATGAAAGCACGATGGCAAGAGGGAAAATGAAGAAACCAGTGGAATATCCACGAGTTACCACAACTCTTTGCAACGCATGCAATTTACAGCGTTGTTCGAATAATGTCTATTGTACAGTGGCAACTTGTTTTGGTTAACAAATATTTACAAAAATTTATTGTAATAAAATTAAAAACCTGTTACTTTTCTTCTATATCGTCTCATACATCACCAGCCATCGCCACGGCTGAAGTATCGGGTGGGCCAAAAGTAATCACCCGGGGCATAAGTAATCACCCGATGTCCTTTTGCTGTAATTTTATTTAATAAAAACTTTTGAATCTGCATGTATGGTCATCAACTCTGGCGACGGTCACTTAGCCCATATCATAAGCAGTGGCAAAATTAGTCTACAAAAAAAAATTACAGCAAAAGAACATCGGGTGATTACTTATGCCCCGGGTGATTACTTTTGGCCCACCGTGTAGTCTGCACGTTGACTACAAAAACCAAAGAGTCCTGAGTTCAAGCCCAGTTTCGGACTAAGTCATAAAAACATTTGGCAGTTTTTCTGACGTGCATACGTCCGTCTTTATGTCAGCTGTTGTCGGACAGTTTCCGTGGCGAACGTCACAGGGCACATTAGAGCGCCCTCCTTTGTTGTTATTGTATAGCGCCAACAATGTAAAATAATTACTAAAAATGGCTACTAAAAATTTAATACGTCTCTTTGATATTAGCGGCGCTGCAACACTGCTATGAAACAAACAAAAACCTGCAAAAGCAGAGTTGTAACGTAGTGGAGCTTCACTATCCCTTTGTTCCAGTTACAGCACAATGCTTCACATGTGTTGAGGTCATCCCATGAGTGTTGGTTCAACATAAAAAAAATGGTAGCTTAAAAATATTGCGTCAAAATTACCATCAGGGACGCCGCAACTTTGTTTTATAATTAACACGCAACTACAGAGTTGCAATTTAAGCTCTACCTACCACTTTCACCACCTGTATATTCTCTACACTATCCGCGTCTCTCTCTCTCTCTCTCTAAATACTTCCAGTGCTATGAATTGCATACGTATAGTGATATCCCCTGAACCCTGTCCCAAGAAAAAAAAAAGAAGAGTTTGAATTTGATAAAAACAATTTTTTTAAATCACTCTTCGCTGAAAATGGGTTTTAGCGAGTCCATTTTTCAAAAGCCATTTTGATAAAAAAATTTTATTATTTGCACGTATTGTTGAATGCTGTAGCCGTGCCCATGGTGATTTATCAAAACAATAGTAAATAAATGACAACTAATTTGACAGCTGTAGCTTCAACAAGATGGCCGTTATCAACTGTCAAAGTTCGAAAGTCCCAGTTGGAAGGCCCTGGATGTATATAATATTTAATAAATACGAGAAAAATATTTCTTTTAAAATTTTTAACAAAAATAAATTTTCATATGAAAAAAGTTTTATTAACGACAAATTTTCTATAAAGAGATTTCATTGTCCAGCGTATTTATGTTTCTACAGAAATGAAATTTCTGCATTCCAATTTCAAAATATGTTTCGGTACCAGCCTCCATTTGAAAATTGCAACCCTGATACGGAATGTCTGCATTCTTTTATAATTCAAGCCACATTAAAGTGAATAAGAGCGAGCAAATATCTATTCAAGAGTGTACTTTAATGTTCAGGTCGGTCTAGGTCACATCGTCATCATCATTATCCTCATCATGAAAATGCGGGTAATGTTAACAATTTTTAAATGCGATTCATATTTGAAATTGTAGCTCTCGAGTGTGCGTGTATGGATGGGTGTGTGTATGGCGGTGTGCAAAAAGCACAAAAACAATCAACGTGATATTATGAGATTGTTGAACTGCTTCGTAGTTCAGTCAGTTCTTAAGCATTCAGCGCCAAAGGTGGAAAATGAAGATAATGAAGTAGTAGAAATAAGATTCACATGAATACAAAGCCGAGGCCAATAAGACATTCAGGCGGTTTTTATTTCATTAGATTGTCTGGTTGGCTGACTGGCAGTCTTTGCTCTGGCAATTGCGGTTGCCAAGTAACGCGTGCAACAAAAGTTAACTGAGATTAGGGCAGAAATGATTAACAAAATGCGTTACTTTAAGCACGTGTTAGTATTTGAACCGTTTAAAAATCATGAAAGAAATAACGGATTTTTTCCCTCATAATGAAGCCGGAAATAATTTCCAAGTTGCAGATAATTGAAGAAAATTCTTTTTAATTTACGGGCAGGTATGTGTTTGTATGCGAAAGTTTATGGAATGTGCGTAGTTTTAACATCGTTATTAAATTAGACATGCAGGTAAATAAACTTTATTAAAATATAAAGATTTTATGCTTCAATTGCCCCAGATATGAAATACTCACAAAAGGAGAAAGAAATATTTCCCATACATTTTATTGCTGCACATAAATTTTCCATAGACAATATTTGTTGGCCAAGAATATTTTTTTAATTATAGAAAAAAGTTGATAAACAGGAATTTTAGAAATGATATGGAGAAAAATTTTTAAGAAGCAGTCACTTGCGCAATAAATTTCTTTTGATATTCACAATTAATTTTTGAAAAAAGTTTTTATTTGAGTAAATAATTTCTGTTTGCAGAGCATTCATATTGATTTTCTTCTCGCAAATTTTGATTCTTTCGATATCGTGGGCCTGGCAGTAAATTTTTTATTAAATTTAGGGCTCAATACTTAAATAAATAAATAATTTTCTTTTGTTATGAAATACGCAAAATGAAAGAATGTGCAGAAGCAGAGCTGTAAAATAATTAATTAAGCTTCATCTCCTGTCGTTTCTCCTACTATCCCTTTCCTATAGTTCCAGCACAATGCTTCGCATGTGTAGGAGTCATCACTGGCATAATAGAGCCAGTCAGCGTCAAGCGCTTCTTGATCCCGAATAGGGCAATCTCAAATATGCTGCTGTCACTAAAAAGAGCCAACTTGAGCCTTTTAGCGATGTACTTCACGGGTCATTGTGGCCTGAGGTACCACCTTAACAAAATAAATTTCTCCGATTTTGTGAAAGTGAATATGTTTCTTGCAACTGTCCTGCAGTCGGCAGACATAGGTTTTACCATCTTGGTGAAATTGCGTGCATCTACACAAGGTGTGGAACACCAGGCCCCAAATAGTGCTTGAATTCCTTAGAAGCATTGAGATGGGGATCTAATATGAAGATTCTTTCACAATAGATTATCTTGGTCTCAGTGCTGCTTCCTGGCCCAATAATAAATAAATAAATAAATATTGCTTAATAATTTAATGTACATTTTGTATGGAATAATGAGCTCAATAATGGTATTTATTGCAAATTACTCAACAATGGTGCACATCGTAACACCGTATGAAAATATTTAACAGGATTTTTTATTATTTATTCTATAAAAAAAAAAAGCTCTAATCGAAGTCCAAGAGCCGCATTACGGCCATTTCTGCTCTCTAGGATAGTTTTTAATTCCATACATTGTCTATAGAATTTTATTCTGTTAATTCCTACGAAAAATTTTCTTTTTTTATAATTTTATAAAATTTTGTTCAAATGTTCTGCAGCAAATTTTTTTCGTCCACAAAAAAAAGTTTTTTTTAAATCTATTATTTGTTTATTATCTGGCAGATATTTAATTGCATAAACTCATGGCAGCTGAATACGGTCTGGTCAGTAGAAGCCGTGTTTTTAATGTGTTAAAAATGATAAAATCAAAAGAACGGAAAAAAAAAACAATTTTTCTAATGAAATGAAAAATTTTGTTCATCGTTATTAACGCGATAATCAAATCGAGTTTTGCATGAATTGAGTGACGACGACTGTCTGTCAATTAGATTTCGTAATTTGTTGAACAATATTCACAAAGCGATGTTGCATTGACAGCGCCACCATCATCATGATGTTGGTGTTGATGACGACGGTGATGGTGATGATGATGAGGATGAGGTTGACGATGACAATCATGATGTTGATGGTTGTTGCAAATGACAACTGAGACTAGAATGTCCATGTTTTTCTTTAATATAACACACACACACACACACACACACACACCCATGCGCACACATGTATGCATTCATACGTACGTTAATATTTAAAACTATTGATGACAAAATTGTGTATCTGTGGGTGTGTGAGTGTGTGCGCGGGAAATTACATTTATTTCATTCGTGGCAAATAAAATAAGTGGCTCACGGGTAATGGAAGAAAAAATCTGACTGCTGACAGCAGTGACAGCATTTTATAAAATAAAAGTAGCGAAATGATGTTGTTGTTGTTGTTGCTGGTGTTGCTGTTGTTTTACTATGTTTTGGCCTGATATTGAGGTTGTTGATGACGACAGTGATGATGTGTATGGTTTGTCAATATGTTGACATTTGTAGTACTTTTCAGTGATTGATTCAATAGCAACAACTTCTATGACTTCGTCATCATTACAGATGTCATCAACATATCGTAAACGTAGCTACAGAAGTAACAAAAATAACCGGCTTATAGGCAACCAGCATTGCCACCAACATTGCAACAGGAATCCAAAACAACATTTAATGATGACTTCTTTTTCGTTTTCCTCTCAAGTTATTGCAGATTTTTGATGGAAAAAAACGTCAGTTTTTTAATCTTGGACCGGCACGCAGGAGATAGATGACCCCTACACATGCAGTGCATTGTGCACTGTATGTATTTTAAACAATTTTAGAGTACAAAAAATTTGCAAGCAATTGATTTTCAATACGGGCTGGTCAATAAGTCCGATATTTTTTGAAATTCTCGCCAGCTAACTGACAGTCACTTGACTCCTTTCGAAATTTGAACCACTGTTTCTTTTATAGGGTGGTCCAACCCAAATGCACGATGTTAATTGTAAATAAAACAAAATGTTTTCAGAGAATTATCTTAATATTTTTTATTCCTATAGAAGGATCGATGAGTGAAACAAAATATTGGCCCGATGCTCGCCAAGGATTCGGTGGCATATTTTGATGTTCAATTTCGTTAATGTGCCGAATTATCTCATCCTTTGGGTCGTGAATTGTTCTTGGCTTATTGATGTACACTTTTTCTTTTAAATATCCATTCTTTTTTCTTTTATTAATAAAGAATGAGTCCAACGGTGTCAAATCACATGATCGTGACGGTCAATTAACATCGCTACGACGTGAGATAACACGGCCATTGAATTTCTCGTATAGAATACCATTGTTTCATTGGCTGGCACCCAATACTGTTAGAATCACGTATCATCTAGGTCCATACGCTCAATTTCAGGCCACAAGAAGTCCATTGTCATCTCACATTATTTGGAACGACGACGAGTTGAGGTTGACTGCTCTTATGTCACATTATGGCGAACAACAGCAATGTTTTCCGCAGAACGTACTTGGCCGACATGGACAGATGTTTTCACAATTGCTAAGACCCAAAAATTTGCTGACATTTGCGTCCAATTCTCCCGATTGTGAACACATTTGGTCGATTATGCTGACCAAACAAATCACGAAGTTTACGAAATGCATTTTGATTTGATCGCCCATTTTCGTAAAAGACTTCAGCAATCTTAACGCGCTGCTCAATTGTCTACCTCTCCATTGTTGAATTTGTCCAACACTGAAACAAAGAAACGTCAAAATAAGTTTGAAAAAAACATTGCCGTTAAGGTGTGCCTCACATTTAACATCGTGCATTATGCTTGGACCACCCTTTAGTTTGTGTTTGACAACAGCCGTTTAGAGCAGACTACCGCATGATTTAAGGAAAAAATTGGAAAAAAGTGAATATTTATCATCACCCAAAATCACCCAGGTTAACTTTCATAAATACCATAGAAACGCTCTACCATCAATTTCCAGGGTAAAAAAAGGTATATTGAATTTCGTTTTGGCCGCGCAAGCACAGAAAAAGCCGAACGATCTGGACGAACAGTTGAGGACTCTGACATTCTTTGAAATTCATGATGTTGGGTTGATCTATGGGAGATTGGAAGTTAAGGAGATTATGGGAGTCAGAGGCAAATCATAAGGCCCACTGCTTTCAATTTTGAATAATCACTTAAGGATGAGAAAACTCTCCGCAAGTGACGCTTGCTCACAATCGACCACTAACGCAATTCGCAAGGGTTTTATGGCGTTGTTAAAACGTAAAATGCAAAATTTTCTCGCCGTATTGTAACCCTGGACGAAATGAGGTTCTATCGGAATACAAGAGATAACAAATAGATGTCTTCACCGCGGGTTTCTCGCGGTGAATCGGTGCCAAATAATCTAACGATGGGTTTGTCAGTTTATAAACTGATAGAGAGCGTTTTGTCGAATACACGCGCTATAATCCACATTGTCTACCTTTAAAAGAGTAAAACAATCTGCAAAACAATCAATTGCTATAGTCCGTGAATTAAATTAAGCATTACACACCAACCCGTCCTATTCACTGATTTCTTGTTGGCCAACCTGAAGAAACGGCTCGGCGGAAAGAGATTTGACTGCAACGATGGCGATGACAAAAGTAGTCTGCACATCCCCTAAAACACCAAAAAGTTCTGGGTGCCAGGTCAGTTTCAGACTAAATCATAAAACCACTTCGCATTTTTCTGATGAACATTAGTGTTACTTTGTGTCAGTTGTTGTCGAAAGGTTCCAATGGCGAAGCCATAGTCGCTGGTCACTGAACAGTGCCGACTTCACTTGATACAAATCCACAGTCACACACATTCCCCCTTCGTCGGTATTGTGTAGCATCAGTGAAGTAAAATAATTACTAAAAATGGCTACTAAAACAAAGCTTCAAAAATTGAATACGTCTCCGAAAAATACGAAAACCGATTTTGATAACATCGACAAATCTAATTTTTGGAAAGGTATAAAAAAAAAACTAGAGAAATATTGGACAAAGTGTGCAGAGCTCGAAGGACACAACGTTGGAATATAAAAGAATTTTCTTTTATTATTGCCCACCGTTTGGAATGCTTTGCAAATAGCAATTTCTGTTAAATTAACACTACAGGACAGGGTGCCCCGGTAGTCTATCTTTACCTTTAAATCCATCAATCTGCCGACCTAACCTAACATAAGACTACAGAACATCTGCTGGGGTAGTGTAACTCCACATTCGCTGAGTTCCTCAGTCTGTTAAACTGTGTATTGGAAATTGACAACTGCATTTCTGTGGAATTGTTTTTGGGGGGTGGGGGGTTTCTTTTTCCCTCTTGTTATTTTATTTCTTTAACTTTTGCGTGATTTTGTTCTGTTGCTGTTTGCTGTTCTGTGCCATTTGCAATATTTAAATTGATTTGCTGTGATTAATTTATTTCTGTCTAAATTCTTTTTTAATGCATTTCTTTATTTATTCCTTTTTGTTGGTTTTATTGTTGCATTTGATGCAATTTGCTTTCTAAGTAGTGCAATTTTATTTAAGCCGATTTGGTTGTTGTAATTATAAATCTGTTGCAGTAATTGCAGATGTTGTTGCTGTTGCCTGCCAAAGTCGTTGCATTAGTTAGTTCTGATTTTTTGTTCTGTTTCTGGTTCTTTGTACTGGATTTGTAGACATTGCACTAATTGAGTCGTAATTATTTACTTGACATTTGTCAATTACCAAAGAGAATGGATCAGTAGCGCGGTAGCAACATAAAATAAATAAAATAAAAAAAATAGAAATAAAAAAAAGCGCTGTAGACACAAAAAAGCCTTTTTTCCTTTAATGAACAAAATGGTGTTTTTTGAATTAATCAAGAGTTAAAATAAGAGGATTTTTTTTTTTCTTTTCGACATAATAAAGACCACTATATTTTCATTCAAATGCACTGCATTCGAAATGCTTATGCCTGCTTAACATAGAAAATTGAAATTGAGACTAAGACTGGTTCTGAGCTTTAAAGAAACATCAAATGCAATTCGAGGCGCATTCTTAACAGCTGAACTTACTGGCGACTATTTATCACTATGTGATGCCAAAATTGTATGAATTATTTTGACAACGTACTATGATTTTTGTGGTTGTTGTACTACAGGGTGTCCCAAAACGAGCGAACTCTTTTATTATAATTTGTTTTGTTTTATTTTCAGTACTTTGTAAAGAACACTTGGAGAAAAATAAAATGGAACAGTACACAATTGAACAACGTACCAAAATCGTTGAATTCTGTTTCAAAAGAAAACCATGATTTTATTTATAGTTTAATTATAAGTGACGAATCCCATTTCCAATTGAATGGGTTCGCTAATAAGCAAAAAGGACTACGGAAAATCCTAGAGTAGTTTAACAGCGAGAATTACACCCACTTAAGTCTACCGTTTGGTGCGGTGTGTCGTCGGAAGGCATAATTGGCTCATATTTTATTTTTTGGAAAATGAAAACGGTGTCGCCGTTTCCATCACTGGTGTTAGATATCGGACAATGCTGGAAAATTTTTTATGACTGACCGTGGAAAAATATCCGCAAATATGGTTCCACAGCGCACACGGCGAGGGAGACAATCGCTCTTTAAATTCAAACCCCTTTGGTCATTTTGGGCCATCCTGTAGTAATTTAACCTGATGTGAATATACGCCTTGATACAATTTGATTAGCAGAATTCTCGTTAGCATACGCTCACTTGAAAAATGCAACATTGCACTCACAGTACTCAGCCAAATTTAACAGAACAAAACAGATAAAACACGCGCCAAAATCCGCTCAATATTTTGTGTATTAAATTGGCTTAAAACACAAAAACAATCCACGGTTGACGGTCTTGAATCTGATAGAACTAAATAGAAATTTATTTTAAAGAAAACTTGCCACTGTGCACGGCTGAAGATGCCAGTTCTTTTAGAAATTTAATTATGTTTTTTTATAAAAAAAAGAAGAGAAATCAAGAAAGAAGACAAATTTCTATTGTACCATCGGATGCGATGACTTAACATTTTTTTTTTAATGGAACTCATTTCTGCTTAACCACAATTTATAGTGAATTGAAATACGCAACGTAATAACTGCTTCCATTTAATAAAATATCATAAAAATTTCACAAAACATATTTCCATAACGACATGTGTGTGTGTGTGTGTGTGTTTTTTTTTTTTTTTTTAGCTGTACGAGCTACGGCTAGGGAATCTTCAAAAGATATTGGCGGCCCGAGCCAACCAATATGCACGATTCACAATTCACCAGGCTTTCCTTCCGGCCTGCCCTGCGCCTACGTACTAAACCCTAGCCTCGAGCGTACTCTCTCCATCCCATCTCCCCCGGAACCACCATCAAGTATTACCTCAGGGAAGAGGTCGTTCAGCGATTGCTGCCTTCTGCTACTGCATGTCTTGCTCTCTCGGCCAATCTCTGGCGCACTAAGATCTCCCTTGCGTAATCGCACACAAGGTCCCAGTTCTCCGCCTTGTCCAGCATCTGGCCAACAAGGTTGTCCGGGGTGATCCGAGCTCCCATTGCAATTCCCAGGGAGCATCTCCGATCCTCATATCGCGGACAGTAAAAGAACACATGCTCAACTGTTTCAACCGTGTTAGGGCATTCTGCACATTTATCATCCCCATCATGGCCGTACTTACGGAGGTATTGCCTGAAGCATCCATGGCCGGTTAACATTTGGGTCAGGTAAAAATTTACCTGCCCATGTTTCCTTTGTACCCACTCAGCTACTCTTGGTATGAGCCTATGGGTCCATCTCCCTCTGGCGGAGGTATTCCACTCAGTTTGCCATCTTTCCAAGTAGGTGTCCTCCAGATTGTCGGGGTTCTCTACCCCAGCTCTCCTCGCAACATGCTTCATCTTTTGCATATCCGCAGCGAACTGTAGTGGCACCAGTCCCGCAACGACGAATGCTGCGTCCGCGGACACTGTGCGGAAGGCCGAGGCGACCCTGAGAGCGCATCTTCTGTAGGCAGCATACATCCCTGCCCTATAGGTTGGCCTGAGCATGGCCTCGGCCCAGATGGGGGCTGCATAGAGGGCAATCGACCTCACCACACTGGCCAACAGCTGCCTCCTCTCCTGGCGTGGACCCCCCATATTAGGCATTATTCGCGACAGGGCACACGACGCCACGGCACATTTCCTGCCAGCATATTTAAGATGTTCCTTAAATGTGAGCCTGTTGTCAATCATTACGCCCAGGTACTTGATTGCTGGCTTCGAGGGTATTCGCTGGTCTCCAACAGTTATGGTAATGTACTCCATTTTCTTCCTGCTGCTTATCAATATTGCCTCAGTTTTGTGGTCAGCAAGCCTGAGGCCTGCGCTCACAATCCAGCTTCTCACGGCGGCGACTGCATCATTGCAAACTCCTTCTAGTCGATCTAGATGCTTACCCTGTATTACCAGCGCAATGTCGTCTGCAAATCCAACAATCTGGGCACCGTTAGGAAGTACGACCCTCAGTACACCATCGTACATAGCGTTCCAAAGAATTGGGCCTAAAACCGAGCCCTGAGGCACTCCCGCAGAGACCACATAGGACTTCCTGCCGGAAGCTGTGTCGTACAGGAGAACTCTATTTTTAAAATAGTCCGCAAGCAGCTCTATTAAGTATTTCGGTACGTTTTTTTCATCCAGAGCAACCAGCACAGCGTCCCAATCTGCCGAGTTGAAGGCATTTTTCACGTCCAAGGTGATGATAGCGCAATATTCCTTATCACCTTCCAGCCAGCGGTCACCCTTGATGGCATCCTTTGCTATGCCTATGACCTTTTCCATGGCATCATGTGTGTGTGTGTATGTGTGTGTGTGTGTGTGTGTGTGTGTGTGTAGTAGTAAATTAATTAAAAACAACATTTGTGGTGTAACTAGGAAATTTTCGAAAAAAAAACCATGTTCAACAGTTAATTACTGCTTTTAAAACTTTTTTATTATTAAAAGTTTTTTTCTTGTTTAAAAAATTCATTAATTTGTGGTAAAAATGAAAACAAAATCGCTAAAAATATTTGTATTAATAATGAAGAGATTTTTTTTTCAATTATATGAAACTAATAATTTTGTTGTTGTTAATTAAGTGCAACATCACAGGAACAATTTATCATTAAATATGGCTAACATTTACTAATACATACGAGAACATGCAAATACATACATAAATATTGTGTATGTGTGAACATAATTTTTGCTTTAAAATCATAATGGTTGTTGGCGAAAAACAACAACAGCTGGATAATTAATAATTTACTACTCCCATTCATATACAGTTAAGCCTCGATTATGCATAATTATGAATAATCGATTTTCACTGATAATATAGTTTTTTTTTTATCTTGGACCAGCATTCAGGAGCTGACCCACACATATGCGGTGTATTGTGCTGGAACTAGAGGAAAGGGTTAGTAGGAGAAATGATAGGAGGTGAAGCCTCTCTATCCGACAGCACTGCTTTTTGCACGTTATTTGTTTTTTATAGCAGTGTTGTAGCGTATCCGATGTCAAGGAGAAGTATTAAATTTTTAAGCTTGGTTTTAGTAGCCATTTTTAGTACTTATTTTACTTCGCCGGTGCAACACAATACCGACGAAGGAGGGCGGAAGAGAGTTACAGATTTTTGTGTTTTTTTTTTTTTGTATGTTTCATTCATATTTTTGTATTTACTTTCATATGGTTCTAAGACGGAATCAGGAGTGGGGGCGGGTCTTTTCTCCGATGTTTCCTACAGGCTGGCAGATACCTCCAGTGTCTTCCAGGTGGAGGTTTTTGCTATCTGCCGGGCTTGCCTGATGCTGAGAAGGCGCCGCGTGCAGGGTACTGTTGCTAATCTTTCCGATAGTTGGGCGGCATGGATGGCGTTGGTTTCACCAGCTGTCTGCTGTCGTGTTGTTAGTGAGTGTAGAGAGGAGCTGGCTGTCCTCGAGGATTTCTCTGCCGTTTCTCCTGTGTGGGTTCCACGGCATGGGACCCTCAAGGGTAATGGGATGCCTGATGGGCTGGCCGGACTGGGTTAGACCGGTTCGCCATCTGCTATTATTATTTCTGATATAGTGGTCGCTTTTGCTCTTGCAAAGGGACATATATAGAGGAGTTTTTCAGGCTCAGGCGAGGTGGTGTTCTATATACGTCTGCGGCATAGCAAAAGCTTTTTGACCGCGTTATGATTTACGTAGAACTCGACAACTACTTAGCTTTTCCCGATTGTCCATTGGTAGACTCACCGCAGTCTGCACAGGCCACTGGTATATCAGCACGCTTGCTGACAGGATGGGCATTCCGTTCAACGCCCGGTGTAGGGGATGAGGGCATGATTCGGAGAGGGCTACTGTTCTGTACTTTCTCTGTGAGTGCCCCGGTCTGACTAGATCGAGGCTGACATTCCTTAGAGCGCCTTTCTTTGACAACTTGGGATTGTGCTCTCGGTTGGATCTGACGGTCTTAATGAGGTACGTCAACATCGTGGCTGTGACGACCTCTGGTTTCTACGGAGCAAGTGTAACAAAACAGCACATATGGTTCATCTTGGTCTGTCCTCTAATCTAATCTAACCGACATATGTTTGCATATAATACATATAATAAAAGAAAAATTCATGGATTTTATACTTTTGTGTAATCAAAACATATATAAATATGACTACATCCGACCGAAAATGGAATACAACTCTCATGTATGTGCCGGTGCTTCAAATATTATTTTGAGGTTACTCCACCGTGTACAGGAAAAGGCGAAGAAGCTCATTGGAGATAGGAGGGTAGCCAACTATATTAACTCTCTTAAGCATCTTCGCAACGTGGGGTGCGTTTCCTTGTTCTATCGTTACTATAATGGGATGTGTTCTAATGAAATCATGGTGCTGATGATGAAATGGGGTGCTGATGGCGAGTAGTCAGCGTGTTGGCTCTGCAACCAGAAAGACTCAGGTTCGATTCCCAGCCGGGTCAAATCAGAAAAAAGTTTTTTCTGAGTTTTCTGTGCTACAGCACCCTCCTTCGTCGGTATTTGAGCAATAAAACGTTGGCGAAGTAAAATAATAAATAAAATGGCTCCATTAGCTTAAAAATAATGCGTCAAAAAACATCAGAGACGCCGCAACTTTGCTTTATAATATACACGCAACTGCAGAGTTGTGCAAAAATTAAGCTCTATCTTTCTACCACTTTCACCACCTGTCTGTTTCTTCCCTATCCTTCTCTCTAGTTCCAGTGCAATGCATTGCATATGTAGGGGATAGCCCCTGAGCACTGGTCCAAGATAAAAAAAAAAAATGAAGAGCGCATCCAGTTATGGTCGCTTTAGCAGCGACTCGCACTACGCCTTACAGAGACAATTTGATTTTACCGAACAGCACACGTATGTGAAATATCTCAATTTACACAATTTACAATTACACTGCTCAAAATAATTTAAGTACTGGCGCGATAAATATTGAACATGCCGCATACACGCCCATTCATTTCCATCAATCTATTCAAATATGTACATAAATCATGATCCAAATATCACAATATGCAATATCTTCATTCACTATAGAGAAGTTTGTCTATTTATTATACAACTTTTTCATATGAAATACCTATTATCCATTATCAATTATTTCACAGTTTTGGAAACATGTTGCTAGAAACATTTGACATGTTGCTCGCAGTAAAAGCAGGCCACTCTACTACTCACACAATTTCATACCAATTTTTGCATAGTAATTTGACAACATTTCGCTTGGAATATTGAATTATTGTATTTAATTCTCTCAAATATATTGTAATTGTTTTTTATAAACGATATAATACGAACTTATTTAGTTCATCTTCAGAATATCTTCATAAAATAATTAATTATAATCGATTTAAAATGCAATTGAAAAGTGTGGTATTTTGAAAATTTCTAGCTTTAATTTTCAAACATTTGTGCAATATAAATTTATTCAAACTACTGGCAATTGTTAGTTATGAATTTTTCCCATCTTTACGGTAACATATGGATACCAAGCCAAAAGAACTGCTCGTCTTTTAAGGTCAAAAACAATCAATAAATACAATCTGAAAAATATTTACCAATCAAGCGACTCCACAAATATTTCAGATCAACTTAACACAATTAAAAGCATCAACCTGATTTCTGACAAACAGTGCCCTGCACACACACACACACCCACCCATACACTCATGTAATCATGTAAAGAATATTAAAGCACAATTTGATTTATACCCACTGATATTTATTGCTCAGGATTGACATCCTTATTGTCATCCTTCGCGAAAGCAAATAAACAACGTTAAAGCAAAGTCACATAATTTTATTGTTCACTTTGTTAAAATGATGTCGAGGTTGCTGACAATGTCCCTGCCAAGTATTTGTTATGATTTAGAAGTAGATAAAGGTTCTGTCGCTATCGCTACGACGAGTAGTGGCCTTGTGTGGCAAGGTGCTCGGTCTTTTCAGGATTAAATTGACGCACAAAAGATATTATGGGAGGACTAGTAATAGTAGATACCCGCTCTCTCTCTATCCACCTTAATAGTGCCAGTGAGATAAATCCCATATTGCGGAACGTAATAATTAGCAGCGCCAATATGAGGCTCCTTATTCTCGTTGCTGTTGTGTTTATGATTCTTGATTTTCATTATTGGTGACTACAAATCTGTTTTTCTTTTTATTGTATTTTTTTTTTTTGGAAAATCATTTTAAATAGAGGGTCAAAATGTTAAAGTTTCGTATCTCTGATTTTATTATTTTTGTAATTTTGTTTTCATATTTGCTAAACGAATTCAAACTCTTGCAGCAATTAGTTTAAATATGCAAAACCTCAACATTTGCCAGGCAACAGTAACATCAACAACAAGTTGTTGAAATTTTAGTCTGACCACAATTTATATTCTTATTTCTACACCAGCAACTGAAGAAGGTTAAAAGGGGTTAAAGTCGAGTTAATCTGTTTATACATATTTCTTACTTGCACAGTAAGTTCAAAAGAAAAATAAGTTTTAATAAGTTTCATAATAAATTTGGATTAAAGAAAAAGAATAAAAAAAAAAACTTGGACATTCGCTTTAGAAGAGAACATTACATTCAGGCGCGAAGTAGAGTTGGGCGCAAAACTGGAGCATGAATACACAATCAGACAGACTGTGGCATCAAAATTAATTCGGTATAACCGATATGCTTTGCATATGAAAATCTATAGCTCATCATACGCATGGCGATGGGTAACGTAGTTTCCTAAATAAAGTAGAAAACTAAACTACAATTAGGCAACGACAGGTTGCTCTACTCCTATGAATGACTTAGCATGCAGCCTAAAATCAATTGAAGACTAAAACGGTTTCTAAAAACAAATTTCTTTTACCATGAACATCAGTAGGTGTAGCTGTATCATCGGCGAAAACCGATCAAGTATAACTAAAGCAAATAGATTATAAAGGGTGTCTGGTAGCAGATTTATATTTTCAAACTTAAATAAAAAACTTAATAATTGACGAGCATTTACGTAAGAATTATTACTTTTAAAAAATGTCTCCACAGCGAACGCGCGGTGCTCACTCGACCACTGCGACTTCGTGACTGACAAAAACGCACAATCGATAATTCCAACGGCGCCACCCTCCTTTCGCACCGTTTATTACTTTTTCAAATAATCGTATTTAAAAATATAAATTTCCCACCAGACACCCTCTATAAAGATGGAGATATGAGGCCGGTTTGATAACTCCGTGACTATTTGATCAATAAAAATAAAAAAATAGGTTTTCTGAAGGCCCTCAAAATAGGCATATGTTGCCGTTACGACCTGCTCATTCGGCCCAAATCTCTTACCACAAAGCCATTTCGTCAGATTTGGAAAAACAAAATAGTCGCATGGGGCTAGATCTAGGAAATATGCTGGATGGGGTAGCAGTTCGTAACCCAATTTATGGATTTTTGCTTTTTTTTGTGGTAATTTTTGCTGTAAATCGATATCGAATATGTTCAAAAACTCTAAATAATATTAGATGATGATCGCTCTACCCTTCTCTAGGTAATCTATGTGAATGACAGCGCGTACATCCCAGCAAACTGTGGCAATGACCATGTTGTCCGGCAGACGCACCTTGCCTATCGTCTATGTTAATTAAAGAACCAGGTATATTAACACAAATCATTCATTCAAACTATTCCTTTACGCCATACACAGTCGAAAAAGTTGCAGGTCAATCCAAAGCACTATTAATAACTAGCAAATGAGTCTCTACAAGGCAATGCATCGTTAAAAAAAAAAGAAACTTTCTTATGACTGAATGAATCATGGTTTTAAGTGTTATAAAAAAACTGTTTTGACCTTTCTGAAATTATTTTCTATCGAGTGGTAGAGGCCCTTAATAAAATGCAGCTGTCAACGGCCATCTGCCACTTGACTCCCTGAGGTGTTTATGGGACTTTGGTTCTATGAATTTTCGCGAATAGCGATCCCTTTTTTATCTAGGACCAGCACTCAGAAGATGACCCCCTCATATGCGGTGCATTGTGCTGGAACTAGAGGAAAGGGTTAGTAGGAGAAATGATAGGAGGTGAAGCCTCTCTATCTGACAGCACTGCTTTTTGCACGTTATTTGTTTTTTATAGCAGTGTTGTAGCATCTCTGATGTTAAGGAGACGTTTTGATTTTTAAAGCTTCGTTTTTAGTAGCCATTTTTAGTAATTATTTTACTTCGCCGGTGCTACACAATACCGACAAAAGAGGGCGTTGTGATGTGCCTGTGGGGATTGGATACAGCTAAAGCTGTTACTGTTCAGTGACCTATGACTTTGCCACTGAAACCTTGCGACAACAACTGACACAAAGGCACACAAATGCACAGCAGAAAAAATGCTTGATGTTTTTATGAGTCTGAAACCCAGGTTGAACACAGGAATTTTTTCGTTTTGTAGGCAAGGTGCAGACTACTTCGACCATCGGCACCCTCGTTAATCAAGCTAAAAAGTTACGGAATTTCCCTCTCATTGTTATAACTTCTAAAATAACACTTTTTCCGCAGTCTTTGGCTGTCGACATAAAAATGGATTTTATGGTCAATAAAAGCAGATGCAGGTAATGCATCGCCTTGAATTTCTTTGAGTTTGAAGATCACAGAAGAGGCGACTCTTCGAAATCCTACCGGATTTAAATAGCTTATGTGCATTTTATACACTGTTTAAAAACAGGTGGATCTATTTAGGTGCCACGGCAACCAGCGGCCCGCACTGCTCCATACATATATAAGGGTTTAATAATTGATATACTCCTTGTGAATAGTTCGATGTACTCCTTGTGAGTACTTCGTGTCAACCCTGAAGAGTTGGAGTTAGTGTGCTCGTTTGGGTATGGATTTGTGCTGGCTGTGGTTGCTAATTAAAGTCACGCGGAGATAATATTTAGTTTTCGGTCTGTTCGAGACATATAATCATTTTTATGATATGTTACCTGATATGACTTTTAATAGTTGAGGTAGGTGCCGTTGCCACTCAACAGTAGTCACTGGAGGGTTTTGGGGTCTATGCAGTCGGAAGTTTCCATAGTGATCTCCCTTCAGATAGAGTGTTAGTGAATCGAAGTCTGCATTTAAGGGCCATGGCGCTAATACACTCTGATGTGACACCGAGGTTTAGATAGCCCGAAGCACCTTAGCAAAGTGTATATCAAAGGCAAGGAAAAAGATGATAATGGATTGCAACATATGTGTACTTTGTAAGTCACTAGTAAGGAAGGCATCCTAGTGCCCATGTGGGCGGTGGTGAACGTCTCGAATTCACCCGGTGTTGAGCACCGTGGGGTAAGACATTAAGCGCAGGTACCTACGTTAATCTTGAACACAATCTGTCACTTGCCTCCTGCCGAAATTTTACGAAGCTGTGTCATTTAGCTTGTGCTTGATTCGAGGAAAATGGAAATGTAAAATTTTGACAACAATATTTTCTAGATTCTGTCAAGTAATAAACCTTGCAATAATTAAAATAAAAAAGCAGCCATTCTTCATATTTTTGTACAGGAACGTTTCCTCTATCAACTTATTTTTTAACATGGTTAGTAACATACGAATGTGTTTTTCTTTTGGTTTTGGAAATTCCTCCCGTTTTTTTTTGTTTTTGTTTTTCGATAAGGAAACGAACGAAGAAGGAAAACTGAATAATCCCAACTGATGTGGGTACATGTGTGCGTGGTTGTGCCACAAGCTGTCTATCATTTGAAAATCTTATTTTGGTGGAGTAGGACTTTTATATTTTTATATTACTGCAACTCCATCTGGTTACGGAGTGAGTGAGTGCTTGTTGTTCGGTCGGTTGGTAAGTTTTTGTGGCTGCTGCCACAAAATGTTCGACTGCCACATTTTAACACTCATCAAATTCTCGCATGTAACTTGTCAGCAACGAGTGACACTCGCGCCAAACATGCTGCTGCTGCTGCTGCTGCTGTTGTCGCTTGCTGTTGCCATCAGGGAGGGAAGAGACTGCCTGACTGGCCAACTTGTCCGTAATGGTTGTTATTGTTGTTGTTCCCGCTGTTGCTGTGTCGATGTTTTCGTACTGTAAATACATTTTTTTATGCCTTTATTGGGGTTTTTGTTATCCAGGTTGTATGATTTAAAAAACAATCTTTGTTTTTTCGTTTGCCTGGGCTGCTTTACAAAGCAGTTCAAGCCACAAGTTTTCTAAGTGAGTGGTCATCATTCATAATACTGTGGCTGTGGCTGTGGCTGTTGCTGTTGCTGTTGCTGTGGCTGTTGTGGCTGCTGACTGTTTTATGCTGTTAAAATAAATTTTTTATACATATTTTCTTTTTGATTCGTTTCTATCTGTTTGCTTTGTGATGAGCTGTTTTGTTTTTTCTTTTTTTTTTTTATAATTTTTGAAATGGAGAAAGATCATGGCTTTTGCTTTGATTAACTTACTGTAGCAGTTCATTATGCTAAAGAGTTCCACTATTTTTTATTAGCTGGACTAAAAAGTTGTAATTATAAAAACTTGTTTATAAAAATATATGAATTATAAGGTGACTTGTTGTTCACCCCGGGGTTTAATTTCATCATCAGCGGAGGGCAATGGATTCTTAAGTAGAAATTTTTAAGAGACACTCCAAAACGTAAATTCAGTTGCCGAATTGCAAAATCTTTTTACCAAAAAATAAACATACAACATTGTGTTCTACATGAACATGTGTACATAAGTATGCCTTCCAAGTCAACATTTCATTTCTTTGCTTTCCGAAAGCCTTATGTAGGTACACACATACATACATACATACATACGTATGTATGTGTAACCGTGGCAGAAATATTTTGCTCATAATAAATACTTATTTGAGACATTAAGGAATTAAGTTGTTAAAACGTTTTTTGCATAAATTTTCTTTAATGTGTCATTCTTATGCCGCCACGGCCGACAATCTCATAAGCAGGCAGTGAAAAGCTTTTGTTTTTATTTTTCCACTGTTCACATTCAATCCCAATATCCAGCACATAATTTACGCTTTTCGGTCGTGTCTTTTCAAAACTATTTGTTTCGATTTCACATGTCAAAACATTTTGCGGTAGACAAACGCAGACATTAAAGCAGAGTGATTGGTTCGCTGGCGGATGGAGTTACTGAGTGGCTGAGGAATGAGTGGCTGGAGTGTGAATGACTTGAGAACAAGATGTATGATCAGTAATTTAAATAGACAGCTTAGGACCAAAAATCACACTCACTGGTGTTCAAGTAGACGCTAGACTTTTGTTGCTATACACACAGTTACACAAACACACACACACACACACACTTACACACACTTGTGTACATAAGAAAACAAAAAAAGTGCATTAAAAGGCATTAAAAGTACGTCTTTTTTATAACGCAGGCCTTTGTTTGGCTTGCAAGTGGTACCTTTTAAGATCTTTGCGTCAATTTGCTTCTAGACTGTGTTGCATTTTGCTGTGTTTTGTTTTTTGTTCATATAAAAGTTGCAGCTTTCCTTAAGTAGCACCGCATGTGAAATATTGTCATTTGCAGTCTTTGAGTCTGTTGTCTTTGTCATGTACGAGTATGCACATTATGCAATTAATCAATTTGTCTTTACTTGTTTTATGTTGTAGATAACATGCGACAATTTGCTTTGTCACAACAGCTTTTTTTTTTGTGTCTATTTTATGTTTTATGAGCAGTAATAGTTCAAATTTCAGCAAAATGATTGTGGAAAGAAAATTTGTTAAATTACGAGCTTCTATTACAAAAAGATTTAAAGATTAACAAGAACTGCATTCATTTTTTAAGTTCGGGGAGATTTTAATTACAATTATTTAAAAATTTTGCCAGCAAAACGTTGCATCGATTAAGTAACTTTATTTTAAGTGTAAATACGGTGAAAGTTTTCACAGAATTTACATATAAATGATCGTTCCTATCGTCTTCCGAAATTTCCAGAAGTATCTCCAAAAACAGTTTTTTTTTTTGGAAATCTGCTGTAAAGTTTCCCTAATTGATATACAGTGCACTCGCGATAATACGAACACCCCAAAATATTAAAGCCCCTAAATATGTACAGTTCTTTCCCTCCATTGACTACTCTAAAATATGAACTTGTGCAAAATATACCTCTCAAAATATGAACACCTTATGTTTGTATTCTTTTAAAGTGTTTCATCTAGACAGTGTTGAAATCTAACTGAAGAAGGTAGTGGTTAAATTCTGACTCAATTGCATAATATTTTGGGGATTTCTTAGTGAAATTACCTTCAGCTGTCAATCTACAAAAGGAAATCACTAAATTTGAAAAATTTTAGTTTTTTAAAAATCAATTGTCCTTGTTTTAAATATAATAATCAATTAACAAAAAGCAAAAGGAAAAAACAGCATAAGAAACTTTTACTTTTATGGGAAAAAGTTTTTTAAAATTAAATTAAACATCATTCGCAAATATGAACAATCTGGCAAAGGCAACTGGTTTTAATTAGTTCATATTATCGCGAGTTCACTGTAATAGGATTTGGTGTTCTCTAATATTTCGGTCACATGTAGTGATTCGGGTGCTGCTTCAGTTTCAGGAAGAAACTCATAAAGAAAAATATTCATATGCATACATATGTACACATCCATGTGTAAACTATGAAAGCAGTGATGTTAACTTTTTATTACTATTTCCGTACAGCCATAAAAAAATTATAGTTTTTTAGGTAAAATTACCGTACGCAAAGTCCTCTACTAAATTAACAATACTTCCTTATAAAAACCTTTTCATATGTGTATATTTTTCTTTATTTTGTGCCGGTGCTCAGGGAAAATATCCCTACATCTACATATGCAATGCATTGCTCAGGAACTAGATAGAGAGAGGGAGAGAGAGAAATAGTGTAGTGAATAGCCAGGTGATGAAATTTAGGTAAAAAATACAGCATAATTTTTGCACAACTGTACAGTTGCTTGTTAATTATAAAGCAAAGTTACAGCGTCTCTCATGTTAATTTTGACGCATTATTTCTAAGTTAAGAGGAGCCATTTTATTTATTATTTTACTTCGCCGACGTTCTATTGCTCAAATTCCGAGGAAAAAAGATGCTGTACCACAGAAAATTAAAAAATAACTTTTTTTGGCTTGACCGGGCAGGGAATCGAACCCGGCTAACTACTCATCCATCAGCACCCCCTAATTCAGAATAGTATATTAAATAACACCAGAAGCTCTAACAAGTATTAATAGCGAAATAAAGTATTTAGAATTTGTAATATTTAAAGTTTGTAATAAAAAGTGTTATTCAAAGATTTATGGCAGAAATATATAGAATTTCGCTACAATTGACATTATTTTACTTCTACTTTTAAAACTTGTTTTTATGAGAAATATGTAGATTATGAGTTGACATATTATAAAAAATACTTTTTAAAACTACCGGTCAAATATAGAAATTACCTGCCTACCGTTCTAAGGTCTAAATAACCGTACAATACTGTAACTACTGTACGGTTAACATCACTGTGTGAGAGTCGGTATTTCTAAGGAAAATTTTTTAAAATATCAATATCAATTTATTATTTTTTTTATTTTGTGATATACGCAAAGATATCTTCGGTACGATGATATTATGGTGACACGTCATAATACGGAAGAAGTTCATGTTAAGTTTTTTATGTAGAACGATTCCACTTGTCTCCCTGCATCAGTGCCAGCTCGATTTTCGCAACCCCCGATACTCGTAACACCCCGATTTTTGCAGCAGGCAAAATTTTTACCGTACAGTCTTTATAACTGCAGCTATTTTCAAAAGCTAGACTCCATAAGTGCAACATATGTAATTGTTTTATTCATTTTCATTATTTCTTTATTTATTGTTCATAAACGTTGCTTTATCTGAGGGATCACACTGAGCCTAAGAATCTCACTTCGTTAGGGCTGTCGCAAAACCGTTTGAGAGCTACTTAGAATACATGCATGCATATTTTGTTATATTTTAGACTTTATGAGAGGACTTTATTCATAAACGTAGGTTAAAATAATTTAATAATTTCATTATTTTTTAAGAAGGTCGCTTGCTATGCCAGTGTTAAAATACGCACTTTTTTTAAACAAAAAAAAAATGGAGTGCCGTGAAGCATAATAAACAAATCATAAGTCGATCATTGAACATTTTCGGTAATTGGGGTTCGAAAATCGAGTTGGTCACTGTATGTATCGTTTTTGCTTAAAAAATGGTTTTTACATGCAAAACTTGAACAAATTTCTACCTCATAGAACAAAAAGGAAAGAAGTAGAAATCTATGTAACATCTATGTAGGCCTAAAAATATGTGCATATATCATTTGCAATAAGTTCCGACCAGCTTTTCAAAGGGCCAATGAAATTAACAGCTCAAAAGTTTAAAGATTTGCGAGAACTTAAGAATATGATACCTGCTGATTGCCACCATTTTTCCGGCAACCTAGCGCACAATAAAATCTCTGACTTATAAATTTTTGTATGTATTTATTTCGTTTTAAAATAAACATTGTTTATTAATATCGATTTTTAAAACTTCCATCATATCGCCATCAACTTCTCAAATTGTGGTCGCAGAAGTGAAGAAAACATTTTGTTACTACTAAAGCGAATGTTACACGATCAATGTTCAGCTTCAATATTTGTCATTGGTAGCGTTATTTTATAAAAAATTGTCACACTAATAAGTATAACTATGACTATTTTTTATAAAATAAAGCACATAATGACAAATATCGAAGCTGAACATTGATCGTTTAGAATACGCTTAAAAAATAACCAATATATGTATGTGTCTTGTAAAAAAAAATTCCTCTCAGAAAAAAAAGAAGATTTTTACTTTTAAATTTCTAATATTGCCAGCACTCAGCCACTAATAACAAAAACAAAAAAATTAACATACAAACATGCCCATGTATAAATTATACAACATACATACATACACTTTACTTACTCTGGTTTTAATCTTGTTTTTTACAAAAACAAAACCCACTTAATAACGGCATTTGTTTTGTTTTTCTTGGCATATTAAAATATTGACTATACTGATTTAATAAAATTATCATTTTCATTTGATTAAAGTATTTTTAGCTCATAAATAATTTAATAATTTTATAGTACGCACTTCAAGCTTTCATTTGATACATACATACATATGTATGTATGTATGTTCATAAATATAATTTTTGCAATTATTTATTACTTTTATTTACTACAAAGAACAACTTCACCATGTTTTTTCTTCTCACAATGTTAATTCGTTGGGATTAAAAGGCAGACTAATTAATTGAGAAGATCAAATATTAAATTCAATTAAACTCTTTGGGATCAAAGGGCAAATGAGAAATGTATGTATGTATGTATGTATGTATGTACGTATGTACTTATATCGGAAATATGTACGCACGTTTTTATAGCTACAGATACGATCTCATGTCGATGCATATCGTTAGGTGAAATGCAAAACTACAAGGTGGGCCAAACGAAGTCATCCGATGTTGTTTGGCTCTCATTTTTTTTTAAATGAAAAACTTCGATTCTGTTTTTTGATAATGTTTATTTGAGCCTTAAGAATTTTCTTGGTCAAGTCGAGAAGATGATATCAGCCAAGGCCGCCATTTGCAAAAATAAGAGAAAGGTGATTTCTTTTGGCCCACCTTGTACATAACTAACATTTTCACTTTTTTACAGGCGGCAGAAAACTCTTTTTAATATAATAACGTGTATTATATTAAGGTATTTGTAGTTACATGCTTTTGATTTTCACTTATAAAATAGCTCATTTCTATTACAAAGATAAAAAATTTGTGAGAACATTCATTTTTCTGATATGCGTCATAATCAATCAAAAAGTCAACGTCGAAAATTTTGTTAGTTACGTGGTTTTGCATTTCAGCTAACGAAATGTACTAATGTTCAAGGCAGCTTCATCCGCGTTTGGGTATATACATACATACATATGTAGCTACAAATTATTAAGTTGAATGTGGCTAAATAGATAGACATCTCTCCCTATTTAATCTTTAAGCATGTAGTATGTACATATGTATGTATGTATGTAAAGCTAAGTACATACATGTGTATTTAGACCACCTTAATTTGCAAAAGTGTAATCTTTTCAGCTGGGCGTACATTTTTCGATAGGTTCATTTCGTTGTTCTATCGCTACTATAATGGGATGTGTTCTGATGAAATCAGAGGTCTTGTTCCCGAAACCCGTTTATTCCTGCACACAACGCGTACATCATTAAGAGCGTATCCATTTGTGGTTAATTTGGCAGCGAATCGTACTACACATTACAGAGAGAACTAATTTCTCGGCCGAACATCGCGTACTCGTATGTGCAACAAACTACCTCTAATTTTTGATGTGGGAAAACTCAAATAAAATGCCCCCAAATACTACTCCCTCTATCCTCCTTCCCATCGCCTAATTTCCTAGTTCTAGCACAATGCATCGCATGTGTTGGAGTCATCTCATGAGTGCTGGTCTAAGATAAAAAAAACCTAAAAGAATTTTTTAAAAGAAAAGCACCCTCTTAAAAAGTATATTTCGGAATAGTATCTTTCAAAAACCTTACAAAAAAAAAATTGCTGGACTTTATCCTTTTAATTTTGTAAGATTCCTCACCAAAACACATTAAAACTAGTTTCGTCCCAAGTGATCTTTTTTTTATATTCTTCATAAAGACTGTTGTTGGTGTTGTGGAGTACTGTATGTTGTTTCAAATGTTGCTGCTGTTATTTCATCGGTACTTTTTTGTTGTTGCAATTACAAAAGCAATTATTAGCAGCAGCTGTTGCTGTCACAAAAAAAAAAAAGACAAACAAAACTCAGACAGCACCCAACTAGCATACGATCAGACAGACAAAACGACAGCCTTATTCATACAAATCTACAAATATGCGAGTATGTACGTATACGAATGCAAAAAAAATTGTATGTTCGGTAACAATTTAAGGCAACTTAATGGACAACATTCGATATGAACCATATTATTTCGACTGTTAAGAGTAAATGGCCAACTAGTTCAATAGAGTTTAAATATGGCAAATGCGTGCATGTGAAACTATGTGCGTGGTGTCCGTCCGTCCGTACGTCTGGCTAGCCCATTTTATTTCAGTAAACACTAGCGCGTTTGTGTGTGTGTGTGAATATAAATGTGCAATTATGGGTGCATTAAATATGCCGGCAATGTTGCAAGCTAAAATGTAATTCATCACTTTAAACGCTCCCGCAATGTGTATTTCGGTTCCTTTTTTTTCATCCTAAAACTGAGAAAGTTTTAATGAAAAAATTCATTTGCAATTTTTTTTTATTTGTGGCTGTTGTTGTTGTTGTTATGCGGCTTCTGCTATTTGTTGTATATATGTGAATATTTGTTGTTACTGCAATTTAATGCCAGTGTATGCCAGTCACATAGTACAGTGGGAAGCGAGGAACTTAATATCATACGCATTTGTAAATGGTTTTTGCTTTTGGCACTACTTTGAAATTGATTAAAAATTCTCTTAATTACACGGCGCTACAAAGATGATGTTGTTTTAAAAAATATTTCAGATTCTTAAAGATATTATAATGCAAAAAATGTTAACTCTAATTTGACTTCCGAAATAAAATTGTGAATTGTGTGAGTGCCAAGCAAGTTTTTGAAACTAAGAATTTTAGTTCCTTTATAGCAAATGTAAACTATATTGATTAATATATTAAGGAATACATAATATACGTACACACTTTGCAAAGTAAATTAAAAAAGAATATAAATGAAAAGACTGTTTGTTTAAATATTCACATATTGGAGTTGGTAACACCGTTTTCCAACAGCTGACGCCTGCTATAACTCCGCATATGACTACACTTTAGTCATACCCATTATACTGACCAGAAGCGCGACCAAGGCGAATTGATACTAGGTGAACTCGTCCCTACAACAACAACATTTTTTGTTTACAAATACAACGATGTTATTCAGTTTACGTTACGTTCAGTCAACAGTTTACGTATTAACATGCTGGGAACAGAAATCAGCTGATGAGAATTTTACCTAATGCAGCCACCTGGTATGAATTCGCCTTGAGCGCGACAAGGCAACACTCATTACGTAGTACACTAGACTAGTTACCGTTGATATAATTCGAAGATACCATTTTCGGGAAATAGAAGTGCGAAAAGATCATGAAAGTTTATTAAAATTTGCTCAATAATATTTAAGAATTAATATCATGAAATTATCTTTTCAATAAAGCCATTGAATTGTGTTTATTTTATTTCGATTCGAAATTGTGAACCTTAAGGGGAGCTGTTAGCTAAGAAGATCCTGGGTTCAATTCCCTGTCTGATGTATATATGTATCTATCTGATGCAACATCACCATCCTTCGACGGTATTTGAGCAATAAAATGAAGCGAAGTAAAATAATAAATTAAATGTCCCTACTTAAACTTCAAAAATAATGCTTCAACACGACATCAGACACACACAGTCAGTGCTGCCAGATAAAATTCTCCAAAAAACATCAAAATTCCGATAAAATACAATAAAAAATCGTTTTTAATTAATTCAAATTTTAAAAGCTTTTAATATAAAAGTAACAAAAACATTGTGCTATTTTCAGAACCAAAAATCGTCAAAATAACGATAAATTGTTAAATCTGAAAGCGATGCCCACAGCAACTTTGCTTTACAATTTCACACAAAAAAAGCGCAACAGAAGAGTAGTGCAGCTTCTCTTCACTTTTTTTTTTATAAAGAGCAGTAACACTCAGGCAACGATTGCCTACTCCTGGGTGTTACCTTCTGTAGGAAAAGGATAGTGATAGAGTTGACAGGTGGTGAAGAGATAGACAGATAAAACCTTTCTTACTTTTATAACTGTGCTTTTGTACGTTTTTTTAATTAAAGCAGTGTTGCAGCTTCTAACATGTTAAGGAGACGTATTCAATTTTGAACTTTTAGTTTTAGTAGCCATTTTTGGAATTTTTTTAATTTTTTTTTTGCCGGTGCTACACAATACCGACAAAGGAGGTCGTTCTGATATGTCAGTGGATTGGAAGCCGTTACTGTTAAGTGACCAGTGACTATGCCTTCGCCAGTGAAACCTTCCGACAACAACTGACACAAATGCACATCAGAAAAACTGCGAAATGTTTCTATGACTTAGTCGGATACTGGGCTCGAACCCAGGAAGTTTTCTTTTGTAGTCAACGTACTAACCTCCACAGCCTTCGCCACCCTCCATCATTATTATTATGTGAGAAGTTTTAGAAATTGTAATTCAGTTTTTATCAATTTCACGATTATGCTGACCAAAAAATATCACGAACGGCACGAAAAGCATTTTGAATTGAACGCCCATTTTTGTAAAAGGCTTCAATAACCTTAACGCGCTGCTTAATTGTGCACCACCCAAGGTGGAATTTGTTAAACATTGAAACAAAGAAATGTCGAATTAATTTGTGCAAAAAACGTGACGATAAGGTGTGAGTCACAGGGAACGTAATGAAGCACGCACCCGGCACCGTTGCTGTTGTCATCTTCTTATTGAATACTTCTCATTTGTGGGCGCTTGCTTTACGCGTTTTCTCTTAAAGGAAACTAACAAATAATATTAAATTGAACTTAAATTAAAAAGGAAGGAAAAGTGAAGTGACTGACTGAATAAAGTGGCTTCCACTGCTTTGAAGTTTCTCTCTTCTTTGTGCTAAAAGATAATAATGACGTTGACAATGATGATGCTGCTCATGATGGTGGCTTGGTTTGCCTATTTTTTTGTTTTTGTTGCAATTTTTGTACGTTTTAATTTCTGCTTGATTCTTAAGAAAATTATTAATGCAATTAAATTTGTACTGAGGGCTGAGTCGTTTTGCCATTTTATATTTAATATTCCAAACCATCGTGTTTCTATCACTCGTTGATTCATTTTGTTTAAATAATTGCGCACCAGCCGAGAACTGTTGTCAGTTTAAGCGTTTAATTTCACGTCCATAGTTTTCTTACTTGCCCAGTTTCTTCATATTCTTTCCTCTTTTTTTAGTATTTCTGAGGAGAGAAAAATAAACAAGAATTCTTTACTATTTTAGATTTAATTTCATTTTTCCCTAGACTCCTTCAGCTCTCTAGCAAATTGAAATGAATATTTTATGCAAAATAGTTTTTCATTACTTCGTTCAACATCATAAATCATGTGCCATGGGTCCGTACGTTTGTTGGTACATACGAAAATACTCATTACGCCCACCAACTGACATTAATTGCCAACATTAAACACGCATTTTCTTGCAATGTGCTCGTTGTTGTCTGCATCCAACCTGGTTAATTTTTATATTTTATACACTTTTCAATTCTCCGGCGAAGTGTCCCTATTTGCACAACATACGTGGTTTGGAATAATATTGCTGCACAATGGGTGACGGTAATGAAATTTCGAGTGTAAAAAATTCTTAATTTAAGTAGCACTAAGTTGGAGCTTGCAACTTGTTACAAGTTGTTACAACTCTGCTTTTGCACGCTCTTTATTTTTTAGCAGTGTTGAAGCGCCTCTGATTTCAAGGAGACGCATTAAATTTTAAAAATTTGTTTTAGTAGCCATTTTTTGTAATTATTTTACTTACGACGACTGCATAATACCGACCAAAGAGTGCGCTCTGATGTTACTTGTGGCTTAGTATCAGCTGAATCCGGTACCGTTCAGTGACCAGTGACTATGCCTTCGCCACTAAAATCTTCCGACAACAACTGACACAAAGCCACACTTTTGTCATCAAAGTGCACACTACTTCGGCCAGCGCCACCCTCTGCTGGACAAACAAAAACAATTTGTATATGAATGATTTTAGTTTGGCTGTAACCTTTTTGCCCATAGTGGTACAAGCACTGTTGCAAAATTCCCTTTATGCGTTTGTCCCAAATCTACAGAGTATTTCTATTCATCTCTGTATCTATTCTATACAAATCCCATCACACCGACACAACACCATCTGCTATGCCACATCCAAAGCTCTCAATAAAATATGATTTTCAACATGTAGAAATCTATCTATTAGTCAATCTTGTATGTCCATAAGTAAGTACGTTAGTGCGTTTGTATGCACATGCTGATGTAATTAATTGTGTGTAGATGTGTGTGCTATTTTAGGGTCTAATAATGACAAAACCAAAATATATATTCTCTATTCCGTTTCTGGTTTTATTCCTCTATTTGTGTGTAGTTTTGGGTCTACATAAACAAATACATACATCGCCATACACGTACACTTTCACGCATACACAGAAAAGACCACATGCAGAAAATTACGAGTTACCATAAAAATGCATTTTTAATTTCACATTTTCGAAAGCAGCGAAAAAACCAAATAAAAATGTAGCGAAGTACAAAAGACCACATGCTCTTGTCAGTCGTCATCATGCTCATTTGAGAAGTAAACAAGCGAAATATTTCGCTGTTTAGTGTGTCTGGCTGTGGATTGGGCATTAAATTTGCACAAAAACAAATTTTAAACGCAGCACATACTTAAAATTTAATTTTTAACTCGTTGAGCAGGGGCGTTGTGTGGGGGTGGTTAGTGTGGGGTTCGTTTCTGAACAAAAATGTTGCCCTTTCGAAGGATAACACTTTCTAAAGTTTGGCAATACCTTTAAAAAGTGATACATTTTTTATTACCACAATGGTAGCAAATATTTGCACTGTTTCTGCGGTTTTTAGCATAATTTCAGCAATAAAAATTAATTTTTATTATAAATTCTCCGCTTTAAAGCTAGTACTCTGTTCGAATTTGTGGAAAATGTTCAGCAACATCAATTATTTCACATGAAAAATTTGGCATTTAAAATATGGTGCCAACCTAGCGATTTCATTGAATTTTACGCTTTTATTGTATTTAAGTATACCACATTTTTATGTAAATGTAAATAAAACCCATATGATCAGAAATAGTTTGTATTTATCTGTGAAAAAATTTATTATTTGTCAAAAAATTAATTATTTGTGAAAAAATTAATAAAAATATAATTTTAACCACTTGAGAGGAACTTTTTTGCTTTCTGCTTTCAAAAAAGTTTATGGGTACAGTAGTCATATGCCTTACCAGGTTTACCGATTTCCTTAGAGATTTCCTTCCAAGAAGCTTTCATGGCGTTCCTGTTGCTGTGCAACTTTTGAGCCTTGTCCCATATAAGATTTCTATTTTTTACAGCACAAATTAGTTGCCGCTTCTCCACTGCCTTAAACTTATTTTTGTCATTATTATCCATTTTATTTTTTCCACGAATCAATATTTGTATGTATTATTTTAATAATTATTTTAGATTTTGTCGTTCACAATTTTTTTTTATCAGCTGTTGTTTAAAAATTCAGTATGAAATAACGCCAATTTGCTTTATTTCACAGCTTTGATAAAATGTTTCCAGAAACATTTCATATGTTGCTCCGCGATAAAATACAATACTACTTTTTAAACATTTTTTCATGAATTTTCCCAGCAAGTTTTTTATGGATGTAGTTTGACAGCATTACACGTGAAATTATGCACACAATACCGGGGTTTAGCCAATAAAAAGACAAGAACAAAAGTTCTTACTTGTATTAAAATGTTTAGTACATGTTTCGAAACAAATGTTTAATAACTAATAACACATGTATATGCAACATGCAACTCATTGAAATTCGTGTGTTAAATGCGTTCCACACTGTTGTTAGTTATATTGCACAGCACTGTTAAAAAAACGTAATTTTAAAATCATTCTTTTTTTAAATAAAAATTTAATTTACTACTTTTTTTTTAAGAAAACTCTACATGTTTTTATTTTTTTTTTTAATTTTTCTTTCTTACCATAATATCCTAAAAGTAGTAGGTCTCTCAACATAGCATTTTCTGCTTTACGACCTGTAGTGCACTTTTAACACACTTTCAGCAAATATGCACATTCCACACCGTATTGCGACTTTCCTAAGGATCAATTTAATATAGGCTCTATTGAGTTTCATTCTGCTGCACTAAAGGGTTCATTTTATGTATCGAAATATGGTGCATCTTTTCTGCATCACGATCTGTATTGCACTTTTAACATTATTATGAGCAGTTTCAAACAAATATCTACGTTCCACTTGCATTCTACCTGCAATAAAAACTTCTCTGAGAAGCAATCGCATATATGCTACACAATGTTGATATATTTATGTTTAAGGTCGGGGCTATCATTCGGCATCCGGCATCCGTCATATTTTAACTTTTTCAACTGACAAGTTGAAATACACGTTTTCTTATGCGCTTTGTCACATTCAGTACGTGTCCGTTATAGCAAAGTACTAAAGTTGGCCAATTTTTAACTTTTAACGTACGCTGGGAACTTTGACAGCTGTGAACAGCGTTGCCGTTGTAGGTTATTTTCAACCAAAATTGTTTGATTTTTTTCAAGGTGAAGATGGGAATATTTTTTGCTTTTTGTTTACTTTTTCCAGCCTAAGTAATACTCAATACCTAAATTTTACTTGTAAAGTTTTATAATCACGTTTTATATTGCGAAACGTGGTTAACATCTTTTTGTGTTACTAAAAATCGTTTCTATCTATATTGAGAGAGCTACTACAATTAGTCTATTACGATAAGGAAGTAAAATTTATAAAAACAAGAAGAGTATAGTGTCTTCTTAAAATTTGTATAAAAAAAAACGTATTAATTCAATTTTTATATTTCAAAAAAGAATAATTTTTAAATTAAATTTTTTTAACAGTGCTGGAGAACTTTCAATGGGCTTTAAATTTGAAATTCTGGCCGTAAATTATGTCAAACAAACAAGTTGAAATGTCATTTTTATGGCACTCAGTCAGCTTATGCGATCAAACTTTTCTACCATTCAACACTAAAATTTAAAATATTTGCAAACGTTGGCACAATATTTGACCAAAAACAATATTAAAATAACGAAAATGAAAAAAACATCAGGTAAAATACCAAAGGTATTAGCAAATATTATTTCAAAATCACTAAAAGTTAAATTAAAAAGGATTGGTATGGAAATATGAAAGCAAAAATAAATAAAATTTTAAACAGGGAATTAAAAGTCGTTGAACTTTTCTCGAATTTAATGGAAAAAAAGACAGGTGTGCAATTGTAAAAGCAATCGCCAAACAAACATCGTTTCTTTTTTATATTGGACCAGCGCTCAGTGGATGGTCTCCACACATGCGCTGCATTGTGCTGGAACTAGAGGAAAGGCATAATCAGAGAGGTGACAGGTGGTGAAGCTTCACTGTCATACAACTCTGCGGTTGCACTTTTTTTTTGTTTTTATAGTCAAGGAAACGCATTAAATTTTGAAGTTCCGTTTTAGTAGCCATTTTTAGGAAATATTTTACTTCGCCGGTGCTACACAATACCGACGAAGGAGGGCATTCTGATGTGCCTGTGGATTGGATACAGCTGAAGCCGTTACTGTTCTCAGTGACCATTGACTATGCCTTCGCCACTAAAACCTTGCGACAACAACTGCCACATAGAAATGCATAACAGAAAAAACGTGAGGTGTTTTTATGAGTCTGAAACTGTGGTTGAACCCAGGAAAAATTTTTCGTTTTGTAGTCAACGTGCAGACTACTTCGACTATCACCACCTTCATAATAAGAATATATCGTTGTCTTAATATAGAAAGGGATTACATGAAATAGTTAATAAAAAACATTTTCGTAAACGCAGTTTTTCATTAAATTCTGTCAGCAATTTTCAGACGGAGAAAACTAATTTCGTTTATCAATGCCGGTATTTCACTGTGTGACAGTGCATATTTGGTTTTTGATTTCCTCATTTTTTGTCCTTTTTAAAGGGCTTCATATTTCTTAAGGACGCCTATTTTAAATATTTTTCTTTAGAAATGAATGAAAATTTTCTGTCGTATTCAAGTTCACAGTTAATTTTTCACAATATTACGAAGAAATTACATTTTTGATTAGAATAGGGGAAAAAGACAAATTAATCTCCAACACCAGTTGAGTAGAACAAGTATATACATATTTTCTATGCCACTACAGACATCATCAGTACTCTTTATGTCAACATTGATGTAGTTTTAAAGTCTTTAATATCCATCTGTTTAACCCGTCAGAGTATAGGAAAATGCTTACGAGAATAATCGTTACTGTCTACATACTATTAACAAAGGTTGCCAGCTTTTTTGTTATTATATTTTTATGTTATGTTTGTTATGTTTCATATATTCCCAAAGATCAAAGCTTCCGTTTTCAGTACAGCTCAGAACGAAAATAGCTTTTTAAAAAATTTTTAACTGTCTTTCATTATTTTTTTTTTATATTAAATGTAATAATTGTTAATCAACACTGGTATCAAAATAAGGGGAAGACTCTATAGAATTTTATAAAAATATTTGCTTTATGTGCGCTGAACAAAAATATGAAAAAATGTTGTTTAAAAAAAATACCCACCCACGTATCCTTGAAAGACAAATTAATCTCCAACACCAGTTGAGTAGAACAAGTATATACATATTTTCTATGCCACTACAGACATCATCAGTACTCTTTATGTCAACATTGATGTAGTTTTAAAGTCTTTAATATCCATCTGTTTAACCCGTCAGAGTATAGGAAAATGCATACGAGAATAATCGTTACTGTCTACATACTATTAACAAAGGTTGCCAGCTTTTTTGTTATTATATTTTTATGTTATGTTTGTTATGTTTCATATATTCCCAAAGATCAAAGCTTCCGTTTTCAGTACAGCTCAGAACGAAAATAGCTTTTTAAAAAATTTTTAACTGTCTTTCATTATTTTTTTTTTATATTAAATGTAATAATTGTTAATCAACACTGGTATCAAAATAAGGGGAAGACTCTATAGAATTTTATAAAAATATTTGCTTTATGTGCGCTGAACAAAAATATGAAAAAATGTTGTTTAAAAAAAATACCCACCCACGTATCCTTGAAAGTCTCTAAAAAAAAAAAAGAAAACAATTTCTTATTCATTATTATATGTATGTAAATAGCCTCATCGACAATTTATGATCCTATCGCTCAAAGTTCGAAGGCTGTTACATGTTTTCTCGCTGTACAACATGAATTTATATAGAAATTTTATGAAGAAATGGAGAAATAAAATCAAATACAAATACATTTTACAGAAAATCTAGGAAGTTTCGTGATAAGCACGGAGAACGATTCCACAAGGGTATTTTTATAATTATAATTTTATTTATATATAAGAAAAAGTAACGCTCAGGCAATGATTGCCTACTAGTAGCTGTACATAATACATAATTATGAAATTATTAAAATATTCTGGTAGATATAGTAGCAAGTATGTTATGTATGTATGTTATCAATCGATACATGAGAATAATTCAGGTAACCATATGCAACTCTCTAAAGAAAATTTTTAGTTCATAAATTGCTTTTATTTAACTGTATTTTTCGTCTATTCAACGTTAGTCAAAATTCATTACGATTATTAATCTATGTTTGTTGTATTTCATTTGGTGCTAATACCAAAATCTTCACTAGACCTTTAACCAAATTCTTGAAAAAAGCTACGAAATTTCACATGTTTATACAAGAACTCCCAACAAATATTTGAGAATTACTAAATATACAAACAAAACAAACCAAATAGCTTCTGTACAACAAACATTTTATTATTTGATTTTAAATCTATTTAATTTTTCTAAACCTTTCTTACAATTAGCCAACACTTTGGTTGACAATGATTGTATTTTGAAAAGTAAAATGAAAAATTTAATCTTCCATTACATTTATGTATGTATTAATTCTTTCAATTATTCAACGTTAGTCAAAATGTATTATGATTATTTATCTATGTTTGTTATATGGTTTAGCTGCTCTATATGTACATTTCATTTGGTGCTAATTTATATTAACAGCTTTTACCCGCGACACTTCGTTAATGTGAAATGCAGACTCAAGATTCATTCAATAAAAAAATTGGATAATTTGTGCTCTTTCTTTCTCTTAAACCGGTTATAGCACTCTGGCCGATACTCAATTACCGGTCAAACCGAAACCCGAAAAATTAAAATTTAATATGGGCAATTCCACGAACTAGAACGGGACACTCGCTGGCCTTTGAAGTGAGGTTAAATAAAGAAATATTAAATTTTCTTTTCTACGTTTTTTTTTAGCACATTAATGTTACTGTGCACATTAAATAGTGCAAAATATAGCTTCTATCGATTTTTTGTTTCTGTTGTATAACCAATAAACATGATACCACGAACGGCACAAAATTTAGAAGTCGCTTTCAACTGCATTTTGAAAAATTAAAAAAATTTGCGAATTAGCACACCATTTTTGAAAGTGTTGTTGCGCCAGAAATTAGTTTTGTCTTGACAATTTGTTCAAATAAATTTCCTAAAAAAACGTGCTTATTTATGGGAAAACCTTTTAATAACACATTATTAGCCAGCTCCATTTGTTCCGGTAATTTTTTCACGACTTGATATTTCTATTTATTTATTTGACGTCGACTCTACAAGCGACCAGGGATCTAAAATATTTGTGTGGCCCCAAGCTGACATTTTATTTATAGATTTACAAAAAAAAGTATAAAAAATAACAATAAAAAATTAATGAATAAATGAATTGTGTATAAATATTCTTTAATAGTTTAATTTAAACATTTGGCCGTGTTTTGCTTTTCTGAAGAGTAATAAAAAATAAATTAGAAAAAATTGTTTGTAACTGTTGATTTTGTATTGATGTGTATCGGTATCAAAACTGCTCTGGCATTTTCTTTCACTTCCATTTAATAGTTCACAGAACCAATAAAATCAAAATGTATGAACGAATGTACGCTGTACGAGTATGTAAAGCGCCCACCTACACTAACCCAGAATGAAATAAACAAAACAACCTAAAAATAGTTTAATAGAAGCTGACTGTCTCTTTACTGCCAGCTCCCACCCAATACATACATACGTTAACCTGTCAGTCATTCATTAGGCAGCCAGTTAGTCGGAATGAATGATGGAGTTTTTATGTTTTGTCAAGTGCTTGAGTGATTTGTGCAAGTTTATGTTTGTGTAACGTCCTTTACAAGAACAGTAAAATATAAACAGACATTCCATAAAAAAGTGTTTTGCAATCAAAAAAAAAAAAAAAAAAAAATGCCTGCTGTATAAATTACCTTTAAGGAAAAGTGGTACTTTTGCCCTAAAGTAATTTTTACAAGAAGAACCTCTTACAGAAAGTACATTTCTCATAAAGTACCCTTTACAAGAAGCACCTTTTACGGAAAGTACCTTCGACGAAGAGTACGTTTTGAGAAAAGCACATTTAACAAAAATTACTCTGCACAAAACGTACCTTTTTTAAAAAATACTTTATACAAAAAGTACCATTTATAAAAAGTACCATTTACAAAAAGTACTTTCTACGAAAAGTACCTTTCACAAAAAGTTTCTTTGACAAAAACAATATTTAAAAAAACGTACTTTCTACGAAAAGTATCTTTCACAAACAGTTTCTCTTGCGTTTTAGTTAAAGTACCTTTTACAAAAACTATCTTTGATATAGAGTACATTTTACAAAAAGCACCTTTTACTTTTCACAAAACGTACCTTTTAAATACCTTTAAAATACTTGCTACAAAAAGTACCTTCTACGAAAAGTGCTTCTCACAAAAGATTTCTTTGACAGAAAGTATATTTTACAAAAAGTACCTTCTACGAAAAGTACCTTTCACAAATAGTTTCTTTGACATTTTACAAAAAATACTCTTCACAAAGGGCACCCTTCATGAAAGATACCTTTAACAAAAAATGCGTTTCCAAAAAGTACCTCTTCCAAAAAGTACTCCTCAGAAAACCTATATTTGACAAATAGTACTTTTCAGAAAAAGTATCTTTGACAAAAAGAACTTTTCAGAAAAACTATGTTTTACAAACAAGTACTTTTAACAAAAAGTACTTTTCAGGAAAAGTATCTTCTACAAAAGCATCTTTCACAGAAGACATCCTACATCCATCTTTTGAAATGTTATTTTATGTAACTTTATTTTTCGTTTTGTCACACTCTTCGATATTCTACTGTTAAAACCAATAAAAAGATCTTTTGTCTTTCTATTCTGTGTAAAAATATTTTCATTTTTTTCGTAACACACTGCAATTTATTTAAGAAAATCTTCCATAAAAAAATTTTAAATAATGTTGTAGTTGCCAAACAATGTCTTTAAAAAGCAAACACCAGCAACAAGAAGACATTGGGAGAAAAATGTACATGGAATGTCATAAAATTTTAATTTTTTATTTTTATGCGTCACTTGCATGTGGTTTAAGTGCGATAAACTTTTCATAGTTTTTCTCTACGGCAACTGATTTGGAAAAAAGAAAATTTAATATCGTCATTACTTTACAATTCATTTGACAGGCATCTTGCAAGGATTTCAAAAAAATTTACATAAATATAATTTAACTTTTATATAATAAATTAAGGTATTTTTTTTTTAAACTCATAACTAATAATTTTTCTCATACAAAAAGCACTTCTTGAAATGGCTACGTTTGCGTCTAAGTCAAGTTTTTCTAATTTATTTATCACTCAAGATCAACTGGAAACTCAATCTTTTTACTTTATAGAGAGTACTGTCTCGGTTTGAAGGTGGCTTTATAACTACAACTTCATTTGCCTTTTTCCTTTTCACCGGAAAGAGTTTCCATTAAACTCCGCTTATAAAGTAAAAATTGTTTTGCCATAAATGTCAAATAACTTCTAAAACCTCACAAATTACAAACCCAGATGCCGCAATCAAACTAACACAAACTTTATTAAAAGAACGCTTGTTAATTCCTTCCTTTTTTTCTTACTACTTGGCCACTTCGAAAATCATAAATTAAAGGCAACGGACAGACAGACGGCGGAGAAAAATATGAGAAAAAGGTGGTAAGAAATAAACATAATTTAAGTTTTTATTAAATATTAAGTTAATTAAGCCAACGATAGCAATATCTTAAGTAATCAGCCACTGCCCATTTGAAGCTGGTTATAAAAATAAATTTGAAAATCATGAAGATTTTTATCTCATGAAAAGGAAGAGAAAAAAAATCGCTTTTTACAACACCAATTTAATAGTTTCCTTTTAATATTTCAAATGGAATAATTAATTTTGTGCTATCAAAAAAAAAAAACAATACAATTTTTATTAATTTAATATAACTTTCTTCTTCTCTTTTTAATTTCAGTTTAAAATTTTTTAACACCTTCATAAAGCGGATACAAATTTGTTAATTTGGGCCAGCGATATTATTAGGAGGTAAGTAGTGCATTAAGAAACTGATTTCTGATTTTTAATTTTAATTTGCAAATTTAAATATTTAGACAGAATAGTTAAATTAAACCGAATAATTGAATAAATATATAAAACTAATAATTTACATCTACTGATAACCACACACAGTGGACAAAAGACGAAGAAAGCTAAAGATGAATGTGTAGCAGCCTTCGAAAACAGCATGTTGTTCCATTCTGCGCTAATGTTTGTTAGTGTAAGTTACAATTGTGTCTTTGATTTAGTTAGGTAAGTTTACTTTAGTTAGTTACGTAGGCAGGTCGTCGGGTCCTATTCATCATGGGCCCGTTGTGATACACGTAAAGAGAAGAGAAAAAAGGGGGTAGAATAGTATACGATAGGAAGAGATGTGCAGTACTGGACAGAATAGTTAAATTAAACCGAGCTCCCTGAGCCCCATCTCCGACAGCTGCGATAGGCCGGCGAACGATGCGGCCCCCAGCACAGTGCAGGGCACTAGCAAAGGAAGTGAGCCACACTCTCCTTCTCCTCTTCATCGTTACAACCAGAGCAGAAGTCGTTGTACGGCAGACCCATGCGTCTTGCATGAATCCCAATAGGTTAGAGTCCAGTCATCGTAGCGGTAAGATTCCGCAGCCGTCGCCTCGGAAACTCTAGCAGCCGTCCAGACCTCCAGATATAAAACAGAGTCCAAAATGTCCGTGCGACCATGCAGGCCGGCTCAGTGAGCCAACTGCTCCGAACATCCGCCAGGAAGTGCTCACCCATGCACTTCCAGCACGACGACAGGGGAGCCCGCAAAATCCACCCACGTCGCCGTCCTCGAGGCGGGCATCGATTTAGTTTGTTTCTTAGCAAATATCAGAAGTAATTTAAAATTTAACAACTTTAACTAACGCTTAAACTGAATTATTTTCTTTTAATTTCATAAGCAACATTAAATATTTAAAGGAACGCTCTCAAACCACAGCAACGTTCTGCTTTTTTAGCATATCCCACTTCCTTCCAAAATGACTGCTAATTTTATTGCAATGAGATTGATTTCCCAGAGGAGTGCAAAACTTTTCATGAGATTTTAACAAAGAAACATATTAAAGTTTGAACAGTCGTTAAGAAAAATAATAAAACATGGCATCAAGTTCTATAGTAATAAGCACAACAACAAAATGTTAATAAATATTGATGAGAAATTCACGTAACGACGTAACAGCATGTGGCACGCACTTGACAAGTTTAAAAAATTGTTATTGCTAAAATGCTAATTGCTGGTGATGTTTTAGTTATCCTACCTTAATATAGAAACCTTTTTGAATGTTTGAAGACCGCTTTACCGAAAATTATTGAAACGAATGAAATTAAAATTAAAGAAAATAAAACAAATTTAAAAAAGTAGAAAATTACTTAAATTAAATACGATGAATTTAATTTTGTAAACACAATGAAATAAAATAAAATTCTTTAGAATTTTTTGAGAATTTTACTAAAATATAATAATTATTGACACTATTATTTTGGGTTTAATAGTGCCTAAAATTATTAGAAAATAAATTTTATGAAACCGAAAGTAGTGAAATTAAATAAATAAATAAAATTAAAATAAAATAATAAATAAAATTATATCAAATTAACAGAAATTGAAATATATTAAAACTATATGCATGTACAGTTGGACCTCGATTATCCGTCATGGTCGGTACCGACACCATTGTGGATAATCAATTTTCCCGGTTAAACGAATAACAATTTTGAGTAGTATTGTTACGTACATACATACATAAATACATATTCATAGCATAACAAAATTATTCAAAGATTTTATGTACATTATGTAAAACTTAGAGTGAGAAAAGGGCCAATGATGTCATTGTGAGACTGAACACAAATCCGCACGTTCGAAACGAAACGGGTGTATATTTTTCCAACTTTTCGTAAATTAATAAGGAATTCCCCTTTTTCGTTTTATAGACATTGTGTTTATCCAAATATATATATGTATATACGAGTATATAATTTAAAAATTTTTGCTTAAAAATCCATGTGACCACGGTTAATCAATGAAAAAAATTTTAAATCGATGCATAAAAATTTCATTTTCCATCGAAAAAAGCCATGACAAAGGAAATAGTCAATGCATGGCTTCTGTTGCAAAAGAACTGGTTTAACTTAGCTGAAGAACGCATGATTATAAACTAGCGGTGTCATTTGTTCACATTTAATAAAACCACTCGTCATTTAAATGTGAACGACCAAATGTTCCATGATTTATTTTTATTTAATATCGTCTGAGAATTTCTTGTTCCGTTCTTCTAGTGTTTGTCATCAATCAATTTACAATTGATTTAGTGGTTTATGACTGCGTGTTAGTTATCGCACATTAGCCTAATTAAATTTAAATTTAAAATTTAATTAATTGAGTAAAATGAGATTCCAAATCAGGTAATAATTTAAGAATTAATATAAAATTCATTTAAATTAATTGAAGAGAAAATCAAAATATTTTAAAGCGAAATAAAATAAAACAAATAAAAATTGAAAACAAACAAATTTAAAGAAATATGAAAACCTAATAAATAGAAAATAAAATACAATAAAAAATTAAATTAAATTTAATTAAATAAAAAAAGTGTATGTAATAAAATAAAAAAAAAATTCAAACAAAATAATTAAATAAAATTAACTTGGTTTCCATTAAATAAAGAAACTAAAATGGAATAAATTAAATTGAATAAATTTAAGAAAATTTAAATAAAGTAAAATAAAAAATCAAATTACTTTTAATAAAACCAAATTAAATATTTTAAAACAAAAGTAGGAAACATGTTGTCACAGTTAATAATGGAAACAAAAATTAGGACATGAAAAGGACTATTGTAAGTTTCAGATGGTAAATTTATAACTTCATTTGGAAGAGAAAAAAATAACGGGAAATTATTTCTCGTATTCTATTTACATATATGTAGAAAATAATTGCCTGTAAATGTATCAATTTTCAGTATCAACCTATTGAAAAAGTAAAAATAGAAATAATAGAAATAACCAATTATAATAGGTTTGCCTCAACCATACATTGTTGCCTTAAACATGTCTGGAAAGACAATATAAAGTTTAAAATCAAAAATTTTTATATCCATTTTCAAAACACAAAACATGGATGCAGCTTTCCGCTCACTACGGACGGAATCATCAATTAAAAGTGCCATCGTGAAAAAAAAAAAAATAAATAAAAATTCGTTTAACACAAAAAGTCACTTTTAATAACAAAAAAATTATTCAGTTTTATATCATATTTTTTTTTCCGTTTAGCATGTGTGTGCGCTCAAGGTTCACAATATGTTTAAAAGGAAAATATTTCAAACTTGTAGGTCAAGTAAGAACTCAAACTTGATCTTGTTCTCTGCCAGCAGCAGCTTTTGCGTCTTCTTTAGCACACGCATGCCAATCTGCCATAAAAAATGACATTTTATTATGAATTTTGCCATAATTTTGTAATTCTTATGTTTATTGAAATTTCATGTTGTGTTTTTTTATAGATGGATTGACATTAAAAAAGAAAAAAAAAAACATACAAACTTCATACAGCGTTTGATTGAAAACTTAGAGAACGTAAGAGCTCCAGCTGATTTTAAGACACAAGAAAGAAATTTAAAAAAAAAAATAGAAAAAGAAATATTCTCAGAAAAAATTAAATTAAAAGCAAAATCGTACTGCTCGTATGTTTGGCACTCCAGCACTCACTATTCACACTCTCTGCCAAATATTTTATATTTCTTCCAAGAAGCAGCTGCCACTGGCGATACTGAAAAATTCTTTTATTTTGGAAAATGTTTATTTCATTAACATTAAAAAAAAAGGAAAAGAAAGCCAGGCAAAATACATTAAATGCAATTAAATTTTAATAAATTTCAATTGCAACTCACAGAGGAGAAAGATAAACCTCCAGCCATTACACACTCAAACACGACCAGTTTGCACAAACATTGTGCACAAAATAAACAAATGATGTTCATATTTTTGTTTTTTTTTTAAATTAATATATCACTATTTTGCTCATGTAAATAAAATGTTAAATTAATAAAGTGAAAAGAAAAGTTTTTTTCTTTTTCTCTTTTTTTGCTTGAAAAACTCTGCTCAAAATTAAATTATTTTTTGTTTAATTGGCCATCAAAGATAAAAACACTGACATGACAAATAAACACGAGTTTACAAATTTTCACTGCCCTTTAGCAGAAAAAAAGAGAAACATTTTTCAAGTTCTCGCTAGTATTTGAATTATTTATACAAGTAATTAAAATCAAAACAAAACCTGGAAAAAATTATAGAAAAACAGCAGCAGCTGTACGCAGTAGAAACTTATTTAAAATTAATTCAATTTCATTATAAAAATAAATAATTAAAATGAATTATGTAGCAGAAAAAAATGCTTCTATTAAAAATATAAAAATCGATTGAAAAAAACACTGCACGACAAAGTGTTAAGGTTGCTTGTAGCTGTAATGCTGTGTGAAAATGTCTACAGTAAATCGGAGCGCTTCGAAAACAGATTGCTGCCACAAGCACAGCTGATTTTCCAACCCCAAATTAAAGATACGTTCAGACTTGGCAAATATTTGACGATATTTTAATATTTCATGGGAAGCTCTTCTAGTTTGTCTGTGGAAACAACCAGGGTCCAGGCGGGAATCGAACCCGCTCCTCCATATTGATAAGTCTAATGCTCACGCACTAGATTACGGAGGCACCCAAAAAGTCAAAATGGAGTGCAGTAATAATTTATTGAAAACCTGTGGTATTTTATTTACGATAAAGACCTGTTTCAAATCGAAAGTAATTTTTAAATAATAAAAAAGTATACAGGTTTAGTGATTACGGTTTTCTGGTCAAATAATGGACAAGTCTGATTAACAAACATGGTTGAGGCGAACGTTTTAATTAAATGGCGTAGTATTTTGCTTGATACGCAACGGGCTGCATTCATTACATCTCCCCAATGGATCCGGCAAGAGATGTCTCACATGTGTCAGGACTCAGTTTAGTCTCTCGCGATTCTATTCGAGCGTGTGTGGGCAGCCACCTAGACCAACCAACCATTTTGCTTGATAAATGATATAACATGTGGCCTTGTCATAATAAATAGATTAAGATTCGATTAGTTTGTTAATATTTATAATCACTAATATATATTTGAACTATTTCAATTATTACAAATGAATGAATAAAAATTTAGTTGTGTTTAAGTTCGTAGTTAATTTATCACAATAATGTGCAAATTAGTTTTGATTTTACAATCAATGACACATAACAATTAATCTTCCATGCCAGTTGAGTAGATGATTTTTTCTATAACACTACACACGGCACTAGTCCTCTTTGTGTCAAGAGGGAGGTAGGTGTGTGTGTGTATGTACTTAACCCGAAAGAGTTGAAGAAAATGTATACGAGAAATGTTCATTATTATTCACAAACTATATGAACAACGGCTTAAAGCTTTGTACTTTCTGTTTCAGTATAGGTCAGAATCTACATATTCTTAAAAGCTCAAAGCTCTGTTTTCAGTACAGGTGAGAACGACATCAGCTTTTCACAACTTTTAAATGTCTTTCCTTATTAAGTTCGCGAACTACATTGCTTTGCGTAGCGGATTCCCCCTGAGCACTGGTCCAATATTAAAAAATCCCTTTAAGAGCATATTAGAATTTAAGAATATATTTCGAATATAATTTTCGGGAAAAAGCACAATTTTTAAAAGAACAATAAATTATGTTAGGTTATCATAGCGTCTGGACCACTTCGGTGTCCAAAGTTCGCTGATAGCTGAGAGGAGTACAGCGATGATCAAGAGAGAGAAGAAATAAAAAAGAGAAAACGACATGAAAATGAGACGAAGAATACGGAACAAATAAGCCAGCAGTCATTGTGCCCAACCAAAATACCATACTCATCGGCTTCGCCTAAGAAAGGAGAGAAGTGCAGGGACCTTCTTGCGACCGTGCATAATTCCGCATGAGATTGTCTACTTAAGAAACGAAGACGATGCTTGTCCATTGCAGGACACAGACGCAAGCGATATGCTGGTTTCTTTTCCTCTTCCTCCTCTTCCTCATCTTTCTGTTAACTGGAGCAGTAGTCGTTGTAAGGAAAACCCATCAAAAGGACAAAGTTCCTTAATAACCGACACAAGATCCTTGATTTGTGTCCGCCCAGGGGCAACCATATTCCAACCTTTAATCTTAAACCCCACTTACTTCGTGACTTTTAAAAAACATGTACATTGTCGACGCGCCTTCAGTCTGATGAAAGCGGAATTCTTCAGGGGTCATCGATGTCTGCTTGCTGAAGCACCATCCCTCTTTTCTTGCGAACCGTCTGCTAGCATGTTGCCATCTTCGTTTCCATGTCCTGTCAGCCATCTTAGGGTAACATTAAACTTTTGTGACACCCTGTTCAGCTGTGCAAAGCACTCGCGAACAAGGTTCGATGAAGTCTTCACAACCGAGAGTGACAATTTTCGATAGAGCTGCAATCACTTTGCCGTCCTTCTAACCGCAGATAATTTTACCTGCAATATGCTTCCTTTGTTCGGTAGAGTAAAGAAGAGTTTCATTTCGAATTTCTCTACATATATTTTTGTACGTAAATAGATGTAAGTTGCGGAAATAAGTTCCCTCATAAATTGGAGAACATTTCTTTGCGATAAAACAGCGAGGCACACCCAAATTGTGATGATCTCCTAGAAAGACTGTAAAGTTTGCTGTTTCAATAAAAATGTCAGTATTTTAAATTTACTGAATTGCAGCTTGTAGCCTGCAGTCGTCTATGTGTTTAAGGCCCTTTAAAAAGAAAACTAAATTGGTGAACTCTTAGAGTAGGTCTTTATTCTTACAAAAGTTTGTTCTCGTTCTATTAAGGGAGCAGCAAATCTGGAGTATTCCTTTGAATATACATATGTTTTCAATGTAAAGGAGGGCCATTTTGTGTGTCATTTTACTTCGCAGAATTGGTGAAAGCCCCTAATGCCCATCGGTAAAATTTTCAAGTACTGTAATAGGATTTGAACCTTAGACCTTAGCTAAATTAATCCAGCCTCCAGCACCTCCAGAGCAAACAAGATGTACAATACAATTCGTCAATTCCTTTAGGAAATTTATATGAGTTGCGAAATAATAAACAGCGAGTGTGTTGAATGTCGCCAGAGGGAGGGTTTCGAAAGGTTTCACCTGCTGTCTGTAGTATTAAATTACGGATATGAAAATTGATATTTGTTTTGTTTTTCACTCAATTTATGCTGTAAATTGTCAGTGTTTATTAATAATATTTTTTTTTTAATTTTTGCTTAGTGCAAAGCAATTTTAAGCGAACGATTTTATGTATTTTTTTTTTTTTTTGAATTAATTCTATTTTTATTTAAATTGCGATAACTTGTGATTTTAGCCATTTGTGTCATTGACAAGATTTTATTTTAATTTTCATTATTTTCAAACAAAGAAAAAAAAAAAATAATGTGTGAAAAATTCAATTTAATATGCCTGGCGGCCATATCTTTTTTTTCAATAACAAAGAATCTAAGTTTTAGATAAAGAAAACAACAACAACAACAAAAAATCATTTAAATAAAATATGAATGCAATTTGAAAAATTTTTTATTTTTTTTACAAAAACAAAAAGCATAAAATTTATTTATTTAAAATTATGTTAAATGATGTTTTCTATGCATTCCAGCCAGTCCATAATGAAATCGTGTAAAATAAAAGTTATAAAAAAAATAACAATAAATTGTAAACATATTATTTTATTTTAATATTATTTTTCCTTGAATATTTTATACGTTTCATTTATGGAGAAGACCGACAACAAAAAAAAAAAAAAATATTAATAATAATGCGAATTAATAATGCTGAATTGGCAACATTTTATGTGGCCAGAATACGGCTTATTTTTCATAAATTAAACAGCCTGCATGTTTAATAAAAAAAATTAAATTTATGAAATTAACAAAAAAAAAAAAAATATGAATAAAAATTATCAGCAGAAAATAACAAAAGCCCATGGTTTCAATATTCAAATGATTTTTTTTATGTGTTCAGCAGTTCATTGTCGTTAGTTTCTTCAGCTGCATTGCAAAGGTCACAACAATAAAATATTTAAATACTGTAACAACAAATATTACAATTATTAACAGAAAATTAAATTTAAATAAATATTAAAAGAAGAAAAAAAAGTGATATTTAGCACAAATAATTGTAAATTTCATTATTAAAGCGTTCTTTTTTAAACATTTTACGTTTGTTGAGGCAATATTGTTGTTGACGGTTTAAAATTTTTCATGCTGCTATTTTTTGTTGAATTTTAAGTACAAAAAAATTAAGTACTTTTAAATGCATTTAAAAATCACACACACATTTTTATTTTTCATTAAACTTTTTTTTAACTTTTTTTTGATTGATAAACGGAAAAAGAGTTTTTTTTTAGCCCTAATCGAGTGTTTTTCAAGCTGCAGGGGGAATATGGAAATATTTTTATCTATTTATTTATTTTGTCATATTGCAACAATAAAATAAATAAAGAGAGGATAAAACATTTGTATACAAGCTGGTCTAACTAACGCACGTTTCCGTTACCGCAACACAACTCATCAGCAATCCTGCTTTCCTTTCCGCTCATTCACTGTGTTTCCTTGAAACCCACATTTCAATTTACTTTGAAACAATAAAAAAAATAGTTTCCATCCAACACACACACATATCGTATACTCGCACATACATCCACTTTATTGAAATGAATTTTAGGAGAAAAAATTTACTGCCGTATTCGTAGAATTTTTTTATGCAAAAGTTTTGAAACTGGATTTTTTTATGAAAATTTCTCTAATAAACCTCTTGTAAATCACTAATATTTTCATTTTAATTTAATTTAAAATTCACAATTTTTATAACTTACTAGTTGCCACGGGAAACATCGTAATGCCTCTTTTTTTTCTGTGTTTCGTTTACTTCTACACATGCGGTGCATTGTACTGGAACTAGAGGAAAGGTATAGTTGGAGAAATGATAGGAGGGGAAGCTTCACTATCTTACAACACTGCTTTTGAACGTTATTTTTTTTTATAGCAGTGTTGCAGCGCGATAGTTAGCAATTACTTCACTTCGCCGCTGCTACACAATACCGATGATGGAGGGCGATCTGATGTGCCTGCGGAGTGGATGCAGCTGTAGCCGTTACTGTTCAGTGACCAGAGACTATCCCTTCGCCACTGAAACCTTCCTACAACAACTCACGCACAAAGACACACAAATGCAAATCAGAAAAAATGCCAGATGTTTCTATGAGTCTGAAACTGTGGTTGAACCCAGGAAATTTTTTATATTATAGTCAACTTGCAGACCACTTCGACCATCGGCATCCTCGTTTACTTTTACCACAGTTGTTTTAGATAGTTTCGGAGAGCCATAATTGCCCATACCCTTACTCTTGGACCTATATTCGGGTAAAAAATTATACATCTTAAGTGTCCTTCACAGAGCTAACTTATTTTTAAACTCCATTTCAATCGGCCAGATTGTTGCGCAGTCCTACTTTAGAAAATATGCTCTGTGAAATAACTCTCAGGTGAAATAAGTCCCAGTGCAATAACTCCCAATGAAATAAATCCCAAAATAAATGAGGCAGCCCCGCAACCAAGAAATGAAATAAATCCAAAAGAAAATGAAATAGAACCCAGACCGAAAATGAAATAAATCCCATTTTTTTGTTAGTTATTTTGTTATGAAATACCCGCCAATGAAATTAATGACTCCCAAATAATTCCCAAAAGCGGAGCACTGAACAGGAATGAAATTAAGCCCAAAAAGAAAGAAAGAACACCCAATAAGAAATTCAATGCAATTGTTACCAAAGTGCAGTAGGCAACAAAAGGTTCTCTGTATAGGTGGCCTTCGGCCGAGCTCAAACATTTTCTCCTCTATAGCATAACCAACAACGGGTTCGCTGACAAAAGCCTCTGGCGGCATATCTAATTTTCTTCCCATTTCGAGAATGGTCCTTCAAATAAATTTAGAGAAAGATTTTCAGAAATTGAAAATAATTTAAAATGAAGCAAATAAAATAAGACCTAAAAACGAAATAAAATGAAATAACTCCCATATGAAATTCTCTTGGGACTTATTTCATTTAATTAAGCATGCAACTAAGGTCTACCTTGCTACCACTTCCAGCACCAGTCTATTATCTACACTATCCATCTCTCTATCTAGTTCCAGTGCTGACGACTTGTTCAAGATAAAAAAAACCCCGATCATTGTATCATTGCCTTACAAGAGTGGTTTTTAAAATGCACTAAAGTAAGGGGTTGTAGTGAACACTAAAAGATTTGCTTTTTTTCTTCTATTTCAAGAAGCCAATTACTAAAAATTAATGCTCTTGTTAAGGCTATACATACATGCTTACTGTAAATAATTACTCAATACTGTTGTCAAAATTTCAATTATTTTTTGGTGGGTGATTATGAGTTGCGTTTTACCATTGTTCTGTTTGAGCTGCTTCAATATCAGTCACCAGAGTGTCGTTTCATTGAAGACAGCTAAAAAAAAAAGGATACGTATAATTTACGACGGATTCTATATGCCTCGGCTTTTAAGTGGGGCACAAAATAGTCGCTGTAGTACAACGTAACGAGTAGCACTACAAGCTGTCAAAAGTTAAAAATGGGTATTTTAATTGAGAGTGAACAGAATGTGTAGCTGTAGCAGTCCTATGCAATAGAAGTTGAGGCTCAAAGTTCGAACACTTGAACTTTGTAGCGCGACACTACTTTTTCAGCTGATTGTCAGTAATAAATTTTCATAAAATTATAGAATATGTTAATGGAAATGAATTTGTTATTCCATTTAATATTTATTGTGGTTAAAATTTCACATATTATTCTGTTATAATTTATTAAGTTTTTTAAGAGTTCATTTGGTGACCATGTAGAAAGCTTCAGTATTCTGTTGGCTTTTTTTCCTGCTAGGCTACTAGTAACGTCGCCAGCTGCAGCTACTACTGCAACTCCTTTATTCTCTTTCAGCCTTTACAGTCAATGCGCTGCCTACTTTGCTACCCTTGCCTACCCTTGAATTTTAAATATTTTTATTACCAATATGCTCAGTTTACAACTTTTATTTAATTTAGTTTTGAATTGTCAATTCTCATTTTATTTATTTTTTATTTAATTTTTATTTCTCATTTCCTTTTCAATTTTTATTTTATGAATTATAAAGCAAATGGCCTGCATATTGACATACTTCCACTGCAATAAAAAAAATTATTCATATCATATTCAAATTTAAATCTTCTATCTGTGACATCCATTTATCATAAATAAATTGAACAAAATATTTATTTATCCGCAGGGCCACTTCTGATCATTTAACCGTTTCGCGGTGCAACTTGACAAAAAAAATACATACAGGGTGGCGCAGAATGAGCTATATGGTTTAAATTCTTTATAACTTTTTTAATTATTATTTTTTGTTGTTTTTTTTTTAGCATTTTGTGAAGATGACTTGGGGAATTAATTATGCATCATTACATGATCGAACACAGCGCCTTAATGGCTTTCTTAAGGGACATATTCGGCGAACGCATTATTTCGCGCACAATTGATTTTAACTGGCCTCCACGTTCACCAGATTTAACAGCTCCTGACAGTTTTCTTTGGGGATACATATTTGAAAGAAAGAGAGTACGTTAACAAAGCAAGAACCATTCTCCAACTAAAAACCAACATTCGAAATGAAATCATGGCCATTACACCTCAGAGGGTGGCGATGGCACGATGGCTGGTAGTCTGCACGTTGACTACACAACCAACTGGTTCAACCCCAGTTTCAGACAAAAAAATTTTTAAATAAAAATAAACATCTCGCATTTTTCTTGATGTGCATTAGTGTGTTTTTGTGTGTCAGTTGTTGTCGGAAGGTTTCAGTGGCGAAGGCATAGTCACTGGTCACTGAACAATACCGGCTTCAGCTGATAGCAATCCACAATCACATCAGAACGCCCTCCTTCGTCGGTATTGTGTAGCACCGGCGAAGTAAAATAATAATAAAAATGGCTACTAAACCGAAGCTTCAGCACTGCTACGAGTATAAAAAACTAAAGAACGTGCGAAAGCAGAGCTGCAAAATAATTAATTAAGCTTCACCACCTCCTGTCGTTTCTTCTACTATCCCTTTCCTATAGTTCCCAGCACAATGTTTCGCATGTGTAGGAGTCATCTCCTGAGTGCTGGTCCTAGATAAAAAAAAAAAAAAAAAATTTTGAGAAAATATGCTAAAAAGAGCACTTATGTGCGAAGCAGAAAATGGACAGCACTTTCAAAGCTAATTGCAAAAAATTCCCCAATAATATACTGTATTTAAAAAAAAATTATAATAATCGCATAAATAAAAAAGTTATAAACCATTTAAACCATAGAGATCACCCTGTATAATGCCACCTGAATAATGGAGTTAAAACACACACACACACAGCCGTTGCATTGAAACTGTTGCTGATAATAATTTTTAAATTTATTATTCACTAAATAATGCAGTTCAAAAGCATACAAACATACTCACATTAATAATATAAATATGTGCATGCAAATAAATTATTTTAATTAGTTTTTAATAATTCGAGTAGAAGAAGGGGAAATTAAAAAAAAAAAAACCAAAGCCAAACACTAATTTACACAGGAATATTTTTAATTTACGAAATACGAAGATTAAATAAATTTAATCTTAAATAAAAAGAAATTCAACTGGCAGCCTATTTGATTTAGTTCATTTTATTTATTATTTTACTTCGTCGACGTTTTATTGCTCAAATACCGAAGAAAACTCAGAAAAAACTTTTTTCGAACCAGGGTCTTTCTGGTTGCAGAGCCAACACGCTGACAACTCGCCATCAGCACCGCAATTTGAAAATTATTATATTATTAAAAAACATTTTCGGAAAGTATGGAAACGAGTATATTTTCCTCTTTATTCAGATTGCAGAATCATAAATAAAACAAAATCTCTGGATTTTCTTTCTTTTGTTGCCCTGTGTAACACACAACAAAAAAAACACTTCAACAAATAAATTAAATACAAATCGATAACACTTGATTATAAATTGTAACAGAAAATATATCACAACGTGTTGGTTTAAAAAAAAAAAAAATCTGTACCATTCTGTGGCCATTATTCTATGCGGAATGAATTTTAATTTAACAACCCACCAGATTAAAAAGCGGGAAAAAGATTTACGCATTAACCGCCGTGATCGAAACAAATATTTTTGATTTACACAAGGTTCAAACAATAAATTTGCATGCAAATCTAATTCATAAATAAAAAATATAATATATTTTATGAACGAGACCAATAAAATGCATAAAAAAATTGTGTATTTAAATGTCGTATTAAAAAAAATTGTTTTTTGATTTATAAAGAAAATTTGCATACAAATTTGATTTGTAAACCTTTTCGAGAGCGTATTTAAATTATATAATATATTGTTTTATGAATGAATAAGCAGATGAATTATTCAATAATGATTTCTATATAAATTTATGAAAAAAAATCATTTTTTTTTTAATACCACCTACAAATAGTAACTGCTGTTCTCCGTCCACTACATGGTCTAGATGTGATAGGTGTACAGTGTACACCGTTAGTGGTCGATACATGTACACATCTATACTTCACACGTTACTTTTTTTTTTTTTTAACAATACAAACTCTACGAAGCTCTTTTAGCTTGTCTGCAGAAATACCCACGGTGTAGGCGGGAATCGCACCCGCGCCTCCATATTAATAAGACTACTGCTCATGCACTAAACTACGGAGGCACTTGTAGTTTATAGCGTTAAACTTGGTTCTCCATGAAATTCATAATCACGGTGGTAACTTTGTTATGAAATAAACTCGTTGTAAACATCTGCTTTTGAGAATGCAACTCTGTTTTTTTGTACATTTGACTGCTAGCGCTGCCAAATGCCATTTGACATTTGTGCTTCAGAATAAAAAGATGAAAAAATCCAAGAAAATTCTTATAAAGTTAACGTATTTCCAAAAATAAACAAGTACATTGATTTTGTTTTTTAATTCTAAAGAAAATCGCTTTATGAATTGCCAAAGATAAATTTCTTAACTGTCAAAAAAGCCAATGTAAGCAGGCATAGTTTATGAATCGTGATTGTGGTTTTAAAAAAATTTTAGAATCACTTCTGGACAGGATGGACTAAAAGTCAATATGGGTTTTAAAAATTTAATAACTTTTTCGTTTACAACAAAACGGGCCCATAATTTCGAAGTTGAAAATTGGGGTCCTGATTCACTATCCTTCACAACTGCACAATTCATTCACAGTGAAGTCTGACAAACTTTAAAAAATCGTTTCGAAATGGTGTTGTACATGCCACACTCTTATACAGGGTGTCTGGAGGCAAATTTATATTTTTAAACAGAATTATTTCAAAAAGTAATAAACGGTGCGGAGGGAGGGTGGCGCCATTGGAATTATCGATTATGCGGATTTGCCGGTCACGATGTCGCAGTGGTTCGCTATGGAGACATTTTTTAAGCTTCTTACGAAATTGCTCGTCAATAATTACGTTTCTTATTTAACCCTAATCCAGTTAACATGTGCCCTTCAGACATATCTTTCACTTTGAAGTGTTCTAACTTCTTTAAATTTAAGTCATGGTTCTTGGTGCTTCTTGAATTCGTACTTTGAATTATTTTATTTCTTTAAAAAAAAATGAGCTCTTCTTTAATTTCTATTTTTTTATTTATTTATGTAAAACCACAAACATACTTAATCCTGTCAACATTATGAACCAAAAAAATAAAAAATTACGGGGAATTCCCATTCAATTTTTATCATTCAACATAAACTTACACAGTTTATTAAATTGTTGGCTAATTTTCAAAGAGAAAGTTGTAAAGACGGTACTTTTTCCCACAATGTCTAAAATATATTTATATGTAGAAATCGGGATCATTATTGAAGAGGTTGATTTTGAAGAAACTATAAACCAAAATTAATATTACGACAGTAAATTTTCGGAGGATGCGGATTTTATTCTACAATATGAAACAAGTGCTGCTTTGTAAAAAGAGTGCAAATAAGAGATATAAATTCCCAAATATAATATGCAATGGGTTTATATGTGTCTCTGCAGCACATTTTGGTTGGATTCATTCCAAAGTTTATGTGACTTGATTAGGGTTAAGTTTGAAAATATAAATCTGCTACCAGGCACCCTTTACTAATAATTAAATACATAATAGTGTGTATAATTAAAACCTACTTTTTATTACCTGCGTGTATTTTTTGGATTTATTTTCTTCGTGAGATACCAGCAGAAACTGAGCCGGACATTTGCGCAATAACTGCAAAAGCGATTCTCCACTATCGTCCTCACAAAAGCTTCCGTATAATCAAGGTGTTGGGCGTGTTTTTCAAGGCCCGATGTGCGAAGCAAACTGCCACAAGACAAGCAATTTTGCTTCTTGACAGTCTTATAAGATTGTTGGTCCTGTGTTTGCTATAGCATGACCAATTGTTTCTCGAAATGTCTCCCCTCCATCTACATTTTACACTTTTCTAAAACTTCAGTGGTTCTTCATTGCACATCCCTGCCAGCCCTAATCATAGATACGTAATTAAATTAGATCTTCTACCCACCATTAGTTCTCTTCGAATAAATTGCGTTTGAATTTACTAATATTAAAAACTGTCAGAAGTTGTACGTATTTAATTATTTAAACTATTTTTTGTTTTATAATTTCAATTTGTTTCTTTCCAAAAAAAAAAAAAAAAACAATAAAAATATCTTTGGGGAAAAAATGCAAACTAACAACTAAAATTAATTATTTAAGCCAATATTTGCAACATGTATTGCATTGTTACAAAACATGTAGATTAAATGGAACATAGAAAAAAGTATGAAATCAAATTACAGCAGGTTTTCGTTATAACGAATTTGCAATAATTTTTGTGGGAACACAACATTAACAAAAAACAAATTTTTTATATTTTTTTTGGTACTTTTCGATTATCGTAGTGATATGGGTTGAATTCCTAACTAGAACATTTTTCGTTATCAAAAGTAAAGTTAAATAAAACACGCATAAAACTATGATATGGATGAAACTTTAATTTAATCTCGGAATTGACATATACATTGGCGATATTACTGTACAATATAAAAAATTGCACTTTGCGATTATATACGAAATACAACGTCATTTAAATTATTGGTTGCAGCATTCGATCCTTTTGACGATAAATTGAAGAATATTGGTTTTTTCAAATGGTCCTGCGTTAGGAAATTATCCGCGTAGACACGGTCTTTGAAACCACATATCGTCCATTTCATAGTCTTGTAATCCAGGCCATAATGAGCCGTAAGTTAAGCCCATTTGCTGCGAATGCCGTGGAATTGACAAATTCTGATTATTCGCCACACTTTCACTAACAGAACTGATATTTTCAGCAGTAAGCACATATGCCATGATGCACAGGTCTGACGGACCACATCTGTAACGCTGTCAGTCTCTGCAAATTTTCATATAATCTTGGCAATTTTTTGCACAGCAGCTATCATGACGACCATAACCACCCCGTAATGCTCGAAAAGTGGCCACGAATCAACACATTTGTAGAGAAAGTTTTAACAATTTTAACGCGTTCTTAGGTTCTTCAAGGATCCATATTCATAATTGGCAAACTTTTCACTAAATAAATGACACTTCAGATGACAGCTTTGTCAGAACGACGGTTTTAAAAGTACTAAATGCATAACTTGCTACCAAAACCGCCGCAGTCATTATACAATATTATTGTATATATAATTCGTCCCCTTTATTTCCATTTTGCCCTATATTATGCAATAAATGGCACAATATTTTCAAATATTATTTTGGCGCAACTTGCTTGCAATGAGAAGTAAACATAACCTTATTGTACAATCTTGACAATACATTTTACAGCACATTTTTACTTCTTTTAGATGGGATTTTTCCAATATATGGTGCCACCCACGCTAATGACCTGTACATTGGCGATATTATTGTACAATATAATATATTGTTAATGGTTGAATTCAAATTTCAAATTTCCATTTTCTAATTTTCTTATACGACCCCTGTGCGCGAAATTATCGTAAGTTAATTTTCTTCGAAATTACTTTTTTATGAAAATTGTTTCTCAATCCATTAATTCATCCGCTAATAAAGTATTATAGCGGTAATTGTTATAGTTATGTCCATTTTATCGTATGGGACAGCTAATACTGTCAGACAAAAAAAAAGTGTATTAAACCGATCTCCTGTAAAATTTAGTTTTTGTAACAATTGATAATTTCACACACATGTATCGTTATTCTGTCAGGGAGATAGTTGTGGCTTTAAATCATAAATGACGGTTCCAACAAACTAGTCTCTATATACCACGCCTCATTTTGTTTTATGTTCTTTAATTTTAGTTGGTCTTGAGACTGCGATAAATGAACATGCTTCGTAGCTGTGTTGATATTTTTCCAACTAAAGGGTGGTTAAATTTCAAGGGCCGATGTTGATTTTTAATAAAACACAAACTATTTAGGAAATTATTGTAATTTTATTTTATTATGATATATTGGTATTACTCAATTATGTATGGAACAAAATATCGGCCAAATGGGTGCCGCGACCACGGCGGCACACCTCCATCCGATGGTCCAAATGACCCTGAGGCATAATGGAGGTTCTATGCCGTTAATGTGCCGAATTATCTCATCCTTTAGCTCTTGAATTGTTGCTGGCTTATCGACGTACACCTTTTCTTTCAAATAACCCCAAAGAAAAAAGTCCAACGGTGTCAAATCACATGATCTTGGCGGCCAATTGACATCGCCATTACGTGAGATAACACGGCCATTGAGTTTGTTGCGCAAAAGAGCCATTGTTTCGTTAGCTGTGTGGCAAGTGGCACCGTCCTGCTGAAACCACATATCGTCCACATCCATATCTTCCAATTCGGGCCATAAAAAGTTCGTTATCATCTCACGATAGCGAACACCATTCACAGTAACTGCCTGACCGGCCTCATTTTGGAAAAAATACGGCCCGATGATGCCGCCAGCCCATAAACCGCACCAAACAGTCACTCTTTGTGGGTGCATTGGTTTTTCGACAATCACTCTTGGATTCTCATTCGCCCAAATGCGGCAATTCTGTTTATTGACGAATCCACTGAGGTGAAAATGTGCCTCATCACTGAAGATGATTTTCTTCGAAAATTGATCATCCACTGTTGCCGTGGTCGCGGCGCCCATTTGGCCGATATTTTGTTCCATACATAATTGAGTAATACCAATATATCATAATAAAATAAAATTACAATAATTTCCTAAATAGTTTGTGTTTTATTCAAAATCAACATCGGCCCTTGAAATTTAACCACCCTTTACAGTGTATAACTGCAGTGTTTGCTTAGTCTGAGTTCACACGACTAATGTTTTACTGACATGATTGCTACATTATATAGGTGAGAGTAACGAGAGGAAGGGTAACGAGTACTCATGTGCATGTACTGTCAGTCTGGTTTGCTTTCTCATTCTTAATTTGAATATACAAACAAACTATATGTCATGTCGCCAAGATGACATGACTTGTGTGTGAACACCAAAGAGAGTTCTAGGAAGAAAAACTACGAATCATGTCATTAAAACATGAATCGTGTGAACTCAGACTAACGAAATTGCCATAAAAGCATTAATATAGAAGACCATATTTGAGTTTTCGTGAATACAATTCTTGTTTTTAATTTTCTAAAATTGTCGCAATTGACTTGATAAAATCGGAAAATTTTCTATACATTTTGTTCTTTAAAAATTTTAAAATAAATTTTTAAATGTTGCCATTTTTTTAAATAAAGAAATAGAAATTTCATTGTGAATTGCCTTATTTTTTTATCTTGGACCAGCACTCAGAAGATGACCCCTACACATGCGGTGCATTGTGCTGGAACTAGAGGAAAGGGATAGTAGAAGAAATGATAGGAGGTGAAGCTTCACTATTTATTATTTATTTTTATAGCAGTGTTGTAGCGTCTCTGATGTCAAACAGACGTATTAAATTTTGAAGGCTCCTTTTTAGTAGCCATTTTTCGTAATTATTCTACTTCGCCGATGCTACACAATACCTGTGAATTGGATACAGCTGAAGCCATTACCGTTCAGTGACCTATGCCTTCGCCCCTGAAACCTTCCGACAACAACCGACACAAAGCCACACAAATGCACAAGAGAAAAAATGCGAGATGTTTTTATGAGTCTGAAACTGGGGTTTAACCCGAAAAAAATTTTCCCTTTTGTAGTCAACCTGCAGACTACTTCGACCATCGCCATGCTCAATTTAAAATTTTTGGGAAACAATTTCTTGAGCTTAAATTTTAATGAAAATCTTAGTGCCTGCTTTTCAAAACTCTCCTTCCACTGCAACTGCAAACCGTTTTTGGGCACGGATGGTTTCAATCATAAGTGCGGCAAAGTTTCCTACAAAAAAAAGCACTGGGCTTTAAAGCGAGTGTTCGGTTTTGCGTTAACCACTTGTCTACGCTTGTTAAATAGCCAAAAGATTATGCTGTAATAATTGTTTGCATTTTAAAAATATTGATTTTAATTTTTTTTTTGTTTTTCAGCAAACTGTGCTTGGCCTGTTACTACTGAAAGCTGACACAGCAACGTTAATGTAATGAAATTTATTGTTAACGCATTCATTTACATTAGGATTAGGCCAGATATTTTATAATATTTATAATAAAATACATAGAATAAACATTTTAAAGGTCTTCATATAAATTAGATGTATTAGTGAAGCTTAAATGGAAAATGCCATGTAATTTTTATAAAACTTACCCACATCATTTGCAGTTGGGTTTTTGTTTCCTGAAATTAGTAAAAATGTAAATTATAAGAATATTTAATGGTTGGCAAAAAAAGGAAATAAATTTAGAATAATTATTATGGACGACTTGATAAAAAAGCAATTACTGCAATGAACAGCAATGTTTTAAACTTTTCTAAATTGAATTGTTTTACATTTTAATTAAATAATGAAATTTTTTGGCAAATATTTCTAATATACCTGTGGGCTTTTAATAATAAAGAAGAACTTAAATATAATTTTCAAGTTTTTCAGGAGACCAAAACCTGAAAAAAATTAAAAAAAAAAAATTTTAAAGAAAAGCAAAACACTACTGAAAATAGAATGTTTTGTGAAGGGCAAATCATTCGATATAAGACGATTTTTCATATTATATATTTCATTGGATTGGATTGGACCAAAAAAGACAAAATCTGGAATATTTTCTTAAATCGACTTAAGTTGTTTTGTCAAAGATCTACACATGTAACGTAATGGTCAATAGTTTACGTTTTCCAAACACAATCATGTGATGTGACAACTTTTTGTAGTCTCAAGTGGATAAAATCAGTTACAACACTTTAGCTGCTATACGAGGTATGTTCAATAATGCTTCTACAGCGTCGCCCAAAAGGAGCGAGGACGTTTGAATTCCTTATATCTTTTTTATTAAACTTTTTTTTTGTTTTCAGCATTTTGTACAGAAGACTTGGGGAATTTTAAATTTAAAAACAGTACACAATTGAAAAATGTGCCAAAATCGTTGAACTGTATTTCAGAAGATAAGCATAATTTCATTCATAATTTAATTATGAGCAAAGAAGCGATGGCACGATGGATGGTAATCTGCACGTCGACTACTAAACCAAAAACAGAATTGGATTCAACCCCAGTTTCAGACTAAAATTATAAAAAAAAAAAAAAAAAAAAACACATCTCGCATTTTTCTGATGTGCATTAGTGTGTCTTTGTGTGTCAGTTGCTGTCGGAAGGTTTCAGTGGCGAAGGCATAGTTACTGGTCACTGAACAATACCGGCTTCTTCTGATAGCAATCCACAATCACATCAGAACGCCCTCCTTCATCGGTATTGTGTAGCACCGGCGAAGTAAAACAATTAAATAAATTCATTTCATTTACAAATTAGTCTCATTTGTTGAACACTCCTCGTAGTGGGATCATTCATGCTAATAGAGTTATTAAATCAAAAATAACATTCCATAAAAATATTTAAGAACAACAAAAAAAACCAAAAAGATTTGTGCCGTTAAAACAAAGAGGGGTGGGCGTAAATAATTTGAAAATTATTCGTGGTGAAAAAGAAACCCAACATTCAACTTGAGGCCATAATAAAAATAATCGTAAATGTCGTAAAGAATATTTTTGTATATTAAAACAAAAAAAGAAAATACGGATATTATGTCTTAATTAAGTTATTAAAAATATGTTTAAAAGCAGTCTTTTAGTTTTTGCTTGTTGCCGCTTTATGCATTTAATTAATAATTTTTTTTCAAGTTTATTTTTCGGTTGTTGCGATTCTTGTCCAAAAATTCGTTTTGCGGCATTCTTTTCTTCTTTTATAAAAATTTATGCCGCTTTTATGTAACGCCCATTATTATTTTGACACATACAATATTAAGAGATTAAATTAATATGGAAAAAACGCAACAGAAAAAAATGTTGTACATTTTCCAGTAAAAACAAAGAAAATTGACATACAAGAAACAACATTTTAATGAAAATGTTAATTTATGTTTGTCGTAAGTTTAAATGCACTAAAACTTCAGTGTAAGTATATAAAAAAAAACAGAATATGTTGTATTTAAAAAGTTGCTAGAGACAACAGAAACTACAGGGATTACAAGGAATTTGTAAAGTGGTATAGTTTTTGTAACATAATTGGCAGTTAAAGTTACATATAACTTAACAATACAAACACATTTGCAAATATTGTAGATAAGGAAAAAGTAAAACAGAGAATTTATAATCTCTAGGCGGAATATATTTAACGAAAGTGCTCATATTAAATCTGTTAGCGAATGAAAGTATGCAATTCACTAAAATTTTATTTTTCACTTTAAAGAGAATTAGTTTTTGTTGTAGGAGTCGTAAGTTAAATTAATCAAATTTACGAGCGAGTTTTCGTTTTGCAAACGAATTTGTATTTTTTAAAGTCAAAAATATAACTCGTATCAAGAGTAGAGTTGTAAAAGAATTTTTCTGAATAGTGGATACACTAGCGCAGTTACTCAATACTTTCAGGGTTTTATTTTCCAGCAAAATGTGCTATCACATCAAGATTAAAATTAATATCTTAACACCGCCAAATTTACCACAGTATGCGCGTTTATTGAGATTTTTACAATAAATGCCATTATTGAGCTCAATATTCCGTACAAAATGTATGTTAAGTTATTGAGCAATAAGTACGACATTGTTATAAATATTGAATAAAACGTGAAATGCAACTCTTCTCACAAGTATTTTCACTGGAAAGTGTGTTGTTTTGTACAATGGCAGCCAAATGTCGAAACAGTAAATAAAAATAGAGATGCCCAGCGAATTATACCTCAAATCGTTGTTTTTTTCCAACTGGGAAATAGGAATTGAGTACGGTAACTTGCCGCAATTAAATATGTGTGAATTTAATTGCTCAATAAAAATTAAATTAACTCAACTAAGAATCCATGTCCGAACATAGTATTAATATTAAAAAAAATGCGTCGGCGCATTTGCAAAATTGTGTAGTAAAGTTTTATTCTGCACTAACAAAATAAATGGATTTACATTTGATACACTGATGTAAATAAATTACAATGAAAAGCATATATACTATACGTTTGCAACATTTATTTGCAAAGTGACAGCAAACAATAATGAAAGAAATAAATTATAATATGGAAAATCAAAAAACGTAGCGAGGCGAGGTGGATATAACGATAATATTAAAGTATCTCCTAGAAACTCCGAAAGTAGAAGTAAGACAAGTTATACGAAGTTTCTTAGTTTCTTAGAAACCAAAAAAGCTGCGGTACAATTGGTGGAAAATTTTTACAATTGCAAATAAAAATAATAAAGTCAAAAATTTATTAAAGTCAATTAAACATACGTACGTACACTATATGTGTACATACAAACAAATTGAAAGGATAAAATATTTCTTCTTTTCGTTTAAAAACATTTTCAGGTAAAAAGAAAATTGGCGGGCAAGTAATGCGAGTTTTCTTTATTTAACGAATTCAGAACCAATCGTAACAATAGTAGACCGTGTAAATATTGTTGTGAAATTCGAAATGAAACAATATTTTTACAGCAATGCAAGCATGACTAAACACATTCACCACAGCAAGCTATCGATTTCTATACGTCAAAAATAAAATGCATATAAATACAATACTTTGTGACCATAACTACGCGGATAATCTCCTAATGTTGGAGCATTTGAAAACCAACAATCGTCAAGTAACCGCTGAGTTACCGCACAAAATGTGCGTAAAAGTGGTCTGAAACTGCCACAAAAAGAACGACTACAGCATTCAATCCAGAGGCGTTCATTTAAATTGCATTATATTTCGTAAACACTGTCAACGTCCAAGCATTACAATGAAGTAAAAGCTTCGTCGAAATCATAGCTTTATATGTGTTATATTTAACTTTTCTTTAGAAACCGCAAAAAAGATAACCCGTTACTATGTACGTATGTATGTAGGTATAGCGTTTGTGGCAGAATCGTCCAGAACATGTTCATTTTCCTCGTAATTTGTTAATAACGTTTTCTTTTTATTTGCCAAGCGTCCCGCTGTTTCGAAAACATCAGAGAATTAACAAAGCGATGTTAAAGCAGCAAGTTCTACAACAAAATGTGCAGCTTGCAAGTTTTTATGTGTTTCTTGATGAACACTAATTGTGAACTGCGAAATCTTATCTTCCAAAATGGCGAAAATGATGAAGTATTATTAAGAATAAACACAATAATAGAATTCTAATTTTTTTTTAAATAAATTGTGCCGTTTCCCGAAAAAAAGTATTTGAAATGTGTTCTTAAACACCTTGATCTTAAATATTCTCATAAAGTATTTTTTAAAAAATAATATTAAATATTTTCTTGTGAAGTATTTTGATTTATTTGCAAAAAATGTACTAACAACTATAAAAACATGATTTAACTATCCTTAAACTATTTAACATCTTTAAGATTGCAATATGGTGGTATTCTTTCCATCAAAGTTTCATGAAAAAAATTCCATAATAAATTCAAATGCCTTACAAATCGAAACTTTACTATTATTTGTCCCATAAACTCACACTAATAGACAAGAGAATAAGTGCAGCTGGCAATAACATTTGCCACAATTCTCATTTGGTTTGCATTACATTTATTATAAGTACCTATTTGGCTCAAAAATTGGTATCTCCAGCAGTGTTTTATGATGCTGCTAATAATCTTAATTCACAGCGGCAATTAAAGCAAACTAAGCAAAAAACTGATGTTACTCCTCAAGTGTGGCGTTGCCTTACAAAAAAAAAAAAAATATATGTATAAACTTTAACCCATTTGAATTTTTTAGTATCCCACTCTTTAAACCGGCAGATAAAAAAAAATTGCTGTCTGTTTAGTTGTAAAGCAACAAAATATTTTTATGTTTTTTTAGTCGCTTTTGTGTAGCAAAGAGGAAAAATCATAAATGCAATAAAGAAAAATAAAGAGATTTTTAAGCTGGCAAACAATATAAAAAAAACTCCAGCAGTTTTAAATACTCACTTTAACAGTGATTTGTTTTCAACTTTTTCTTATTTATTTTTGCTAAATGCGTTTCTTTAATTTATGCTTTTATAGGTTTCAAGCAATTTGTATGCAACAGCGAGTAAAAACAACTGAGAGGGAAAAAATATATATGGATATTTAAAATGGGTGTGGTTTTCAGATCATTCAAGCGTATATGGATTTTTTTTTTCAATATTTCCACTTCGTTATTGCAACGGAAATTATGTTGAAGGTGTCATTGTTGACACTATTTGACAAGTCATATGTACACACCATCCGTACATACCCACTTGCACACATACTACTCGTACTCGCATTGTCTAATTTATTTCTCCTTCGTTTGTAGCATGTTGGCTTTGCTTTTGCCTCAAGTGAGAAGAAATAAAAATCTTATGAATGCAGGAACCAACATAAATTTCCATTAATCTATGTTATGCAGCTTGTTTGTTTGTTTTCTTTTTTTTTCAAATATTTTTGCAATTTTTTGCTCATTCTTCATTAAAATAAATAATAATGACGACAATAAACATTGATTGAATTGAATAAAAGGGGCCTGCAAAGCTTGGTTTGTTCGTAACGTGTACGTGAATATGATAAAGTTGGAACAATTTTACGGGAATATTTCAGCCAAAAACAACAAAAAATATAACATCAGCTGGAAGGAAATTACTACTGCCTTCGAAATTCTTAACAACATTCTAATAAAAAGTTTTCTTTTTCGTTCCTTATAGTATTTTTACTCAGACTGGTTTTAAAGCAGAAATTAGTTATACGTTAAAATCAACTATTAAAACCTGGTTTTATCATATAAATATATTTTCTTAAAACCATATTAACAACATTTTTTTTTAATTGGTTTAAGTTGATTTAATGAAATACAACCATGTTTTTCATGTACTTAAAGCAGTGCTACCAAATTAAAAAATTTAAAACAGCTGGCAATTTAAAATGCGCTCAATGAAATATAAAAAAATAAGAGATAATTTGGTAAATAAAATCACTACAATAATTTAGGCAAGCTATAAGAGCTTCGTAGAGTTTGTATTGTCATAAAAAAAAAAAAAAAAAAACAATGACGTAACAGCAACAAGAATAAAAAAGTGCAAAAGAAAAAGAACCATTTGGGTAGAGCACAATGAAAACACTTGCATCGGGTTGTGGGAGGAGAAAATACGAAAATAAGTGAAATTTTATTACACAAACTGTGCGTTAAAACCTGATGTAATTAAACTTATAGTGAGAACGAAAAATCAGCGGTTTGCGGTTTTAACTTTAAAATCAGGTTTTACCTTTTGATGTGGAAACATTATTCGATTTTCAGTTATGAACTTTAAAATGTCGGACATAAAACGTCTTGCTTATCGAATTTCTTTTTTTGACAAAAATCACTAGTTCCTGATCAATCGCCTCAACTAACAAGATATCGCAGCAGTGAAATGTGCGCTACTATTTTACAGTGAAAACAATTTAGAAGTAAGTACACTAACAAAATTATTAAAGTAACGGTTGTGGTTTATTCAGGAAATATTCCGTTCGGTAATTTTCAAATAAATAAATCTTTAAATTCTAAGCAATGTAATTTTTAATTGATTCTGATTCTGACTAAGTACAGGTTCAGAAGGATTATCGATTGTTTTCAAATTTGTCGTTTCGTTATGTTGTACGTTTTTGCTACAGTAAAATTAATAAAATAAAAAAAAAATAATTTTTAAAGTTCAAATCAATTAATTAGTTGTTTTTACGGAACTTGAAGTTTGTAAAATATACAGTAATTCTCAAATACCTTTATGGGAATATTTATATCAGCATGTGAAATTCCTTAGCTTTTAGAAATTATTTTGTTGGAGGTACAGGGATGAGTTAGCATTACCACCAACGTAATGTAGCATATAGGCATATTGCTCGACAACCGATTTAAATGGTTTCTATTTAGGACCAAATAACTGCGATTTTTTTTATAATACAAGGTGGGCCAAAAGTAAACACCCGGGGCATAAGTAATCAGCCGATGTTATTTTGCTGTAATTTTTTTTTTAAGACAAATTTTGGGACTGCTTATGATATGGGCTAAGTGACCGCCGCCAGAGTTGATGACCTTACATGCAGATGCAAAGGTTTTTATTAAATAAAATTACAGCATAAAGACATCGGGTGATTACTTATACACCGCGTGATTACTTTGGCCCACCGTGTAGCTGTTTTCCTAACGTATTATCATTATCAGATTGGGATATTGGGGTAGTGCTATGATGCAAAATCCAAAATCAATTACCTGTAACCACCTTAATGTACATATAACCCAATTAACCTTATCACTTTGATGTGCAGCATAATGCAGTTGGTTGACTGCTAGAGGTGGAATAATATTTAAATTGTTTTTCTTGCCATTATTGTCATTGTAGTTGCTGTTGTTGTTAATGTATTGTATAAATTTGTTGCTTATAAATTTCATTAAAATTAAGTTGTCGTATTACAAAATGATATGTTCACTAGACTTATAAAAAGACACATGTCGTACTTGTATTTCTCATACATATATTACGAGTGTGTGCATATTTGATATATTTCGCTTTGTCTTTCCTTCAAAATATTTGAAATAATTTCTATTTATTTTTGCAAATTATTTCTGCTGTTCAACATTTTACTGTTAGAATAATTTCGCAAATTATTTGCCAAATATGTTGCTTATTTAATAGATTTATTTTCAAGTCTTTAAAGAATTTACAAACATTTTGATTTAAATTTGCTTTAAATTGTTTGAAATTTTCGTAGAAAGAAAGAATTTAAATAAATTTATTTGTAATAGTCTGCGCATACATAAATCACAGAGGAAAAAAGGCCAGGAAAAGGTATTGAACTAAAAAAAAAATATCAGACAACTGTAATATTATTGAAATTTATGTTGAAGATTTCTTTAACTTAACAAATGAACGTACGCACTTAATTTAATTTAGTGGAGACGAAACACGTAAATTATATATATCTCATCTACAAAATTACTGAGTTGGTGAAAAAGATGAAAAAGGAAAAATATTTTCCAACTTTCTCAATTGCCGCATTTCTCTGCACATACTGTACTCGTAAATTATACGAGTAATTTATACTTTTACCAATTATTGATTTTGTATTTGGTAAATATTAATAGAGCGCAAACAAAATAAATCGTATTTACGTTGTTATAATTGTAGTCAATATTTACGCACAATCAAATCTTCTTATCGAACCTCAAGAAGCTCGCACTTTAACACAATAATATCCACCATACCATACCACAGCACGCCACACCACCATCCCCACCACAATAGCATCAATGCGAGTACTTAAATAAATCCTCAAACCCCCGCCCAACTAATACCACAAATTAGTAGCCAATAGGCACAATACAATACAATACAATAACAACAACAAATATAAGACTCTTAAAATTTATTTTAAAGAATTATTTACCAGACTAGAATGAGTTTGTTTTTGAGTTCTTAAGTAAAACACACACACACCCACACATACGCACACACATAAACACAAATACGGGAAAAAAAACAAAAACAATCCAGGAAACATAAACCCAGGCCACAAAATATTGGGGAGTGCTCTAAGACCAGACAACTAAAAGCAACCATATAAACTTGACACGTTTGTGTCATTGTTGATGTTATCCTCCCCCTACGCCCACCTGCCTTCCCCAAATCTAATTCAAAAAGAAAAACAACACCAACTCAAGAAAATTAATATTAATGTTTGCATTTATGCTGAACGCAATAATTAACAGAGTATACAATTTCAAAATCCCTCCCAATGGAGTGCTCGCTTGCTTTTAAATTATTCTTTGTTTTTTGTGTTTTTTTTTCTTTCCGTACAATCAACCATTAATATGCACAGGTACACGCATACATATGTATGTACATACACATGTGTATGTGTTTGTCAATATTTTTATTCTCATGTGTTTATAAAGATGTGCGGAATTTACTCAAGGTGTCTAGACACTTAGAGAAAGTAATCATTTCACGCACACACACACACACACATAAGCATACACATGAGCACTAAATGCATATAACGGTAAATGCATTAAGAGCATATTGAGAATAGAGCCAAGTAGATTATGGTTGAATAACAATGGTATAACAAAACAAACAAGAAGAAAAACAAGAAAAAAGAAAACTTGAAAAATAAAAACAAAATAGAGATAGATGGACTTAAAGAAAGAAAACACCACTGGTGTTATTTTTAATGTTAAAGAATGGTCCTTCAGGCAATGTTGCCACAATTTGAAGAAAAGTTAGACAAGATATTTTTTATTTATTTATTTAAACCTAAAAAACTATTATATATAAAATATACTTAAGTCGTAAAGCAGCTCTAGGCTGACGAACAGCTCTAGCGTCATTGTACTTATTTGTTACGTGCGGTCAAGCAAGTATTTGTTCTTCGGCCTTCGATGGTTTTGCGTCATTAATTTGTTGAATATTATTCGGATCAATGACATTTGGAAGGAATTTCGCTGAATGATATACTTTTATGAGCAGGTTTTTATGAACAGGAACTTTAAACGGTGCTAAATATCATATTTTTAAAAATCTCTTTTTGTGCAAAAAAAAAAAACTTTTTATCTTTTTGTCTTTTCTTTTTGACATCTGAAAAAAAAAATTAAAATATAAGATAAATCTTGACATATGGTAACACTGCATAAACAGAGCATGAAAATTAAAAACATTTGCTTCAGTAGCAAATAAATTTATATAGTATTTCATTAATGAAAATATAAAATATTTTTTTATTTTTTACCTAAAAATATTAATTAATTTCAGTGGCCACTGCATTTTCTATTTCTCTTTTAATGGTTTTTGGGACAAGCAGTTTTTCGGTTTGATGTATTGGGAAAGTTTTTAATTAAACAAATTGCTATTACTGGGGCCTAATTTTGGCATTTGAATTGAATTGATTGAATACTTACTGGAACGTTCGAGTTTTTTATGGTTTTGGAATTCTATCAGTCGTTATCGAATAAAATGTATCGAAATATTTAATGACAGCAGTCGATAACGAGCAACCGTTTGAATGCAACCTTGCGATTTTTTAGTCGTAAGCAAAAGAGGTATCCCATATATAATATGTAAAACGGTATCGCGAATTATACAGATATGTAAAGACTGCATTGACTGAGGTAGTATGTGCCCGCTTTAATTTTTAATCTAAAGGAGAGCGTTGTATTTGTTTTTTACTTTGCAGACGTTTTATTGGTCAAACAAAGATGAACAGTGCCCTCCTTGTTAACAGACACAATTTATCAATTTTTGGTTTCGGTCTCGCGGTTTTTTGTCTACAGTTTTTTAATCTCAATTTAAGGTTTTACACCACTGAAAAACTTATTTCGATTAGTTCAATATCGACTGACATAATTAGAAATAAGAGCAGTATTGACATTTCGTTCGAATCAAAAAGAATTTCGATCACGACTACCAGCATTAGTCGCCTGGCAAAGAAATCTAAAAAAAAGAATTAAGCGACGTTATCATTTCAGTGTCAGCAAAGCACTGTAAGCGTTGGTTCTCTTACGTCTTGCCATTACTTGAACCACCATACGAAATGCTTTGCCAACGTTGTTCGGTATGTAGTTTTCTGCCTGTCAATTTTATTTTTGTACAGCAAAGAGAGGAACATTTCCTTTACAAATTTTTTGAACACACGATAGATCGCTAGTGGGGTTTTCTGGAGGTCAAAGTCAATAATAATACCGGTAATACCAACTTTTAAAGGCATGTAGCCATGTCAAACCCAGTGCGCAAAATTATCGTATGTTACACTTTTTTCGAAATCGACTTTCTAATGCAAATTCATTCTAAATCCATAATGCATCTACTGGTAAAGTATGCTAGCGATAATTGTTATAGTTATGGACATAACACTATGTACATTTTATCGTATGTGACAGCTAATGCTGTCAGGTAAAAAAGAAGCAGGAATTAAAACGCTCTCCTGTAAAATTTAGTTTTTGCAACATACGATAATTTCGCTCACAGGGGTCGATGTATACTCCTGACCATGTTATACGAAACTTCATGCTGATTTCAAATATATATATACTTTGGATGTAGTATTTCAACCATCTTATGAATAATTGACCCAAAACCTCTTCCGAGATACAACAATGGCATTCAATACCATAAATACCTGTAAAATGAAACCTATGTCATTCCGATATTAATAAGTCGATTCAGAAGCCATATGAACATATATGAGCATTTCATTTTATCTATTTATTTCAGAATTTTGTAATAATAAAAGCCCTCATCTGGCCAAAAGAATATTACAATACGTTTAAAACATAGATTCTTAAGACATTAAAAGTAACCCTAAATTTTATAACTAGATAATAATCGTTTTAATATCAGCATAGAATTTAAAAGGTAAAGATCATAATACGGCATCAATTTGTTAAAAGTATAATTTATCAAAAAAGTAAGCGAAAAATTGTAAGCCCGATGGCTGCGATATCACACCAACTTCCTGCGAATCTCATATATACAAACTATGTCATATTGCCAACAAAATTAAAATGAGCAATGAGCAATCTTTGGTAGGTTTTGGGGGGGGGGGGGGGAACTGAAAAGTTCTTAAAACAGCTGGCAAGCGATTCCATACACGAGCTGTACATACGAGGAAAGACTTATCCGGGAGGGTAGTGTGTATTCTGGGAATGAAAATTTGTGTATTTCTAGATGAATGACAAAATCGAACGCCTTGAACTAAAAACGCAGGTGTAGAATTTCTAACAAGTTTATAAAGGCTCCTAAGCAGCTTAATTGTTAAGAAATTAGAGAAACTACACTTTAACATTTGAGCAACATACTCCGAAACATGATCCCTGTATGTTAGCCGAAATACGAATCGCGTTATCTTATTGACCAATAGCTTAACTGTATTAATGTTACATTTGGTGCTAATACCAAAATTTTCTGCAGACCTTTAACGAAATTCTTGAAAAAATCTTTAGTAATTTCATATGTTTGTACCAGAACATTCTAAAGAGAATTCTATGAGAATTACGAAATATACAAACAAAAAAACTTCTTAAAAATTTTTCTTTACACAACAAATATTTTATTATACGATTTAAATCTTTATAATTTTTTCGGTAGGCAATGATTGCATTTAAAGGGCAAAATAAATAATTGAATTTTTAATATAATTAATATATATTTATTAAGCCTGACGTCTTTTTTTATTTTATTTTGTTTTTTATTATTCGATATTTCGTTAACAGCTTGTTAACATCATCAGGAATAATAGGAAATTATTAAAAAATTAAATTATTAAAAATTAAATAAAAATTATTAAAAATTATTATTAAAATTATTAAATTAAATTAAATTATTAAAAATTATTAAAAAATAAAAAATAAAAAAAAAAAAATAAAAAAAGACCTCAGGCTTAATAAATATATATCAAAAAATATAATAAAAAAGGTCAATTAATAATATAATTAATATAATTAAGTAAATATTCTTTCATTTATTCAAAGTTAGTCAAAATTAATTAGGATTACAAGACATGATTTTGGGTCTCAATTCTGAGAATTGCACGTGAAAGTATCCCTAAAAATAAAAACCACTGCATCATTGTGAAGTTGGCTGCATTAATAATTTAATGGCCATACGAATTTTTTTTGCTCAAGCTGGATTTTTACCCCTTTTTCTATATTGTAACATGGTTATCTCGGTATAACGTATGGAGGATCTCTTTTGAGTCTGAAGCAAAGTTGTAGATATTGAAGAGGAGCAAAAAAAGCGAAAAAATTCTACCCGAAAAATGTGCATCCATTGAATTAAAAATCGCAAAAAATTCCCATTTTTCAGATTTTCTGCTCAATAACTGGCTTACAAATCCACAAATGTGCTGTTTATTTTTTTTTTTCTTTATAAACTTTATTTTGCATGAAAATAAGATTACCGATTCATATTACAACTATTCTTAAACGGAAAATATGAGATTTTTATTTGTTCCTCATGCATGGAAACAAAATTTAAAAAATTTTCAATTATTGTCAATAAACAACCTCATTGAAGTTGACGCTTGCCGTTCTGATGACTTTGTTTTCTTCGTAGGTTGTTCGTATTCATGTTCTGATCCTGCATCATCATCCGAGTAAGACATACATAATAATAAAAGGCATGTTTTTTTCCAGTGTGTCCACAATTTCTGTCTTCATCTTCATTTTCGCTGCATAATTTTAGAACACCATCAACAAACCTGCACAAGCAATGCATTAAATTGTTTGTCTTTGAAACGCTTTTCCATTGACATGATCAGCTGGTGGAACTTCTCTCCTTGTTCGTCCAATTCTTGAAAATAATTCTGCCAAAGAGGTATCAAGGAGGAAAAGCATGAAGTGTCATTTTAACATCATGGATGCATTGATTTTTTCAAAATAATACAGCAAATTCTGCACCCGTCTCTGTATGTCATCTCGCTGGGCACAATTCTATGCTAAAACGCCTTCAATGACTTGTTTGAATGTGTGCCATGCCCACAGGTGTTTATAATGCTTCGAAAGCATATTTGTAAAAGAACGCCCGTAAATGAAATTTTTTAATTAAATTTTAATTAAATACAAACTACAAGTATGCTCTCATTTTCTGCAAAGAATTCTGTATTTATTTATTTAATTTTTTCCTTCTTGTTTTTAATAACAGTGAAGCACTTACTGTTGCTCTTTAATTTCATTTACACAGAAACTGAAGAACAAAAATTTACACTATTTTTTCATTTTTAACAAACTTTTTTCTTCGTAGTTTATTTTATTTTAGTTTTGGGTTTCAAAAACGCCCCACTTAATTTTTAACATTTTCCATTCAATCAGTATGAGAAGAAAAATGTAAAAAAAATCTGTGAAAAAGCTGGAAAAACTAAAAGTTAACTGGAAGTATTTACTGCAATAGAAAAATTAAATGAGGAAAATAAGAACAGAAGAAAAGTAGGAAAATTTCTTATTTTTATTTTTTTTGCTCTTTTGTATGGTGAAGTAAACATTTTCAACATGTTTCCTTTTTAGCAGCAGATTTTTTATTTTATCAAAATTATTTTTTTTTTTTATTAATTTTACACTTGTGCAGTTGAGTTTGGGTGTGTATTTCTTTGAGTGCAGTTTTCCATGCAACAAGAAAAAAAACAATTTTTATTTCTATGCGAAAATAAACTTCAAGTTCTTTTAATACTTAAATATGCATTTGTTTTGGAATTTTGTTTCTAAAGCAAATTGCCATTTTTTGTTGTTAATTTTTTTTAATTGAAATGGATCAGTAAATATCTTTTGGGTGCATAAAGTGTTGCCAAAAAGGTGTTCTTTTGTACTGCATTTGAAAAGATTGCATCATAAATTTTGAATTATTTCATTAAGTTTTAAAACAAGTGAACAGAATAAAAATAAATAAAAATAAAATCTCATACGTACGAGTATGTAAAAGAACAACATCTCATTCTCGTGTATGAATGGAATTCTATGCAACAAAAGAAGAAAAAAATTCAAATCTTTAAAAAGAAACCTTCCCACATATTTGGAATATCTTTGCACACTGCCTACAAAAAATATATACATATATCCCCATCAAATGTCTTAATATTTTTTTAAAAATAAACGAAAATATAACGTACAATATTATTTGACAGCCTTTATACATCAGCAAGCATGTCGTATACAATTTTGTATATCAAATTTGAACTAAAAACCAAAGCGTTGAAATTGACACCTTAAGAAAACACGAACGAACCAAAAAAAAAAACAAAAAATAAATTGCAAAAAATTAACAAAACAAAAACCAAACCCTTTTTCCACAAAAGCCAAGGAAACAAACACACACTGAGAGTGCATTAACAAAAATTTAATGAATAAAATCTAGTGAAGCACTTGGCACTCGTTCAACGAATTATTTATTTACACATTGAGGTCAGTTAAATTTGTGAAATGCAACAGAGAGTTAAAAAATCAGTAATGCATAATCGATTGCAAAAGAATGCGCTCTTTGAGAGGAGCTCATTGTGAGGAGCGCTTTATTGCAACGCCACTCAAGATAGTCACCATTTTTAATGAGTTCCTTCGCTCGGTCAAGTAACTAAAAATATACTTTGAAGCTCTTGAACATCAGCTAATAGAGCGCAATGTTGGGTGGCGATGGTCGAAGTAGTCTGTACGTTGACTACAAAACGTAAAATTTTTCCTGGGTTCAACCCCAGTTTCAGACTCATAAAAACATCTCGCATTGTTTCTGATGTGCGTCAGTGTGTCTTTGTGTCAGTTGTTGTCGGAAAATTTCAGCGGCGAAGGCATAGTCATTGGTCACTAAACTGTGACGGCTTCAGTTGTATCCAAACCAAAGGTATTGTGTAGCACCGGCGAAGTAAAATAATTACTAAAGTGAAGTGACATACGTAGACAAAAGCGGCAACACTATGTCAACGATAATAAATGTATGTGTATGTATGTATTTAGTTTCTCTTCACGTTCTACAACCAACTTCACTTGTAAGCACAGCGTTGCATTATTGACAAGAGAACTTTTGGCATATAAACAACGCTTGCCGCTTTCTCTTTATTGTTTGGTGTGTAAGTCTACTCCCACAGTTTTGACATTTTATTGCCAGTGAAAGAAACTTTGGCAATTGTTACAACGAATTAAATTTTGCGCGAAAAATAAAAATACCACAAATCCACTATAAAAATATAAGAGCTGTAAAATTCCTGAGATTAAAATTAAGAATTTGATGGATAAATTTAAATAGAATGGGTTGCTATATTTAGTGTATTTCGAACTGGGTCCCTCAAGCAAAAACGTTACACCCGTGAGCCACAATGTTTAAGAAGAGACGAATCTGTATATTTCCCGATGTTCTCAATAATTTCCGCCATCCACAATGAACACATGGCTTAATTTACTGAAGAATTTCGCATTTAACACTTACGAGATGCTAGTTCTTCTGAAAATGCAAGAGCAACTTGTTGGGAAAGCTTTTGCCGTGTGAACATGTGTGACTTTTTTAATAAAATAAGCGACATCTTATGAGTAACTTTGTGTGGATGAAAACACGGTTTGAAAGCACCAAGGGGAGACTGGCCTCATGGTGGGCAGCCCAATGAGTTACTGAGGAATATATGTATGTCGGGCGGGAGATGCTGGAAATCGAGCCGAACAGGTAATCGCGCGAGAACACCTGCACGACGGCAAGGCTGATATATCCTCGCTTGGCTTGCAGGAGGTCTGCTGTCTGGGATGGGTTTTCTCGCTGATGGTTGCGTACTACAGTGTAGGTGTTAACAGAACACTGCTACACTGAAGGCTAGAAAATTAGGCCTGCCTTATAATGACTTCTATAGGAGTTGCCAGGCTAAGGAGATGGAGAAAGCAGAGGAGATGGTGAAACACCTCTGTTATTGCACGGCCCTCTCTGAGGAGATGAAAGGCTCGTCTGGGGGCTTCGACAGTGCGCAGTTTACCGGTGGTGTCATGCTATGACGTCAGGGAAATAGAATCGTTTATTCGGGTATGCTGGCAATGGGTAGCTGGATGCAATGGGTTGCCTCGTGAGCATTATAATGGTGCCAAGCTTCGACCCAAGTGGCTTGCCGCAAACCTCTGACGGCCTGTGTAACCAACGAACAAATCAACCAACTAACCAAGCGACATCTATGTGAGAATATCTGTCGATATTATTTGTAATTGGCAAACTTTTCTTTGTACTCGTATTTTAAATGAGGTTTAAGCCTTCACATTTACAAATGGGCCATCCCCATCTATCGCCGCCGTTAATCGCGCCAGTGATGTCAACGCTACCACTAACATCCGTAAATTAAATTTACATAAAAATATCACATGAATTTCGCTCTTTCGCATAAAGAAAAGATTGTTGTTTGAATTTAACACCAATTGTGTATTTTTGTTAAATTTTTTTTTCTTGGTCGGAGTTTCTTTTTCTGTGTTCAATATTTATTTTTTTTTGTATGCTTTTACTCTTGACACTTCATGCATGCAGACAGAATTCATGCAGATATTTGTGAAGTTTTTTTTTTTTTTTAATTTTTAACACTTGAAATGATATGATTTCTTTTTGTTTCGTTTCATTTTTTCCTTTTTTTTGTGCCTTGAATTTCGGTAGAAGTGTCCATATGCATACATTTGCAAAAATGAAGTGCACACAAACACGTATGTACGTATGTCGGTGTGCGTGTGTGGATTTTTCGGTGAGTGCAAATAATCAGGTCTACATATTCATAAGTGTATTATTTAAAATAACATCAACACTTTAGCAGTATCGCCGTCACCATCACCATCATTTGCAAACGTTCAGTCAGCAGCGACAACAACAACAACAACCACTATTATATGTGTTACTAATAACCAATGCTGGACCAAGCACACTTGATGGGCGTGATATGTACGGGTGATCGATTACAGGTTGGTGTTTGAAAAAAAGTGTTTCATTTCAACACGGTGTCGAAGTAGTCTGCACGTTGTCTATAAAAACATAAAGTCCTGGGTTCGATTATAGTATCGGACGGAGTCATAAAAACATTTTGCATTTTTCTGATGTGCATTAGTGTGTTTTTGTGTGTCAGTTGTTGTCGGAAGGTTTCAGTGGCGAAGGCATAGTCACTGGTAATTGAACAATACCGCCTTCAGCTGATAGCAATCCACAATCACCTCAGAACGCCCTCCTTCGTCGGTATTGGGTAGCACCGGCGAAGTAAAATAATAATAAAAATGGCTACTAAAACAAAACTTCCAAATTGCATACGTGTCCTTGGCATCAGAGCCGCTTTAACACTGGTATAAAACAAAAAAAAACGTGCAAGAGCTGAGTTGTACGATAATGAAGCTTCTCTCACGATCCCTTTGCTCTAGTTTTAGCACAATGCATCATATGTGTAGGGGTCATCCCCTGAGAGTGCTGGTACAAGATAAAAAAAAACTAGTAATAAAATATTCATGTCAAATGTCAAGGTAGATAAAAAATACTAGAGAAATTTTGTCGTGTTCAAGTTCAACTAGATGAAAAATATTTACATACGAAATTGCCAAAAATGGAGACTAATTTTACCACTTACTAGCTGACCTCGCCACCACACCTTCATGTTGTAATAGTTTTATTTTGACAGACTTATCTATGTTTTATCTCCCCTCCCTACCTTGCGAGTGCCTACCCGTATACTCAATTTCAGTGCCAAATGCAAAAAAAAAACGGATCATCCTAGTCCCCCTGAAAAAAAGACTACTATCCCTTTCATCCAGTTACAGCACAATGCATCCCATGTGTAGGCGTCATCCGCTGAGTCTTGGTCCAAGATTAAGAAAAGGTGACCTTAAAACACCGCCTAAAAAACTGAGCAAATAATAAGGAAAAAATCATTTGTAAAGCGTGTAACTAAAGCAGGGAATTTGTTGTCTGTAGAATTCTGCATTTATTTGTGTGTTCTATGCACTATCCCTTTCCATCTTGTTCGGGTCAATGCATTGCTCCCAGAAAAAAAATAAAAGTATCTTTTAATTAAATACAGCTATTGAAAATGTTCCTCCCCATTACCATTAAAGACACTCACGCTGGAATATGTGCCTCAACAATTGACATGTGTTAGAATTGTAAGAGTGCCATCTCAAACAAGTGTCAAATAAGGCTTCTACAACATCATCATCATCACTTCCATGTATTTTTCTTTTTCATTTCCGAATATGTACTGGCTCTCATAATTATTATAATTATCGTCATCATCACAGCAGAGATTTGAACACATGCAATAGACTCAATGGCGGACGATTAAATATGAAATGGCTGAAATAAATTAAAACAAGAAAAAAAACATGGCGAATTACTTGCAAAAAGGGATGCATTAGAGACTTTTCATATTTAATCGTCTGAGAAGCTAAACAAAAATTATGTTCAACGCATAAATCCTTCATAAATCTGATGACAAATTGCTTTGAGAAAAGGGCACAGCAGCATTCGAAGAATTAATTGCTGCAAGTCAAAGGGAAGACCATTGAGGAAAATAATTTCTCAAAATTTTTTTGTTAGAAAAGAAAAAGTTTTTCTTGGACAGCCGTCCTTCGATTGGATTGGTGGTAGTACATTTTGTCTTGTTATAGAACAAGTATAGATTTGCTGTATATATCGTTTATGGCGAGTAGCAAACATCTGTAAATTTGCTAGCAATACTGCATTCTGCAACAGCCACCGAAGCAAAAACAGATCCTTGCAATCACGGCCACATTATTAAATTTGATCGCTCTATATAACCTCAGCCGTTAAAAACTTGTCTGTCATCACTCATATAAGTGAAAAGTTTTTATATGCAGGCATGTATCAGTACTGCATTTCTTGCAACATTCAATTTTCTGATAATTTAATTGTCGGCCCTCAACTAAGCTCCGATTGCTGAGTAGTTAGTCTGCAACCAGAAGAACCATGTTCCTTCTTTGATTTTTTTCTGTGTGCAGTGGGCCAATAGAGTTGGCTACTCTGCTGTCTCTCGGGTAGGAGTCATCGCCGTCTCCTTCCTCTTCCTGCGTAGCTTCACAATACACCTTGAGGCTACTGGCCATACATATGTGAGATACATAGTAAGGACATCAGATGGGCTAAATTATCGCTGGTACTTCACACGGAAAATTCACACCAAGAACTTCTAGAGATTCTGATGCTTTGCAGGACTTTGCAACTCTGAGATCATCACTTGTGCATATTTTGCCTAAAATATTATTTTCTCCAATTTAAAAAATAAATTTCATAAAAATTAAGCCAACTTGAAACATGAAAAAGATACAAGGTAACAAATTGTCGCCTAAAATGAGACCAAGACTTCGGTGAATCTGGTACGACGCTTAATGGTTTAAATAAGTTGCGAATTCTTTGAGATGTACATACATATAACGTTTGTATTTCATATGTGCTGTATATACAAGCACACATGAACATGACTGTGCTTGCATATGCAAGCACACTCTCTCGCTCGTTATTTAACATGAATATATTGCAGCCAAATTCAATTCATATTATTTTCTGTATTCAATGTTCCGGCGAAGCTTTGAAAATTCTTTTAATTATAAATTGTAATTATAATTCGTTTCTTTTTTTTTTTCATTTAAAGAATTTCGGTTTGATGCTTCAAATGTGCCACAGAGCGCAGAAATACTTTCAGAATTACAAAGGAAACAAAACAAACACTCTTGATTTATGAAATAATTTAACGCGTATTTCGTTAAAGAAAATGAAAAGTTTCTGGTTTAAACGTGTGCAAGTATTAAAAATTCAAATGCAGGAAATGTAAGCAATTGGTGTGGAAGAAGAGCTCACAAAAGTATTTGACAGGATTGTTGAACAGAATGAACACACGTACACACATGCAAACTCACACGTGCATATGCACAACGGTACTACAATAATAACGAGCAAAAGTGATGACAAAACCTGGTTTCAACTAAATAAATAAAAGCATGCAAAATATATTTTGTGAGCCCGTGTCCGTCCGTCCTACCGTACGTAAGTACGTCCATCCGTCCGTCCGTCCATATGTCTGTTTGTCTCGAACAATTCATTTTTAAGGTGAAAGCTTTTTCTTCTTCTTGATTTTGAGCGCATCACCAACTGCATGATGGTCGCTCTTCTCAGCTGTTGTTTACAGCTCCTCTGCATTTGCTTTGATTTCTTTTCTGTAATTCCAGACAAGGGGTACTACGAACATCATCTTGTTTTATCTTTCCTGAAATATTGTAAATGCGTTTGTATGTGTTGAAAATTAATCTATAAACCGCGTGAATTTTGATATCTTTTTAAGATTGAAATATTGTGGTTTTTATCAAAAGATCCTTTTACCTTGTTTTTTTCGTTGTTGCTGTTGCTGTTGTTTTAAACGAGTTTATGGCTGTCGACTGTTAGCATTATGATGATAATGCTGCTGTGGATGTTGGCCATTTATCTGGCAAAGAATCCAATAAAACTGTGCAAAATGATCGCCTTGAATCAGTGAAACCCTAAAAATGTCAGTAAGCCAATAAATGAAGAGATAAATATTAAATAAAGAAACGACCATTTTATTCTGTAATTCTTTTGTAAGAAAATTTACGCAAAAAAAAAAAAGAAAATATATTTTGTATAGATACATATCGATTTACAGCAACTTTGTAAGTGTGGAATGTGGGATGCAATAAATCATGACAACTTGCTTTTGAAACTGTTCGAAAGAGCATTTGAAGTTGCTGCAGCAGAATGGCTGACACCACAGTCAAGGGTTGCGTAAAACGGCGATGAAGAAAAAATAAAAAAAAAAAATTAACTTTTTCCACAAAAAATTCAATTTTTGTAAAAAACAAAAGTTAAGTTTTTGCAACAAAAATCGCCAGTTTTTTACAAGAAATTTTTTTTTTGCAATTCATAATTTCTTTGGCAAAACAAAAAAATTTTTTTTCACAAAAAATTAAGATTTAAAATTTTTTGGGGACCGATTTTTCCTCACTCATATTTATTTTTATGTGAACAGTGAAATTTTCCATCGCATAAAATTCAAATAGTTAAATAGTTTTCCTTATTAAGTGTTGGCTGAATAAATTTCTTTTTTTAATTAATAATTTAACTGAATTCACGTTTATTTTAATTGATTTTGTTGTTCTCTAAAAGTAGTGCTATCAAAATACCATAAAATGGTCAAATGAAAATGAATCGTGAAATTTTTTTCATTAAAACTGTTAATTGATACTACAATTTTCGTAATAGGTTGAAATTTAATTATTATTTTAATTGTTGCATGTTGATTTTACTTTTTCCTGAGCTGCACACTTGGAGCACTTAGAATTATCGTTACTCCTTATTGAAGTCTCTGCCAGTTTGATTTCTGTGTAAGTTACCAGTTCCACTGCAGATGCCTAAAAAAGTGGCCACTTTTCTTAGGGCAAGGGTGGCAAAAATACGCCAGACATATCGACGTAACGTCGATGCCCTCAATTAGGTATTGAGACGGTATTTGCAAAGAATTTTAGTGAATGAAAACTTTTTAATATAAAAATTTACTTCTTTCACAGAAAATACATTTTTAATTTAGAAAATCGAAATTTTAAAAAAAATTAATAAAAACAAAAAACCCTAGAAAGAAGTTTTCGTTGTCATGTAGTGTGGCAGCCACTAATTTAAAAAAAAAAAAAATATTTCCAATAAATTTTTTCTCAAAAAAAATTTTTTTTTAAATTAAATTTTCTCACAGTTTTTGCAAAATTTAAATTTTTTACAAAAATTAAATTACTTTTGTAAAAACAGTGTTAACATATGAATTAAAAAAAATTTCGTAAATTTTTTTTTTCAAGTTGTTGCTTACGTGGGGTGAATGTGGTTGGTTGGGTACGGTGGTCGGGGGGTATGAGTCATCAACCTGTCCCATTTTACCATTCAATAGTTCTGACATACTTATAAAGCCATGATCGAAGTTTCTTGAAGTCTTTTTGGTCGCCGACTATATACAGCTGTGACCACTGTGCAGTGGTGTTACGGGGAGGGATTATTTGAAGTTGCGCTGGTAGGAATTTTTTAATTTGTAAGGAATTGCAAACTGCAACTGCTAGAAACTGTGCCTGAAACCACCGAAAAGACTTTTCGCGACAAGTAAATCTTTTCAGAAAACCTACTGCCTACTGTCTGAAAAAAGATAGACGTTTGTCTCAACGTAGAAGACGCTGAGGTTATAAATTTGTTACAAACGAGAAAGCGAGTCAACGAAATGAAGTTCGAAGGACCACTAGCAAAAGACCGTGGTCACTAATCTCCCTTAATGTGTCTCTTAGCTCAAACCAGGGCATTGTTGCTCAGCAGTCAACCATGACAATAGAGCGCAATTTTCTTTCCCCTGCGCATTACTTAAGAATTCTGTGCATTTTCTATGATAATTTGAATTGAAATCCTCGCATTTTTCTGAAACTTTTCTAAGTTAAAGCAACAATTTTGCTTCCAATAATCCAGCATTAAATAAGATTTTCTAAATTGTGTAAGTGTTTCGTGTTTTTTCTATTTTAGCAAAAATCAATAGAGATTTACAAACCATTTTGATCTTTGAACTTCAAGGCGGTATCACAAGTTTCAGCAAAATCAACACACGTTCGCAGACATAAATACTGTGGAAATTCAAGACTAAATGAAAGTTTTATTGCTTTAATTTATTTGTAAAAACAAAAGAGGAAAGAAACAACAAATTTTAAGGAAATGAAAACATAAAGAAATTTTTATAAAGAAAAAACAAAATCACGTACGACAAACAACAAGCTTTTGCTTACATTTGACAAACACGTGATCAATGCATTAAATAAACAAGTTAAAAATAAAAACAACTTAATGCTGCCCGTTACTGAGGCAGTAGTTAGAACGACTTTAGAAGTTGGCTAATTGATGAGTGATTTCGATTCGAAAGTAAGAAATTGTTTTCAAATTGAATTCATTGCGAAGAGCGATTTATTGGTAAAAAAAAAATTGCTTCAAACTCTTCTAAAGAGAATACATTTCGTATTACATTTACTTAGTTTAAAATATAAATTAGGCACGCTCAGAAATAATAACTTAAATTATGTGACTCGAAAAAGGTCAAACTACGAAGAACCTATAATTGGGATAAATAAAGACTTCAAAAACGTACGAAAAGATTCTGTATCACCTTTGCCCTTTTTTTTAAATTATTTTCTTAGGATTAATTTTGAAAAAATAAAAATTTGAAGATTTTGTAATTCCCTTTTTTTGGGAACTAATCCTTTTTAATCCTTAAGAAGAGAAGCCTTTAATGGTCTACAAGTTTTAAATAAATAAATAACTTTAATCCTTTGAAAGTGGCAATGCCAAACAACAATAACAAAAGCAAAAAGAAAGAAAAACAACACACAAAAAATAGAATTAAATTCAAACATCATATTAAAATGTTGCAAAACAATGTGTTCTCTGTCACATGTTGTCGACGAATATGTAACTTTTAAATTGTTAAAACATGAGAAGTCACAAAAGTTTCTAAAAGAAACATACACACACACACACACACACACACACACACACATTGTTGTTTGTTTAACACACATGCAGCCAGACGCAGCCAGACAATTAGACAATTCCTACATACAAAGTTAAACATTAAGGACGGCCATGCAGACAGTCTGAAAGCCTTGCCAGCCTTTCCAAATAAAAAAAAGCGGCAAGGAGTCATCGGCATCGAGCACATCATCAGCATCAGCTGCAACAGCAGCGGTAGTCAGTCATTGTTTAGCGAAAACTTTTAGTAAAAAGATTTAATATTTTAGATTTTCCATTTGCCTAAAGCACGCCATATACGATACGACGGTTGGCACAACTTGAACAATCTGTACAAGAGATTGCAACTTCTGTGTTCTCGTTCTGTTGAGTTGTGTCTTGTTTGTGCGCAAATTTTGATTTTTGGTGTGCTGCACAATACCGTTGCACCGTTTGTGTGGCTGTCGCACAATCTTTCATGTAGTAAATATGCTTCTTATTGTTATGATCACCTTGCAGTAAACATTAAATGCGTTTGAAATAATTTTTTAGGACGAGACAAATTAAAAACTCAACTGAAATGCGTAATTTTGTTGTATTTTAGAAATCTGTGACGGAACTTTGGAATTGTGAAATCGAAAATTATTAAAATAAAAACATTCGTTATTGGAGTTATTAGTAGAAATACGTTGTCATTTATTTTTATCATGGACCAGCACTCAGGAGATCACATGCGATGTATTGTGCTGGAACTAGAGAAAAGGGATAGTAAAATATATGACAGGAGCTGAAGCTTCACTATCATACAACTATGCTTTTGCTTTTATAGGAGTGTTGCAGCGCCTCTGATAACAGGGATAAGTATTTTGAAGCTTTGTTTTAGTGACCATTTTTAGTAATTATTTTGACTTCGTTTCACACAATACCGACGAAGGAGGTTGCTCTGATATGCCTGTCGATTGCTATCAACTGAAGCCGGTACTGTTTAGTGGCCACTGACTATACCTTCTCCGCTGAAATCTTACGACAACAACTGGGACAAGAACACCCTAATGCACTAGAGAAAAGCTGTGAGATGTTTTTGCGATTTAAGCTACGGTCACATTAGGCAAATATTTGCCCAAGAAAACGTAACCACTAAATTCTATACTATTTTTTTATTATTTAAAAATACTTTTGATTTGAAATATGCATTTGTCTTAAATAAATTCTGAATCATCAATTCCTAATAAATTATTACCTCAATACATTTTGACTTTTATCCCATGAAATATTATCTAATTAGTTGCCGGAAATAGTGGTTACGTTTTTTTTTTTGGCAAATATTTGCCTAATGTGACCGTAGCTTTTGTCTGAAACTAGGCTCGAACCCAGGACATTTTTATTTTCCAGTCAACATGCAGACTACTTCAGCCATCGCCACCATCATTGTAACAAACGCGACAATATTTAATGCCATCTACACTTCATGAGAACTAGGATGTTGTGCATGAGTTCGCACATTTAATTGTGTCGTTTTTGCGACAGGCATACAACTTGGCTATTTGCTAACTTGCACCAACCGTTGTATCGTGTATGGCTCGCTTAATGGAAAGAGAGGTACAGAGAGGGAGAGAGGAATAGAAACCTTTTAGTCTCCACAATAAATAAAAAGTGGGTGGTCTGCCATTTGAATGGGCATGAGGATGTGAATGTGAATCTGTTCTATTTGTTTCTTTCCATTGTCTCCGATAATGTTTGTACGTTGTTGCACGTTGCCTTTAACTTTTAACAACAACAACTTTCAACCAATAAAACATAAAACGTGTTATGAATTTAACCAAAAACTAAACTAATTTCTTAGTGCTTGTTTAGCCTTTTGTTTTTCAATTGCTTTCGGTGCAAAAATATGTATATGTACAAGTGTGTGTGTGGGTGTGTGTGTGTGTGTGTTGTACTCGTTCGTATTCATAAAAATTTTCAATATTTATTGTGGCAACTCGTTTTGTTCATTCAATATTCAAAACTGTTTCCATGGCAATTTGTACATGTCGATTTGGTCGGTCAAACCACCAAGTTTTATTTCCATGTGCTGCAACAAAAGCTAATTTGTGGTTAAAGATACAAATGCCTAAAACAATTAGTAAATTTTAGTGTTTATGAAAATTAGCAGAGACAGAAAAAAAACACTGAATATTAGAAACATTTGATAGAAGAATAGAGAAATAAAATATTAACAAGGCACAGTAATTGGAGAGATTTTGTGCGGCAAAAAAAACGAAAATTCAATTACACGGAAAGAAATTATACTTTTTTTTTAGTTTTAATTAACACATATGTATGTAATTAGTCCTTCAATTATTCAACGTTAGTCAAAATTCATTATGATTATTAAATCTATGTTTGTTATATGGTTTAGCTGGTCTCTATGCGACATTTCATTTGGTGCTAATATCAAAATCTTCAGTAGACATTTAACCAAATTCTTGAAAAAAGCTAAGAAATTTCACAAGAACTCCCAAAAAATATTTGAGAATAACGAAATATACAAAAATTTTAAGAATTACCAGGATTGGATCTCTCAAGTAATTTAATTTTTGGCGGCGGAATGATATTCTGCAAATCCGGCAGAGATATCCTCCGCGTGCAACAAATACACGGATGAAAGATTTTCTGTAAAGCCGCAATTCTTCCGGTCTTTAACATTTCTTGCTCAGCGTATGTCTAATGGCGATTTCGCAACTGAAATATTTACTGCATAGCCGGCCATTAGCTCTGCGTAAAGATTTCCTCCTCCACGTATAATAACTTCTTGGCGGATAAAAAAGTTCTGCCTCAGCAGCCTTGGACAGCAGCCAAATTACGGCATTCGATTCAAATCGAAATTTCAAACAAACTTCTTTTAAAATGTACAGACATTTCGCTCGATATCGAATGCTGTCATTTGACGCCAGGTTTATAGATTTACAGCTCCGGATATGCCAAATAGCAGTTTCATGGAAAAAAGAGTCTTAAACAATTTCTTCTCTGGATATACCAAATCAGAAAACTTCACTTTAAATCGCATGGTTACTGCATTAAATATGCTTTCTTCAATTATAATATGATTTCTTAAAATTTTAGGAAGTAGCAATTATGATTTTTATAATGAAATATATACAATTCTGGGGTCCATATATAATTCCTACATGTGTCGAAATAGGTCTTTCGAAGTAGTTCTGGAATCATATCCTTGGGCATCAAAAGCTTCCTTGCAAAATCGTCCTGCAGTTGTTCCTCTGGGCAATGTTCCGTTCGTCTATATAAAAATCGGTCCATAATCTCCGCCATATATTCTCCCTAACACGTTCCATGAGCCTTAATTGTTCGTCACTCCTGAATTGAATAGATTCCAGGTCCACGATAATTCCTGCGTTATATTTCTCGGGGGAGGGGGATAAGTTTGTTTATCCGGAACTGCGCGGTGTTTCGAGACCGATGGAACGGGATGAGGGCTTATCCCGCACAGGTAACACAATGGGACCCACAAACTCCCAAGTGAGCTGATTTCCTTTGAACTTGGGGCCTGCCAACCTAAAAGAACCTAACCTAACCTGTCTCGATCACATGTTCACCGATGTCGAACGATTAAAAATTTAAATGGTTGATTTTGTATTGCATGTAATAAGCGAACGAACGATATCGTTCGACATCGGTGAACAGGCCGTAAATCTAATAACTTCTACAGAATTTTACAAGACGTGTATATTCGCCACAAGCCAATACATCTGAAGGGAATCAAACGTTCAGTTCTCTCGACAGTATAAAAACGGATCAGAGTTGGGGTAAATTTTCATTAATTTGGAGCGAGAGGAGATGACCCCTACATATGCGGTGCATTGTGCTGGAACTAGAGGAAAGGAATAGTAAGAGAAATGACAGAAGGTGAAGCTACACTATATTACAACAACACTGTTTGCACGTTATTTGTTTTTAGAGCAGTGTTGTAGCGTCCATGATGTCAATGATTCAATTTTGAAGCTTCGTTTTAGTAGACATTTTTAGTAATTATATTACTTCTCCGGTGCTAGAGAATACCGACGAAGGGTGGCATTCTGATGTGCCTGTGGATTGGATACATCTGAAGCCATTACTGTTCAGTGAGCAGTGACTATGCCTTCACCACTGAAACCTTGCGACAACAACTGATACAAAGACACACTAATGCACATCAGAAAAAAAGCGAGATGTTTTTATGAGTCCGAAACTGTGGTTGAACCCAGGAAAATATTTCGTTTTGTAGTCAACGTGCAGACTACTTCGACCATCGCCACCCGCAAAAAAAATATTGGGGTTTATTCTGCACAATGAGAAAATACCCCGATTTTAATTTTAATTTTACTTTTCACATGTTGGGACCTTGTTTTCTACCCATGGTCTCTCAGTCTACCTTGGTAAGTAGAGATATTTTGATCTGCTTTGGCAAAGTCAAATGTATCCATCTAATTGTTTCGTTGCATTCCATGAACATTATAGTATTGATCGTCATACCGTGATGAAGAGATAGAGAAGACTATTAGTGCCCTTCGGTGTTAAGGCCCTTCATCATTCTATGGTTTGTTAATTCTATAAATGGAAAAGTTTCTAGCAGAAGTTTCTTGATTTGCATTAAACTTTAGATTCGCATTCCCCTCCGTTCAACGCATTTTAATTTGTCATTAAAATTCCTCATTATACTTATCGATACTCAAAACTGAGAAAAGAAGTAAAAACTCGAGCACTAAAATAATTGCCAACTCAACCCTTCTCTCACGCATTCCTATCCATGCTGCAACAAAATGTTAATTTGTTGCAACTGCTTGTTGTATTATTTCCAGCATTAGCATTAAGTCTTCTTCAACTTTCATTGTTAAATGTCAAACATTTTATTAAAAAGGTTAAATGCATTTCATTGAAAGTCGTTTTTCTTTTTCTATTTATGAAACATTATCATCCTCATCACAAATTCGCCTGATTATATCATTTGTTAAACATCACTTGTCTTCAACAGAAACTGAAAATAAAGAAACCATTTTAGAAGAAGAAAAAAACAGACGAACAAAGCAGTCCCCCATTATTTAGTTGCAGTTTGAAGTTGAATGACAACTTGTATGTCAACATTTAAAAATAACAAAAACATAATGTTGCATTAATGCACCCTCTCCCTCTTGTTGCTACTTTGTTGTTGTCTCATTTTACAATTTACAATTTAGTTGCATTATTACTTGCATTATTGCTGATGATTGTTGATATAGAACATTTACAACAACCACAAGGAAGGCAAAGTAAAAAAAAAACAACACCCAGAGTTATGCAGGAATTTTAATGTCAACATGTTGGTGCAACGCTGTTTCTTTTTTGGCTTTTCTCTTTTCTTTAATATCGTTGCATTTTATTCAATAGTTGAGGTTTTGAAAACAGACTGCATGGCAGCTTAAATTTCTATTCTTTTTTACCCTTTCGATGAAAAAAAAAAAAACAACATGAATAAGAACATGAACGTCGTTACGTATAACATTTCCAGACTTAATTTCAACATACACGTGGAAATGCATTTGTTTTCTAAACGCAGATGCGTATATTTGCAGACAACAAACAAAAAACATCAAACGTTATGTTCATGAAATTCATATTTTAATACCGGCTTAAAAATTTCAACAAATGTTTAAAGACCCTTCTTATGGGTTCGAAGGTTGAAATAGCCGGGCAGGTGTGTCATTAAGCCATTTTAAATATTTACATACATATTTTTCACACAGTAAATTTGTGGAAAGTATGTCAAATTTTATTTTTTTATTTTTAATAATACCTTTCAAAAGGTACTTTTTTCCTGAGGTACACTCTCAAAGGATACTTTTACCAAATGCTTATTTTCTCAAAAGGTATTTTTCTGAAAAAGTACTTTTCTCCAAAGATAATTTTCTCAAAATGTACATTTTACAAAGGATAATTTTCTCAAATGGTATTTTTCTCCAAAGGTACTTCTCTCAAAAGCTATTTTTCTCACAAACTACTTTTCGCAAAAGGTACTATTCTCAAAAGGTACTATTCTCAAAAGGTACTATTCTCAAAAGGTGCTCTTCTCAATAGGTACGAGTACTTTTCTCAAAACGTTATTTTCTCAAAAGGCTCTTTTTACAAACTAATTTTTCAAAAGATTCTTTTTCAAAATGAGGAACTTTTATGAAAAGTATCGTTCAATTTGACTTTTTTTAAAAGGACTTATTTTTAAAAGTTTATTATTTTTTTTTTTCAAAACGTAGTTTTTTTCCAAAATATATGTTTGCAAATATGTAAAAAAAAGGCACTTTTTTTAGATAGGATTTTTATCAGAAGGTACTCTTTTAAAAAAGATATTTTTTAAAACATACATATGAACGTACATATGTTTTTCAACAGATACTTTTTCAAAAGGACTTTACAAAATACATATATTTATTTTAGAAGTTATTCTTTTCAAAAAACACTTGTTCAAAATGTGCTCTCTTAAAAGGTTTTTTTGAAAATGTACTCTTTTTAAAGAAAATTTTTTTTTATTTTATTCCTTTCAAATTTTACTTCTTTCAAAGGGTACTTTTTTCCAAAGCTACAGGGCGGCACAAAAGGAGCTATATGGTTTAAATGGTTTATAACTTTTTTATTTATGCGATTATTATAATTCTTTTTTTTTTTAAATACAGTATAGTATTGGGGAATTTTTTGTAATTAGCTTTGAAAAATTACATCCTGTAAGTGATGTCCATTTTCTGCTTCGAACATACGTGGTCTTTTTAGCATATTTTCCATAACTTTTCGCAAAATTTCGCGTGTAATGGCCATGATTTCATTTCGCATGTTTCATAAGTAATTCTCCAAGTCTTCTTCATAAAATGCTGGGAATGAAATAATAATTAAAAAAGTTAAAAAATTATTCAAACTATATAGCTCCTTTTGTGCCACCCTGTACTTCTTCAGAGGGTGCATTCTTTAAAAAGAATTTCTTTCAAATTGTATCCTAAGTTATTTTATCAAAAGATACTTTAGCCAAAATATAATTCTTGTAAGTTCTTTTGTCCTTATTCAGAACGTATTTTATACACAAGGCACTTTTCAGAAATTACCTTTTAGAATGCTACGTTTTTTAACAAGATATATTTTACGGAAAGCGTTATATTCCAAAAGTTTTTCCAAAAAGATAATTTTTCTATAAAAGTATTTGGAAAAAACAAAAAAATTTCAAGACATACCACATTTTAAAAAAAACTTTCTTTCTTTTTTGTGAGAAAAGCGTGTCTCCTTTTCTTTTAATTTTTTTTGCCGCCCACGCCTCTGACTTTTACACTTGTGCGTATATTTTTAAGTGCGTTTGGCATTGTTGTTGTTATTGCAGCGTTTTGAATGCATTTTTGAATTGTTTAAAGTACCTCAACTTATTCACCTTCACATAATAAAACACTCATTGCAGCAGTTTGTTCTTTTTTTGTTCTTCACTTGCCACTGCAGTTGTTGTTGTTGCTTTTATTCTTCATTCAGTGATCAGCAACATTAAAAAAGAAATATTTTTTTTTTTCTTCAAACAGTTCGCTGTGTTTTATTTTATTGTTGTTGATTGACATTTGACGACTCTTGATGGGCACGCTTAAGTTCTCTTTAAGCAATAATACAACAACTCCAAGAACAAACAGCAATAATAATGCTGCTTGCTGTATATAGCGGCTGTCCTCATTGCAGTTGTTGGAAAAAGGTTTTTGTTGTGTTTTTTAAACAAGAAAGAAAATGCTTGGCAATAATAAACATTTTACTTAATTTAGCACTTTTTTCTTTTATTATTATTGTTGCTTTGTTGCGAAAGTGCGAAAGTGGTGAGTTGGGTTTCTGTGGTGAGAGGTAGAAGAAGCAGCCTTGCGTTTTTTTTGTTTTGCAACGAATTTTGTAATTCAAGTAAACAAATTTTCTGCACGCATACGATATTTTTTTTTTATTTTTTTTCGCTTCAAAGGTATTAATATGCAACATGCAAAAATAAAATGTAAAATAATTGATGGTTTTGAAAACAGCCTTTGAGTAGAAAGTATGCAACGGCTGTAAACTACTCTACGGCATGTCAAAATGTTACAGAGAAAAAATTTCCATTTTGTTGTGGGAATTTTTATAAAATTGTTGCTGTTGAATTTCAAACCACGCCACAAGCTTAAAAGTTCGGCTTCTTATTTTACAGCTACAAACGTTTTTTAACTTTGCAGTGGAATTTTTCTTTGTTTTTTTTAAATGTGACAAATCTTATGACACACTGACAACACGCGTAACATTGAAATATTTTCAATGAATTTGGCCAATAAAGTATAAAATGTTTTGCATACAATGCAAAAGTCAATAATTACTCGAAGGGCGAGGACTAACTCAATAGACTCAATATGGTTATTTTTTTTTTAATGACTTGTGTATGATGATGTTAATTGCATTTTTAGATAGTGACTGGCTGGTTGATGGTGACGACGCAGACGAAGAGACTGATGATGTCGTTGGTAATTGAAGAATACGATGAAGAAGATAATGATGCGTATTTATGGAACACTTTTAACACGCAATATTGAGTAAAAACATTTCGTTTTTTGTGCCTGCTATTAAATGTTCTAAATGGATTCTTGTAAATTACTTGTTCGATTATCATCATCGTCGTCAACATCGTCTAACTTGTTGATATGCCTGTGACAACAATTCCTTCAACACAAATGAATGTATGAATGATATGACAGACAAACAGGCAGTTAAAGTGTATGTCTGTTTGTCTGAATGTTCGTTTAAAAGACTACAGTTGTTCTATATTGTGGTTTGATGTGGCCGACTGACTGACTGACTGCCTGTTCGGTTGAGTCATTTGTTTGGTTTGAATGGCTTTCATTTGTAAACGATTAGCTATTTCCGCAGTTGGTTTCGCTCTACGTTTCCTTCATTCAGTCATGCATTCATCATTTCAATCCTTTTAACACTTTTTCAATAATGTTCCTATAAATAGGAGCGAGTGGCAAAAGTGTTGCAGCTAATATTATGAATTTTTTTCCTATAAATATCTGAGAAAGATTTTTGGAACACTGTACCTAGGGGAGTGTTACAAAGTTTAGAAGTTCTTAATGACATATTTGTTGATTGTCGAAAAAAAAAACTTTAAACATTATCACCTTCAAAAAGGATCTCTGGGAAAAGTACCTTTCAAAGAAGTACATTGTTAAAAAAGTACCTTCTTAAAAGCCAACCTTTCAAAAGAGTACAATGTTAAAAAAGTACCTTTCTAAAAAGTACTTTTTAAACAATTTCATTCGATAATTGTACTTTAAAAAAAACTCCCTTTCACAAAAGTACTGTTTTATAAAAGTACCTTTGAGAAGTACTTCAATAATATCTTTCTAAACAACCTCTTTTAAATTACGCGTTTTAAATAAGTTGTAAAGCAGTAGGTTTTTCAAAAAGTTCCTCTTGAAAAAGAGTAGACACATGTATATTGCACTCAGTACACATAATATGAACGCCCCGAAAGAGGACCATTTATTTTCCTCCATTGAATATTCTAAAATATGAACTTGTGCAAAATAAAAAATATAAACAGCTTATTTTTTTTTAATTTTTAACTCAGGGGATGCTCTCCACATATGCAATGCATTGTGCTGGAACTACGTTTTGTACGTTCTTTATATTTAGAGCAGTATTGTAGTGTCTCTGATTTCAAGGAGACGTATTAAATTTTGAAGCTTCGTTTTTTAGTAACCATCTTTAGTAATTATTACACTTCGCCGGTGCTACACAATACCGACGAAGGAGGACATTCTGATATGCCTGTGGATTGGATACAGCTGAATCCGTTACTGTTCAGTGACCAGTGACTATGTCTTCGCCACTGAAACTTTGCGACAACAATTGACTTCAAGTCACACTAATGCACATTAGAAAAAATCCAAAATGTTTTTATGACTACGTTCGAAACTGGGATCGAACCCAGGACTTTTGGTTTTATAGTCAACGTTCTAACTACTTCAACCATCGTCACTCCCATTTTATCACGAGAGTGTTGCAGTCTTAATCAAGAGGATAGTGGGTTGTGGTGAAATTCTCATACAATTGCACAACAATTTGGGGATTTCCCTACCTGTTTGCTTTTAAGTTGGCTTCAGCATACACACTAAAGAAACAGCTAAAGAAAATCGTGCAATATTTCTTTCTGTTTCAAAAATAAATTTTTTTTTATCCCATATATAATAAATAAAACATTTAACAAAAAATACTTTATTTTTGATTGTTTTATTTCTGATTGTTTTAAATTGAAGAAAAAAAACTTTTACTTTTAGGGAATAAACGTTTTTAAAAGAAAATTCACAAATATGAATAATATCGCAAAAGTGCAATAGCTTGATTTATGGAGTTCGTATTATCCATAGTTCACTGTAATTCTTTAAAAAAAAATGGTTTTACTTTTTAAACAAGCACCGCTTTTACAAAGGTACATACTTCTTAAAGAAGTCAGTTATTTAAGAGTAGTTTTTAACACTGTACTTTTTTGGATGATACTTTTTTTTTAAAAAGGTACTTTTTTAAAAAAGTACAAATAAAAATTTTTTTTCTCGCAAAAATATGTGGGCGATGAAATAAATTTTATAAAAAAAAATTACGGTTTCAATAATTTTCCGGCCAAAAAAGATTGAGAACTGAAGTCTCTCTTTTTTTTTTAACTTGGACCAGCACTCAGGGTATGACCCCTACACATGCGATGCATTGTGCTGGAACTAGGAAATTAGGTTATGGGAAGGACGATAGAGGGAGTAGTGTTTGTGTGCATTTGATGTGCAGTTTCCCATGTCAAAAGTGACAGGAAAGACCTCTGCAGGGAGTTTGTTCCACATAAGCGCTGTTCGGCCGAAAAATTACTTCTCTCTGTAATGCGTAGTGCGATTCGCTACCAAATCTAACACATACGGATGGGCTCTTAATGATGAACGTGTTGTTCCCAGGAATGTACGGCTGTCGGGAACAAGTTCCCTGATTTCATTAGAGCATTTCCCTTTAAAGTAGCGATAGAATAAAAATAAAATAATAAAATAAATAAAAAATAAAAAAATTAATTCAAACTGTCAATGAAATGGCTGCTTTTATGAACGTTTGAATGAACAGGAAAAAAACCTACTGAATTATTCCATTCCTTTGCAGCTGGAAATTGTGGCATTGAATAAAAGAAAATCGGTAAAATCTTTGGTCGATTTTCCGTAATCATTACAATAATAAATTCAATACAGATTAAAACTTTTAATGGAATTATTGACTGGATGCGTCAGCATATGGCCACTAAAGAAGTATTTCAAAGCGCTTAAAGGATACGCAGTTAAAAAATTAAATTTATGTAAATTCTTAAGAAAATCAAATAAATTCGTTGTTATGATGCTGAGTACCTTGTTTTTTAAATTGCAAAGATTTAAATAATTTTCATACGATTACAGAAGTTTTAATTAAATTTTTATTATTCCATCAGAAAGTGAATTCTTAATAAAAGAAATCTAAAACAAAAACTTTTATTTAATTATTATTTTCCCATGATCATAAAAAATTTTATATATGGGTGTGTGTGTGTGTGTGTGTGGATATTCCCTACTCAACTCCGTCAAAGAAATTCTGTTGTTTTTGGAAGTTTATTTTCTTGAAAGAGAATTTTTACTTTTATATTTTTCATTAGTTTATAAATCAAACATGACACTCGGGGCATTGCGGTTGGTTGGTTGAATTGTTTTGGAAACTTCTTAATAAAGAACCAAACGAAGAAGTATAAAACAAAAAAATAATACAAAAACAACAAACAAAAAGAATTGACAATAAGAAGCATAAAAAAGTGCCACATTTACACAAAAATTTGTACAACTTCCGTTGAAGGCACAAACAAACAAAAGCAGATTCCCCCAAGTTTTTCTCTTGGCATTTTATATTTTCAGTTTTTTTTGTTTATTTGTTCGGTATTGTTGTCAATGCATTTCGACGAAAATGTTGTTAATTTTTGCATCAACAAAATCCAATTAAGTTCTCAAAATATAATACATACGAGCATACCCAGATAAATGAATATGAAAATTAGTCAGTCAGTTTGTAAAAGATATTTAAGGGCGGGTTAATAAAGGACTTCAGAGGTATGCTACACTTACAGACACATTTAATTGCTATATTATTTCCATATAATTGTTGAACATCTTGCAGTTAGTAAAAAGATATCACGAATATGGTAGATTATAATTTAATGGTCCTTCGAACTTGTAAAATTATACTTTTGGTGCAACGGTTCTGCGAACACAATGATAAGACATTCAAATTGTTATTAAACTGACAGTTTAAAATATAATTTAAAAAAAGAATTTGATGGTTGCAATCTGAAATATTGAAATGATCCTTCAAACTTAAACGACGGAATAAAGACATGTTTAGTTTCTTGAATTATGATGAAATTTACTTCTTTGCCACTTCTTTTATTTACAGTGAAACCTCTCCTAACGGACACCTCCTATAACCGGACATCTTCTATAACCGGACATCTCTCATAACCGGACTAACTTTGTAGAACCGAGATTTTCATCAGTTTTTCAGAACAAAATTCTCGTAACCGGACACTCAATTAACCGGACCCGGACACTAAATTTAAAAAAATTGTGCGCAAAAATCCTCTTATAAGCGGACAGAAGCTTTAATTTTAATTAATTCGCCTTGATTGAAACTCACCAACACAAGTAGTATTTCTTCATATTTGATTCATATTTGTGTTAATGCCACTGAAATTTGTAATTTCTCTGATAATACAAATGTACATACTCATGTGTTGGGGATTGCTGTTTATGTGAGGAAATTCTTTGCTTAGCAGGTGTTGTCTGTCCTCTTGAGAGTCACAAAATGAGACAGAATAAAAAATATTTTACCAATTAAAGAAGAATAAAAATTACATGTAGCTGATTCCTGAAATACTTCAGATGATGCATTAAACAAAATTGCCGGTTTAAAGTATTTGACTAGAAACGTATTCTAAAAACATTTTAAAACTGAAAGGCTCAAATTGAACCGATCTAAGTTAAAGCGATATATTCTGAATAAATTGTTTCAACCACAAATCACTAGTCTAGCATAACATAACATAACATAAAGAAAATGTTTAATATAATAAATGAGTAACTCTTATAAGCGGACACCTCTCATAAACGGACAAAAATACTGCGACAGTGAGTGTCCGACTATGAGAGATTTTACTGTAATTCAATTACACAAATACAGTATGCTAAGCTTTTAATAACAGCAAGACGACTTACGATGATTATAAATTACTAACGGCCACGTAAATGGCTGCTATTGGCTAAAGTAGGGTGTTGACGCTTGGTTTCGGAACCTGTATTAGACATGAGGAACATATTTTTCCAACTGTGCATTTGCTAACATGCATTCCAGCGACCGCTTCGTACTAATTTGAACAATAAATAGTAGGCGAAGTAACAGCATTAATGGAATGATTTCCTGTGCTTAATAATTAGTACCCGTACACTCCATCAAAATATGCTGCAAACATGCTTTCTAAAATGCACTACTGCAGAGTTCTGTGGCAATTTAGAGCTGCACCAACTCTTTCGCAGCTGTTTTTTCTCTGCACTATACCTTTCCAAGAAAAACGAGAATATCACCATTGTTCTTAAACATCGCAAATGCATGATTCTTACTTTGCTTGGAAGTGCTATCAGTGGATTAGTTACCGCGTTGAGTCTGCAACCGGAATATCCTCTCAAGATCCGATCCGAATAAAAATGTTTCTATTGTGTCTGTACTCCTCGTCCGTACTTCACCTGCACCTGCTTCTTTTCTATGCTACCCCTTTCCAACTAGTTCCAGCATAAATAGGGGACACACCCTGACCACTGGTTCTAGAAGAAAAAAGAAGAGGGTGACGATGGCTGAAGTACTGCAAGGCTGCACCAAAAAAGTGCTGGGTTCAACTTCAGTTTCAGACTAAAACCTAAAAATATCTCGCATTTTTTCTGATGTGCATGAATGTATCTTTGTGTCAGTTGTTGGCTGAAGGTTTCGGTGGCGAAAGCATAGTCACTGTTCACCGAACAGTATCGGCTTCAGCTGATAGTAATTTACAATTACATCAGAGCGCCCTTCTTCGGCGGTGTTGTGTAGCGACGGCGTAGTAAAATAATTACTAAAAGTGGCTACTAAAAACGAAGCTTGAATACGTCTCCTGGGCATCCGAGACGCTTCAATACTGCTTAAGCAAAGAAAGTGCAAATGCAGAGATGTATGACAGTTAAGCTTCACCTCCTATCATTTCTCTATCTCATCTGTTGCAGAACTATTATTTTTCTTAGAGCAGCACTCGTTTGATGAACCCTCCACATGCAATGCATTATGCTGGAACTAGCAAATGAGGTTTTGGGTGGGGGTGGGAATAGAGGAAGTAATGTTTACGAATTTTTTAATTTTAAAATGTGACAGAGAAGACCTCTGCTCTGCAGGTAGTCTCCCCCGCTGTTCGGACAAACAATTAGTTCTCTCCGTAATACGTTGTGCAAAGTGATGCCAAATCGAACACAAATGGATGTGCTCTTAATAAGTATTGCGTTTATGGATAAACATGAGAAGAACTTCCTCCCTTCTTGAAGGCAAAACTAAATTTATATTACCCGGCTGTGTTTAAAAGACTATCAGAATAAGCAAAAAACCGTCATAATAATAAAATACTGGCCATTGCGAAATGTGGAATGACAAGTGTCGAGCTACTTCAAAGCCAGCAAACGGCACATTCATCAATAAAAAAAACATGCCAAAATTTTCTAAGAATAGAAAAAAGAAAACAAAACAAAAAATTCTAAATTAAACAATTAAAGAAAAAGTGCAAAAACAAACAAATTAAATTTTAATAGAAGGTTTCAAGTTACTAACGACTGCCAACAAGGCTGTGCTGTGCTGGGCTGGGCTGGGCTGCGCTGCGCTTAATATCATAATAATGATGGAAAATTACAAATGTAAATTAGTTGTTGAAAAACTTTTCAATGGAGATAACGAAAAACAACTACAACAAATAAAAACATCATTAAATTTGAGAAGGTTCTTTGCTTCCCTTTTTCTTTTTTCTATTTTCTTTGTTTTTTTTTTCTTCATTCGCTAATTAAACAAAGTTACACATGGCAGGCAAATAGACTCAACATTCCCTTTGACTTCCCTAAATCAAGTTTTTAAGGGGTTCAAAAAGGCATCATTACTCTTGCTGCTTTATGCTTTAACTGGCTGATGTTGGCTGTAAGTAAATGGCCCAGATACGAGTACACGGAGAATAAAACTAATAGACAAGCTGGCAGGCAGGCAGGCAGGCAGGCAGGCAGGCAGTCAAATAGATATTTTCGCCCCATTTTATTTACTACACGTCGGCAAATTTGCCCACTTTTTGTTGCTGATTTTTCTGTTTTTTTTTTTTATTTTTTTTATTTTTTTTTTATTTTGTGTTACTGGCCATTAATGAATTTAATTGTTAGTTTTATATTACAAACATTCATTTTGGTTGAGGCCATATTTATTCTGCTTGTTGGCATGGCATTCAGGCCCCCTTTTTTTTTTGTATCTTTTTCTTGTTTTTTGTTTTTTCTGCACTGCTATTTTAACTGCCTTGTAAACTGATACAAGTTGTGATGTCTTGTTTTATGGCCACATTGTCTGAATGTCTGAATACTCATAATAATGTTGCTGATGATGGATATAATATTCATGATGATGATCATTAATTTAGATTGTTAAAGCCTTTTTTTTTTTGTTTCAAAAAAGGGAGAAATAAAATGGCAAAAATTATTACTTTCGAGTGGCTGTTACGGTTGTAACTATAGTTTTATCTAAACATTTTATGGTCCAATAAAAAGTGCAAATTGTTTAGATTTTGCCTATGAAAAACCCATTTACATGCCGTAAAATAATTAGCAGATGCGGAAATTAGAATACACTGAAGCCTCGATTTGCGTCAGAAATTTTGTTCAATCAGTTTCGATTTCGATCAGCCATCGTACACCAAATTAGTATGTTAACGCCATTGGCGAAAGGAAATCTCGGAATATTCGAGGCAGCAAAGATGAGCCTTTGGTTCATACCGTCGTAATTCAAAAAATCGTGAACTGAGAAAAATGCAGTTGAAGTTTTGAGCCATCTTTTTGATAGTATTTTCGTTTACTAAAGTTATTTTTTTACAAGTTATTAAATAAAGAGGCATGTTTTGTAATGTTTTCTGTTTGTAAATTTCTTGTCATAAAGGAAATATTTCATTATTGCAAATAAATATTGTTGCAAATAGCTGGATCATCAACTGGAAGATCAAAGATAAAATCTGCATACCCAGCTTAAAAAATTTTGATTTACTGCGGTATTGCGATATGGTACTCCGATTCAGTGCCTATAAATTACTTTTTTTGGATTGACTCTGGTTCTCGAGATTTATCGTTATATAAAAAAAAAGCGGAGCTTCCACCACTTAAGTTGCAATAACTGTTCGATACAACTAAGAAAAACACGGAAGAATTGAAAATAAAATAACGTTTAAATTACGTCATTATAAATTTTTAGCAAATCCCTATAGTTTTTTTTTTTTTTTTTTTTTTTTTTATCTGGGACCAGCACTCAGGAGATGACTCCTACACATGCGAAGCATTTTGCAGCAGGGAACTATAGGAAAGGGATAGTAGGGGAAACGACAGGAGGTGAAGCTTAATTAATGATTTTACAGCTCTGCTTTTGCACGTTCTTTTGTTTTTATACTCCTAGCAGTGCTGAAGCTTCGGTTCAGTAGCCATTTTTATTATTATTTTACTTCACCGGTGCTACAAAGAACTGTGGATTGCTATCAGTGAATTGTGGATTGCTATCAGCTGAAGCCGGTATTGTTCAGTAACCAGTGACTATGCCTTCGCCACTGAAACCTTCTGACAACAACTGACACATTCTGAGATATTCAGAATGTTTTGAGCAAAAAACGCTGTTTTCAAGAAAATTAAAAACAAATTTTTTTTTAAGTTTATTAAAATTTAAAATAAACAAAATCTAAAATGTTGTTAATAATTTTGGCACTGACATGTGCTACAAACAAAATTTCATTAAAATCCATTCATAAATTCCAATTTTATTCACATTTAACTGGTAGCACATATTTTACTGAAAATTTTTGTGATTTAAATTGTTTGTTATTTTAAATTGATTGACACGAAACAGAAGTAGAGTTGAGTTTTAATAAATTTGCTTTCAGTTGATAAGAAATCCGTTTTACACGGGATTTTATACTGTATGTTTTCTAAGGACAATCACTTTGTTAGTTCCAGCCGTAGTCCGCAATCATCTAACGATGCCATCGGCTTTGATATTTTGGTGCAATTTAGCATTTCCTCGAAAGAATTTTGGAACAAGGAAGTAAACACAGGTATTGGTATAGTTTGGCTTAGAAGAGAGTAAGTTTGGGTAAACCCAAGAACGTTTTTTTATGCCGGTTCATACCCTTTACTTTCCACAGTATAAAAATAACAGTCATCCAGTTGGTTTCTTGGCTCTCTCCGTATCATAGGTATTCCAAATGGAAGATTTTTACGTTCTCCATGACACAAAAATCGAAGTAACTCAACACAAGAATTGCAAACTTTGTGTGGGGCCCAGTACTTGTCCTGATGTCGTATTTGCATTCCAAATGTGACTTTTTTTTTCTTTAAAACATTAATTTTTATTGCAAGTGAAAAAATATTTTCTACAAAATCAGATATATTCTTATATATATAAATACTCTTATATATACTTAATTAAAAAACAATTCTACAAACACAAATTGAAACCATAGAAATTTTCTGTCAAATAGATGCCACCAATAAATTATGAATAAAACCCGAAATTATGAATGGATTCGAATGAAATATGAATCATTTTATTTGTAACATATGCCAGCACCGAAATAAATAACAATATTTCAGATTTTTTTTAATTCATATTTTTAATAAATTTTTTAAAAGAAATTTTTATTAAATTTTATTGAAAAAAAGGAATTTTTTCTTCTCAAAACATTCTGAATATCTTCTGATGGTAAAATAATGAATAAAATGTCTCCATTAGCTTAAAAATAATGCGCCCAAAAGAAAAACATCAGAAACGCCGCAACTTTGCTTTATAATTTACTCGCAACTGCAGAGTTGTGCAAGAATTAAGCTCCATCTTCCTTCCACTTTCACCACCTGTCTATTCTCTACCCTATCCGTCTCTCTAGTTCCAGTGCAATGCATTGCATATGTAGGGGATAGCCCCTGAGCACTGGTCCAAGATAAAAAAAAAATAAAATAAAAGGATTTGCGAAAAATGTTTAATAACATAATTTAAAGGTTATTTTATTCTCGATCCCTCCGTGTTCTTCTTAGTTCTATCGAAGAACTATTTCTCGAGTTATTGCAAATTACGTGTTGCAACCTCTGCGTTTTTATATACAGGGTGGGCAAAAAGTCACGCCTGCGTGTAAAAATATGATGCGCGATGAATAAAATCTAAAAAAAATAATAAACAAAAAACATTAAAGTTATTAAGTTATTAACAAGCAGGCGTGGCTTTTGGCTCACCATATATAACGGTAAATGTCGAGAACCAGAGTCAATTAAAAAAAAAAGTAATTGATAGGCATTGAATCGGAGTACTATATCGTTCATTTACTTCAACAACTTAATAATTCAAGGAAAAACAGTTTTGTAAAAAACGAACTTAAAGTTTTCATGGCATGTAGCCTCCCAATGGGAAATAGAAAAAATAATATTCTGTCACGAGCTGAGTTCTGAAGGTATTTTTTACACAAGATAAAGGCCGATATGTAGAATTATTTTGCATTATTAACCCAAAAAGTGAATTTTTTGGATTATGATGTTATTGAAGTAACTGAGCGATGATGTGTATCCAAATTGACTAAGAAAACTTAGGCCAATAAATTCTTGTTGACCAGTGTAATCTAATTTACAAGAGTAGGAACCATTTTCATAAAAATTAAAGTATTATAATCGCCATTATTTTTTCTAATTAAATTCGCGAAGCAATTCTCTGTTGGAACACACATACGTTTTTTTTTTATCAATTTTGTTTTATCCTCATGAAAATACAGGGTGTCTGGCAGCAAATTTTTATTTTTAAATACGATTATTTCAAAAAGTAATAAACGATGCGTGATGGATCGAGTGTAAATTTAATTCGTTCGTTGGTGCAGATATTCCGCGCTACTGTTTCGGCTATGAATGCCCCATGGCCAGGGCACAGTCGACCCGAAAACATTGAACTGGTTGAAAGCAGTTTACGTGAAAATTCGGAAAAGAGCAGCTTTACTGCGACGTCCAAGAGCGATTATTCATGAAATTTTAAAAAAGGATTTGCAATATCTGCATGAAATTCTCTTTAAAAAATAAAGTCCACATTTCCATTCTATCGGTCAATGCTCTTAATAAAACTTTGTGTCAATTATTACGTTTTTTATTTAAGTTTGAAAATATAAATCTGCTACCAGACACCCTGTATAAAAAAAACACAATTTGAAAAGAAAAATTAGTTAGAGCCTGTCCATATTTAGGTAACGATATACAGTATAACGCGTTTAATTACCCCATACTTAAATAAGTATCACGCCTATTTAACTCGACTTTTAAATCACCGTTTTTAATCCAATTCGGGTAATTGACTTAAAAATTTAAATTCCCAAAATAAAATGTCCATGAAATGGTATTCGTTTAAATGTGTCTTAGCGGAGGCTCTCTGGTCTGTATCACTACAACATGTGAAAGTTTTTTCAGAACAGGATTCACAATGCGACCCAAGTGGGATTCGGACGTTTCTTTACATTTACATCCAGCAACATGCCGACTTACATATGTGTTTTCATTTGACAACGAAACTGAAAGAAATGCAACCAACTTTACATGTTAATCATTTTACGGGCGGTCTCCACTAGTCATGAATTTAGTTCCAACAGAGAACTGCTTCACAATTTAATAAGAAACTGACTAAAAAACTAATCGCGACCAGAATACTTTAATTTTTATGAAAATGTTTCCTATTCCTGCAACCGCAGGAAAAATACATCTGTTTAAAATCGTATATCTCACATGAGCTTATCATGCGAATGGGTAAACAGTCACTCGCTTAAATAATAATTCGATAAAGAATCATCTTTTATGAATTTTAAATTTTATTTGATTTGATTCCATTGGATTTTTCACTCGTCCTTTAGCTTTTGAAACAGCTACTGGGATTATTGCAACCATAATTTGATAGACTACAATGGTTACGAAAAAGAAAAAAAAAACCCAGAAACAAAAAGAAACAACGGACAGACAGACAGACAGACAACGAACTCTACTGCGACAACATGCCAGTCACTGTCTTATCTACTCGTATAGGCAGGCCAAGAAATACACACAAGAAGGAGTTGAAAAAACAAAAACAAGGAGCAAAAGTACAGAAAACAACAACAAAAGTAGATCCTGACTATTCTTAACAAATGCTCTTATATTCAAAAGAAGAGTTCATGTGTATGAAGGAAGAGGTAAACGTACACACGCAAACACACACACACACACACACACATACACCACTGCATTAGTTAAGCAAAAGGATGATAACGAAGGCAGACAGAATGGTTTGTTTGGCTGTTTGTTTGTTTGTTTGTTTGCTGATTGCTGCCTTGTGTGCTTGGATGTGTGAGTGACTGAATAAATGAATGAATGGTTGGCTGGTTTAGATGGCAACGAATGCATTATTTGACACATACTCGCACGATATGAGTTACACTGGAGCTGAATGCATGAATGAACGGCTGACTGTTTTAATGAATGAATGAATGAATGAGTGCGTGAGTGAATGAAGGATATTTTGTTTCAAACGTACGTGCATCTGTATGCGTGTGTGTGTGTGTCTGAATGTACGATGCTGTGTCTGAGTGCATAATTTGCTGTTGAGACATTTTGCCAGAATGCAATATGCAGCAAACAGTGTGTGATACAGTGTGTCAAAAGCAAAGAACAAATACAAAGATTGTCGTCAGTCGTCAGTTCTGGCTAAATATGATTTCGAAATCGTTATAAAGGTATTACATAACATTCAAAAGGATAAAAGCACACACACATACACACACACACACACATGAACAAGTAGTCATGGTGACAAGAGACTCCTAATGACATGAAACTGAGACGCAAATACAATGTGTGTATTATAAGAAAAAGGAAATTTTAAGTCACCGCATTAAAAAAAAAAGCCAAGAAAGGAAGCGGCATATTGATTTTGTGTTTTAGTTGGTTACAAATAGTGTTAAGGACAGGAAATGTAAAATCGGAAAGATTTTCTTTATTCAGTGTGAATTTGCGGGCCATTTATGAAAATATATTGACTGTATCTGCTGCTTCTTGTCATCTAAATAATCTAATCATCTATGCAATGAATAACATATGACAGAGAGGACGTGCACAACTTATTAAACACATAGACGACAGCGGGCTGCAAACCACAAAGCGACAAGATTTAAATGCATATGCATATACAGTGAACTCGCAGAAATGTGAACTGGCAGTAACATGAACTACGTAGACCTTTTTTTTACATTGACTTCCATAAAATGGGAACAAAGGCTGAAGGCGTGAACTTTTTATCGAACTTTAAAATTAAATTTTATAAGCTTATTTAATTATTTGGGAATTCCCCGCAGAAGAATTTCGTAGTTTGTTTGTTATAAACAGCTTCTGTTACATGATAAGTAATTTTAATATTAATGCGGCAGTTCTACTGGAAGCAGCTCTCGTGCTGAGTATATAAACAATGTAAACAAGTGAGCTCTAAAAATATTTTTATTGAAAATATGTCTAATAAAAAACCAAAAGTGTTAAATCTTCAAGAAAAGTCTGATATTTTAGAGCTTTTACGGAAAGGTTTATCTGTAACTGGTTCGTCGAAAAAGTATAATGTCGCCAAATCGACGATTTGTTCAATAAGAAACGGAGTATTATGGAACCTCAAAGAAAAGGCTGCATTACAAATGCTCAAGAAAAAACAACGTCAACAAGAAATCAACGACTTTTTTGTTTAGCTCGTCCAATGAATATCCATCCATTAAAACATTTATTTTTTTTTGTCTTGAGAGGTAGAGTTGAAAATGCCTTCGCACTTACAGAGACCGTCATCATCTGCGTCGAGTGGTGTTACCACTAAAAAATTCCCTCCTCCTCTTCTGGGTAGATTCCTTCCCGGCGGCGTCCCAATCAGGACTGCCCTTACTCACACACGTCTGCGTCCGCAATTTTGTAGCCGGCACCATGGCCCCGGGCCATATCCCCTGGTTCCCGTTAGAGGGGGCATTATGAATTTCCATCCATATAGTTCAAGACACCATTCGGTGAGTACTGCAGAAAGGCAGGAAAGACCTCTGCAGGGAGTTTACTCCACATACGCATCTGTGAATCTCGCGTGGTGCGATTCGGTGTTAAATGGACCACAAATGGATGTGTGTTTAATGACGAACGGGTTGTGCGTAGGAATGAGAGGTTTAGTTTAGGTTACGTGGACTCTCCCCGAAGGAGAACTCCCCACTTAGGTCAGAACTTAGGCCAGAGCTTAGGGCCGTTATAATACCACAAGTCGGGAATCAGACATTCGCCACACGAAACCACCCCAATTTCCAGATACATCACGCTATTGCGGAAATTCTCACCCGGTAGAGTTCTGCCAATGATGAGAAGAAATGTGAGGCAAAATGAGGGGGTTTCGGTAACAAGTTCCCTGAATTCAGTACAGCAAATCCCACCATAGTAACGATAGAACAACAAAATACACCCCAAATTGCGACGAAGCTCAAAAGAGTCAATAGAGTTGACTACCCTACAGTCCCCAATGAGTTTCCTCGTCCTCTGCTGTGCAACTTCAAAATAGTCTGTGAGGGACCGGCGCATACATGAGAATTGTGTTTGCTCCTCGATCGGTTGGAGCAAACAACAAAGTAATTAAATGTTTGACATCACCGATTTAACATAAAAAAGTCCACTGACCGTTGCAGCAGAAAAAAAGTCGTTTTGTAAATATTCGTGGATTTATGTAGGAAATCCGGAAAAGAACGTAAGCATTGTCGACATCAGCCTTAATGTATTAATATTATTATTGGGCCAGGAAGCGCCAGCGACCAAGAAGATCGATTGTGCAAAACCCTTCATATTAGCCCCCCAACCACTCATTAGGGCTTCTAAAGAATCCAAGCACTATTTGCGGTCTGGTGTTCCACAGCTTTTGTGGAGGCACCGCAACTCCAGCCAGATGGTGAAACCGACTACAGGACAGTCGCAAAGAACGTGTTCAGAGCTCTCAGTGTCACTTTCACAAAATCGACAGACATTCGTCTGTGTACGTCAGTGGTACCTCAGGCCACAATAGCCTGTAATGTAACCCGTTAATAGGCTTAAGTCCTCCCTATTCAGAGAAAGCTACCTATTTGAGATTGCCCTCTTCGGGATCAGGAAGCGTTTGACCTGACGGCGGCCGGCACTATTATGCCAGTGAGCAGCAAATTCCCTTTCCTCCCACTTTCTAAGAATTTCACTTCTGTGGCTTTGGCCAGATAGTCCGCATTGCATTACCCTCATACTGCTCATGTCAAGATCCCAGCCCAAAGCGATAGCCTTAATGTCAGCCCAAAAATATTTAAATATGGCAACACTGAAATATGTACCTCTACCAAAAATAACTTTTAGTTTGCTGCTGCTTACGATGCAGCTGCCGTTTTTATTTCATCTATGTAGACAACTACAAGGCGTCAATTGCAGCGAATTACATTTATATTATTCTAATGGGAATTCCCGTTTTTTAATTTCTCTTAAAGAGTTAGAAAAAACACAAAAGTCAGCTCAATAGATGATAAATAAATTTTTTCTTTAAGCTGGTATAACCAGGGGAGTTATTATTAAATCAGATTAAAAACATCGACTTTGTAAATCCATTTACGTAATCGGTACCTGTGTGAACCCTGCAATTCAGATCATGACTGGATGTTAGGAGCACCAGGCGTTAGGCCATCCTATCTGGTATTCCGTTTAAACTGAGACACAATTTGCTAGACCCCATCTGTAAACAGTGTACACTAGTGGAATGAAAATTTTTTACACAATGGGACCATAACGGAATTGTACACAAGTGGTCAGGGCTCTTCGTATCTTCACCAGCAACCTGCCCACCTAACGTTGGTCGTTAACCATTTCGCCAGATAAACACTCTTCATGTTCTGACATTTTCAGGCTTCCTTATAATGTCACAACAAACGAGTGGAAGTTGGGTGCTTGATATTCGCCTTAGCCGGTTAAAATCGGTCCACTTAACTTTTTTTCATATTTTCCTCAACGTCTGTTGACAACGAAATTGAAGAAAAAGCCTTTGGCTTGGCTGGGGAGGACATGTTGGTGTATGTGTTAACGGGTGTCAGGACTCTAATTTTTTTCTTTTGCTTTAGCTTTTTCCCCAAGGACTCTACAGATTAACATGCATGCCACCATTCTTGTATTGTTGTTGGTTTTTCTGCTGTAGGTTTTGTTGTTGCAAGCAGCCGTTGCAGCAAAACAAAAAAATAATTCGCAGCGAAATACAAGATGTTGAAAATTGCAGTTTTATTTCGTGTTTATTTTTTTAAGCAGAGTTTGAAGGATGTTGACGGTGTGGGTGGTAGTGCTGCATCTCGAGCCAATGCAGCCGATTAAAGAGGCTACAAAATGTTGCTGTTATCGTTGTTGTTGTTGTTCTACTCTAGCTGCTGCATTGTTGAGATTTTTCCAGCCCTGTTTATTTTTTTTTTTTTTGGACATAAAATGTTGTTTAATTTTGTTAGGCGTAGAGAAAGGGAGTTAAACACTAAAAAAATAATTTTTGTTTTTATTTCTTTTTTTAAATGTTTCACAAGTTGTTTTTTATTTGTGTTTTTTTCTTTTCGTAATATTTTGTTGTATTTATGTTGTTTTGTATATTTTTGCAGTATTTAAGTTTTATTATTTTTTTTTTTTTGCTTCTATTTGCTTTTGTAGTTTTGCTTTTCGAAACGTTCAGCCAAACGTTATGATGGCGTCCCATTGAAAGTGCATTGACTGCATTTTCTAAAAAGCTGCTGCTGCTGCAATTCTAGATTTTTGTTTTCTGGCAGTAGACTTAAACGAAAATATTTCTATTATAAACAAACGTTTTGGAAAACGAGGGTCCATTGGGAAATTTCTATCGAGAAAGAAGCAGCAAATATTTTCGACTACAGCAGATCGGCCAAGTCACGATTGGGTAACCCAATATTTACTTTAAAACACTCCTTTGCGGTGGCAAAGTAGCTTAGAAATCTTTGCCTTATTGGTTTAATGGCAGCATTAACAGCGCAAGCTGTAGTAGCTGAGCCGAAGGACCATGGAAAACATGGCCATGCTACGTTTGAATATCCCACGAGTTACTATTAAAAGGAGGACTCAAAGGCTTGACACTCAGTGCAATAACAGTTAAGCCAATATTGACAGAATTGACGGTGGTTAGTTCGAATGCCGACTAACAAAAATGGTTCGTACGACCATAAATATATGGCATTCGATAATGACGATTTTTTTCGTTGCTAAACAGACTTAAGATGAAGTGCAGTTATAAGATAATAAATTTTTTTATAAATCATAACCAGGGTCAGTAATGTTGATTGTTTTTATTGCAACAAAACGTTGACTCTAAATGTGCTCTAGTAAAATATTGACGAGCGCAATGCAATGTTCGGAGTGCTTACCGTGCAGTTATGGGTTTTAAGTATGTTTTTCCTACACATTTCTCATAGAGTTTTTAATTAGAATCATATTTATTGAGGGTACTTGTCGCATGCAGTGTTCGAAGGACCACAAATGTTTTATAGAGGAACATAAATCGGAAAAACATTTTCGAAATCCGCTGTGTTTTATTTCGAATTGTAAATTATGTAACGCTAAAGCTGCTTAAAAATTTTGCTAAAATATTTTCTTTAACCATTTGCCACCTGGATTTTCCAACTGGGCTGGAAATTCTCTCTCAAAAAAAAAAAAAAAAAAACAAAAAAAAGTACGTAAATAAATCTGTGGCAGCAAGCAATGTTATTATTGTTGCATGAAACTTACGATTTGAAAAATATAAATAAAAAAAATAAAAAAATTGCCAGCACCAAATACTTAAAGAGTTGGAAACTTTTTGTGTAGTTTGTTGGTTTGTTGGTTTGTTGGTTTGTTGGTTTGTTGGGCCAAACAAATTTTTAATTCTTGTTGCCTCTTTTCGTAAATTAATGCTGATGAGGAAGGCACTGACGAGCATGAAGTTGTGCTGGCGATGCTGTTGGGCTGAAAATTAATTGCAGAAACAACATATTAAAATTGGAACGTTCCTACTGACGAAAAAAATAAACAAATTAAACCAGGCAAGCAAAACGAAATCAAAGTTTCCTTAAACTTTAATTTTGTATGAAATTATTTTGTTAATAAACGTTGTACAATTTCTATTTGTTTTGTTCGACAATGCACCTGAAATGCACCTTAAGCTGGTGTGATTACAAGCAAAATGTTAAAATATTCATTCAGCTTAGCTGGCGAAAATTTCTAGCAGGGGAAAATTCATAATGTCTGTATTTCCGTCTGTCTATTTGTCTACTGCCACGTTCCTCTATTTTTTTTCTTTGTTTTCTTGTGTATATTTGTCTGCGATGTTTTTATTTCTTTATTTGCTATTTTTTTTTTGTCGTTTTTTATCACATGTCTATGTTTGGTTTTAACATTTTCAATTCCCCTGGACAATTGTTCCAATTTAAATTAAACTTTTTGTATGAAAGTTTTATTTTATTTTTGGTTTGTTTTTTCTTTTCCTTTGGAGTCCTTTAAGTGTCTGTACTGGAATATAGTGCGTGACATATTTTAAGGTAGACTAACTAGACGAGTATATTAAACTTCAAACAAAGCAGTTTTTAATTTGAATTAAGATTTAAAGAGGATCGGTTTCACATCCGGCTGTACTCCATGAAAAATAATCTTGTTGGCATTCTGAGTTTTGTGTAGGATTCGAACCATCGACACTCAGACTTAATAGCGTAGTATAGCAGCTAATAAAGATCTGTCTTGCTCTTTCATTGTTTATGTTTTAGAACTTTATCGGCGTGTCTAAATGAGGCCTGAAAAGCGTTCGAAACCTTTAAATCTCCGATGGAAAATTTTACATTAAAATTTTTGATATTTTGAAATAATTAAACCAACCTAGTCTTTTATACAAAACTAAATAAAAGCCTTGAGCGTTGCGTTTAATGCTTCTTAGCACTAGCGATCCTTTTGTGTTTCTTTTTTCACTTCCTGCAAACGAACTCATTTGCTGACGCGCTGTCAAAATCAAATTTTCCAAGTGCAACGCGTTACCACCACATTCTTATGGTTTCTTTGTACTATACTCGCATGAGAACTTTTGACAGCCAAACAATGCGTTTAGGTTTCACTGTTTTTCGTTTGACAACCCATTTGACAAGTGACAGCAATATTGCGATGGTTTTACCGTGCCATTTTGTAACAAGAATTCTCTCGCAACTGTTTGTTTGTTTATAAAAATCTTATTTCTCTTCATCGTGTACATTTCTGACAAGTTTTGACAATGAGAAAAATTAAACAATGCTATTTGCTGTTCTCTACTTCAACAGGGTGGTTCAAGTGAAAAATAAAGTGAAAAAAAGAAGAAAACATTTAAGTTTTTTCTCCTACTCAACGGTGTTTCACAGAAGGTTAATTTGGATTAGGTAGCCCCTAATCCACTAATCACTAGAATTCGCAGGTACGGTCCCTTTGTGATACCCTGTGACCACGAACAAGGATCATTCCACCTGCCCCGATGCATCACGCAACCCATTTCCTTAAAGATCTGAACAACTCTTTCAGCTATGCCACTGACAGTTAATCCAACACATCACAGATATAAGAGCAGAAAGTTTCTCCTGCGAGCATTTTAGAGTGCACCCAGATACGCACCATCTTTTGGTCCCAGCCTCCCATTAACACTGCCACTAATAGCTGAATCTGATCCTTACTGCATCTCAGTAACAACCGCGTTCTCTGTTCATCATAGTGGGGCCGTAACACAAGTCCCTTCATTCTCCTACCTCCGTTGAGCAAGTCCATATAATTTCCGTTTGATAAAAGACTTGCAATAACTAATGAAGGGTGTCTGGTGGCAAATTTATACTTTTAAATACGTTTATTTCAAAAAGTAATCAACGGTTCGGAGGGAGGGTGGCGCCGTTGGAATTATCGATTGTGCGCATTTGTCAGTCACGATGTCGCAGTGGTCGAGGGAGCATCGCGTGTTCGCTGTGGCGACATTTCTTGAGAGGAATGATTCTTACGCAATTGCTCGTCGACAATTTTGTTCAAAGTTCGGTATTCGGCGAATAAGTGATGGACCGAGTGTAAATTTAATTCGTTCGAGGGTGCAAAGATTCCGCGAAACGGCTTCGGCTATGAATGCCCCACGGCCAGGGTTCAGTCTATCTTCAAAGACTCCCGAAAACATTGAACTGGTTGAAAGCAGTTTACGTGAAAATCCGTGACTTTCAATACGAAAAAGAGCAGCCTCACTGGGACTTTCCAGAGCGATTATTCATGAAATTTTAAAAAAGGAACTGAAATATCTGGATGACATACTCTTTAAAAAATAAAATTCGCATTCCTATTTTATCGTTCAATGATCTTAATAAAACTTTGTGTCAATTATTACGTTTTTTATTTAAGTTTGAAAATATAAATCTGCTACCAGACACTCTGTAGAATTCTGGTGAATTGGCTCATTACTAAGTCACCCAGTGGCGTAGATTTCAGATTGCAGATAATTACAACCATCCGGCAATCTAAATGGAACACTCTTATTAAAGTTTTCCTTTCGGGAATGACTGACGAGCATGTTTCATCAAAATATGCCTTCTATTCACGGTAGTCAATATTCACTGTGGATTGGTTACAGTTGATATTGTAAACAGCTGGCAATTTAAGTAAAATTTGGTAAATAAATAAATTATAAATAAATGAGATTTTATAAAAACAAGCTGTGCATTGAAACTTTATTTAATTAAACTTATAGTGAGAACACAAAATCAGCTGTTTGTGGTTTTTAATGTTAAAGTCAGGATTTCACTTTTAGTGTGAAAACATTATTACTCCTTTCCATACTTTATTTCCATTTTTGTATTACAGGACAAGCCAGACTGACCAACGTTTCGTTTTAAAAGAGAAAAATATTATTTTGTTGCGCTTCTACTTTTCATTTTCAGCTGGGTGATGTCAACGTAACATTGATCAGTTTTGGCATGATTCGAACTTTGACACTGTTAAAAATACTTCACAGAAACTTAACCAGTATGAACAAAAATATACAGCATGTTTTAAACTCGATATATAATAATTGCGTGCTAAAATATATGATTTCAGAATTTCAAGAGAAATGCCACGATTGACATCATTTTCCCTTTACACAGTAGCCGCAGTATAAAATGCATACATGGCCAAGTGTTTGTGTGCAAGAACTCATGTTTATCTTTAAATGTCCTTTATTTCTATTAAGGAAAAATTCTTTATTCTTTTTGCTATTTTACAATTGCTTTTATATCTGCAGTGAACAGCATCTACTTTTACTCTGTTGATGTGTGCGAAAGCTCCAGGTGCTCTTCGCATGCAGTAATGCATGCACACTCAAACACAATCACACAGTTGCATGCATTTGTAAATTCTGTATCTAAATTTGAAATCTTGAAACACCTAGAAATATATTACTCATTGATAATATTTATTCTCTGCAAGTATTTCGTTTAAAATTTAATTTATTTAAGCAGACATCAAGGAGATTAATTTAGAATTTTATTTGCAACCAACATTTACATTGTATATGTGCATGTGTGAATTTACATATGTATATATGCATGAGCAAATCACATACATATGTATTTTCCTTTCTTAGACCTGCAACTTAATATAATTTAGAAATTAATTATGGAATTTTGAAATTTGGAATAAATGGTGACACAATTTTCAAACAACATCAGTTATAGTGCATTTACTCGTACATTAGTGAATTCAATATTGTGTTCACACAGTGTCATCTTCAAAAGCAAGTATTTTAGGGCAAAATAAATTTATTTTTACGTGTTTTCCCTTACATTAATTTGTTTTCAAAACACGTAAACTTTTAACTTTAACTTTTTCGACAACATATAAATGGAGTATGTTCAGTGGAGTTTTTTTTTTTTATTTTGGTGTTACACTGAACGTGTTTTTAAATTGCGAAATGGCGTGACATCACGCTAAGCGATGCCACAGAACTGGCCGTCCAATCCGTAACCGGTCCGGACAACCAATGGAGAGGCTTCGTTCGAAAGCACAGTTGCCCCAAATCAAGCCGCGAAATCAAGGGCGAAATCCTAAAGAATCTCGCAATAGGCCCGACGTGAAAGAACACTCGAGAAAAGGTGACCCAACGTGAAGGTGAAGCCTACATTGAGCCAGTAATGGACACAGTCACATAAAATGGGCGATACTCTCATGTTCCTTCTCTGATCTACAGCGCCGACAGAAATTATTTGCACGTAAGCGCAACCTCTCGTCATGCCTATCCATGACGCATTGACCCTTGAGAATAGATACCGTAATGGAGATGTCGCTACGCCCAAGCATGATGAGTTCATCGCTGAGCCTCCTGTCCAACTAATGCCAGGTGAGTCTCGCGGCGAAGCAAGATTCCTTCTGAGCACAGAAGCTGGCAGCAGCCACCACATACTTAATGTACACTGGTACAATGCAACGGAGGTAAGAGGCACAGCACGTGGATGAATATATTGTAGAAGTGTCCCCGCCTAGCGAGTCCATCGGCAGTGCAGTTACCTGGAATATTCCTATTACCAGGAACCCATGTGAACGGGCACACAACTGCCGGGAAAGCGCATCAAGGAAATCACAGCATTCGCCAATCAATATGAAGGTGATATTCACAACAGAAAGAGCTATGACCGCCACCTGGTTGTCAGAGAAGATGGAGATGTCAACAGAATTACCCGCGCTAATTGGATCCAGCTCCGCAACAAGCTTATTGGCCAACTCCTCAGCCTGAAACACGCTGCAGTGTGCAGGGAGGCGAAGAGAGACCAAACTCTCGGAAAATATCGCACCGACCCATTGGAGATGGCCATGACATAAGCCCAGGGAACCTAGTATCGAATTCCCTGCCCAGTCTTCGTCCAGATGAGACGTAGTCCATCTCCTCCTCCGACAAAATGGAGCTGTGCTCTGAGGAAACAATGTTCCAGCGTGACGGGGTATTTAGTCGCTATGAGTTCGATCCGCTGTTCGATAAGTAGGTCGAATAGAAGCCAATTAGGGATCACGGAAAGTTAGTGGTGCATAACGTACCCGTAATCTGTATTGCTGCTGATCTCCTGAGTCTAACATTGAAATATCTATTTAGGCCGGTGCACCAGAAGACCACTCTATAAAGAAGATTAGGTTTCACAACCGACGAATAGATCCAACGTAGAATAGTGGGACGGAATCCCCATCTTGTGCCTACCGCCCTTCTACAGCAGTAGGTGGCACAAAACGTCTTTTTTTTTTTTTTTTTTTTTTTATCTTGGACCAGTGCTCAGGGGCTATCCCCTACATATGCAATGCATTGCACTGGAACTAGAGAGAAGGATAGGGAAGAAACAGACAGGTGGTGAAAGTGGTAGAAAGATAGAGCTTAATTCTTCCGCAACTTTGCAGTTGCGTGTAAATTATAAAGCAAAGTTGCGGTGTCTCTGATGTTTTTTTTTTTTTTTTGACGCATTATTTTTAAGCTAATTGAGCCATTTTATTTATTATTTTACTTCGCCGACGTTTTATTGCTCAAATACCGACGAAGGAGAGTGCTGTAGCACAGAAAACTCAGAAAAAACTTTTTTCTGATTTGACCCGGCTGGGATTCGAACCTGGGTCTTTCTGGTTGCAGAGCTGACTACTCGCCATCAGCACCCCCTCTTACGAGCGCCCTCTGCACGTTTGTTAAATTTATAATAATTTTTTGACCCCTAACGGGATATTTTCTTCGTTGTTTTTTATCTAATTATAATTCTCAGCAATGTCGAGTATAACTAACGTTGCCAGACAATTAAAAAAAAAAATTGCATTACAAAAAGCTGGTTTTTGTAACCATAGACAAGTCCCAAAAATATTTATGATTTGTCGAGCTCTCTGATACTACGAAATAACATATAACGTGCTCTTTTACTTTCTAGGAGCACTGCTCCGGAGTGTGCCTTTCACTAGAACTACTTGGAAGGAATAGTGTATAGAAGAGTAAGGTGGCGAAGTAATAGAAGGATACAGAGAGGGTTTTTTGAGAATTTGCCATGCAGTGGTGCTACATTTTCTGACGTTATATTATTAAGTTTATTTAAGCTAAAGGAGAGCAGTTTACTTCTTTATTATTCAAATGCTGACGAAGGAGAGAGCATTTGGCATAAACGCATCAGATAAAATTCTTTGGTCTGACCGAGTATTGCATCGAGGATGTCGTAGTTGTAGGGGCAAGGTGTTAACTACTCAGCCAATAGCATCCTCCAGCTGGCGGCTCTCTTTTACGAAAACAACCTGTTGGCTGCTTTATGGAGCGATAAAAATTATTTTTTATTTATTTGTTTGCAAAAGACTGTCTAACAAAAATGGTTCGTAGGACCATAAATATATGGCATTCGATAATGATGATTCTTTTCAATGCTAAACAGACTTAAGATGAAGTGCAGTTATAAGATAATAAATATTTCATAAATCATAACCAGGGTCAGAAATGTTGATTGTTTTTATTGCAACAAAACGTTGGCTCTAAATATGCTCTAGTAAAATATTGAGGAGCGCATTGCAATGTTCGGAGTATTTACCGTGCAGTTATGGGTTTTAAGTATGTTTTTCCTACATATTTCTCATAGATTTTTTAATTAGAATCATATTTATTAAGGGTACCTGTCGCATGCCGTGTTCGAAGGACCACAAATTTTTTATAGAGTAACATAAATCGGAAAAACATTTTCGAAATCCGCTGTGTTTTATTTCGAATTTTAAATTATGTAAGACTAAAGCTGCTTAAGAATGCTCCTAAAATGTTTTCTTTAACCATTTACCAGCTGGATTTTCCAATTTCCAAGTCTGCAGAACGATTTTAACAGAAAATATTTTTTTTCAGAACCGCAACAATACCGCACTTGGGCTATTAAACCTGTGAAAAATTTTAATCTCTCATTCCACACGCATTGCTGTAATTTCATTCTTTCAATTACATGAAAACAAGTACAGAAGCTTCACTCAAATCCAACTGATCAAATCCATACACATTATACAACATAAAACTACGAATCATAAAATTCTTTGTCACAGTAGCAAAATATGAATACAATTCGTTCCACGTTATTTAAAGAACTACATTAAGATTTGTCCAACAACTGTGAGCTGCTATTCACTACTGGCAATTAATTGATCAATTCGGGAGGTAGAAGAATGTCAAAAGTCTACCGAAATAAAAAGCAATTAAATTAATTAACTGCACGCACCGAACGAAACATTATAAGGAGACACACAAACACATTCATACAAACATACATACATGTGTAAAAAAATATTTTAATCACATTTTTTATTCCGTTGCTGGCTTCTTTTCTAATACTTATTGGCCTGTAATTAGAATACGGCAATTATGATTTTTTACGACTTCAAATAAATCTCCAGCCAGACAAGTTGAAAAACAAACTCAAAATATTGTTACACACCTTGATGGATGGATGTTGGTTGAATAAATTTAAAAGAATAATAAAATAATTATCTATTTAAAAGCAAATATGAAGACAAATGGTCACAAAAATAGAAAAAAGCGAATAAATATGCCTCATACAACAGGCAAATGGAAAGACAGACCGACAGACAGACAGTGGGACGGATGGACGGACATAGCGACAAGAAAACAATCAAATTAAATTGACAAAGCCAAACAAAAGTAGTGGCGGCCAAACAGTATTGCCACAGCGTTAAAAAATTAAAACTGCTCCATACGAATATTGTTTAAACACGATGAAACATGTACAGGAACAGAATCGAGTTGCAGTTTGTTCTTAAAGTTCTTCGACACAAATATTTTAAATATCTTTTTCAAAAATAATTTGCAGCTTTTTTTTATCTTCGACCAGCACTCTGGAGACCACCGCTACACACGCGATGCTGGGACTAGGGCAAAAGTGAGAGAGATGACAGGTGGTGAAACTTCACTATCGTAAAACTCTGCTTTTTTATCTTGGACCAGCACTCAGGAGATGACCCCTACACATGCGATGCATTGTGTTGGAACTATAAGAAAGGGATTGTACGAGAAATGATAGGAGGTGAAGCTTCGCTATCTTACAACACTGCTTTTTGCACGTTATTTGTTTTTTTTTTATTAAGTGCTGTAGCGTCTCTGATGTCAAGGAAGCTTCGTTTTTAGTAGCCATTTTTAGGGATTATTTCACTTCGCCGGTGCTACACAATACCGAAGAAGAAGGGCGTTCTGATGTTACTTGTGGATTAGTATCAGCTGAATCCGGTACCATGCATTGACCAGTGACTATGCATTCGCCATTGAAACCTTCCGACAACAACTGACACAAAGTCACACCACACAAATGCACATCAGAAAAAATGCGAGATGTTTTTATGAGTCTGAAACTGGAGTCGAAACCAGGATTTTTTAGTCAACATGCAAACTACTTCAGCCATCGCCAACCTGAGTTGTTTATTTTTGATTTATGTGCAGCAAGTTTTTCAAGCGGCCTAAACAAAAATATCCCAGCGCTATAAAATCAGTAGAATGAAGAATTGTGCGACTGAGCAACAAACTGAACAAACTGAACGCCGAATAATTATTTCCCCTAATAAAATCTTACAACAAGGCTTTACTTCAATTGACATCCTACAAAAATATAAATCCTCTTAACACGATGAATGTCCAAATTGGAAACACTGTAGCCAGACGACGTATTGCTTCGGGTTTAAGGCTAATAAGAGCAACAAACCCGTTAATAAGCAACTTTCAACAATAAAGTCAATCAATGTCTGAAAAAATTTTAATAAATATTTTAACAAATACAAGCATATATGAAGGCATACATATGTATGTATGTCTGTTTGTATGTACAAACGCATGTATGCATGCACTCGTTTGCACACTCATAGTTTAGTGAACAAAATGCCTGTACAGTGGGTAAAAAAATTATTCGGTGTTCCCGTTACAATTTGTGAAAAATTTCCGGCGACATTCACTATTTCGTTAGAGGACTTTTTTTTACGTCTGACTTGTCAACTTTGTGATTCATATGTAATTGTGCACGTCTGTCAAAATTGCTATTTTACAGAAGATTTATAATATTTGTTGGAAAACATAAATTTGTCTTCTGACTTTGCTTTTGTAATCTGATGATTGCATTCTAAACTAAATTAAATTAAATTTCTATTTACCTCTTGATTACTTTTGCAAAAAAAAAACTGGTGTAACAACGAATTTGTTCGTATTTCTTAAAATTTCGTTATACAAGTAGATATATTTGTGTGTACAAGGAATCTATCGGAAAACTTCTGTATACCGAATTTGCATAATTTTACTCGTTTTAAAATCGAGCAGATAAGTCCGGTCGAAATTAAATCGAATGTACTCTTTTCCTAATAAATAACCACTTTTTACTTGAAGTCTTTCTTTTATTAAATTAAGTCAAATTATATACTCTGTAATAGAGATTTTAATATAAAATAATCAATTTAAAAAACACTCAAATATTTCTCCATGTTCTTGTTAAAGTATGCAGATAAAGTAGATGGATGAATAAAAGCACATTTGCACTAAATTTATTAGATTCATCATTAAAAAAAATCACTTTTAAATAAGAATAAACATTATTTTGAACAAATTTTTAGTAGCTTTATTGACGTTTTGACGTATTGACGTGAAAAAAATTTAATTCGAAAGCAAGTTCGATTGTTGGAAATCATGCGATTTTTAGAACATCAAATTAGCATTCTTTCGGTTTTGAGAAATCACTCGTTTCTAAATCGACTCGGTTTACTGAACAGTGGGGAAAATCTATAAAGGCCCTTTTAGACTATAATGCAATACATACGACTTTCATAATACTTTGTAAGAGAGAAATCTAATGCGGTTTGATGCGACTGCCAAAGAATCTAAAGTAATATGACATTTTGCTTTCACACTATCACACTTCAAATAAAATTAAAAATATAAGTGTTAAGAACAAAACTGGTTTAGAAGCAAAATACTTTATTTTGCTTGGACCGGCACTCAGGGGATGACCCCTACACATGCGGAGCATTCTGTCGGAAATAGGAAATAAGGTTAGGGAAGGGGGTAGAGGGAGTAGTATTTATTCGACTTGACACGCAAGGCCTATGTTTATTTCTGGAATTTTCTCGGTAATGCGTTGTCCGACTCACTTCCAAATTAAGTGTGTCTTTGTATCAGTTGTTGTCGGAATGTTTCAGTAGCGAAGGCTGATAGCACATCCACAGGTACATTATAGCGCCCTCGTTCGTCGGTATTGTGTAGCACCGGCGAAGTAAAATAATTACTAAAAATTGCTACTAAAAGCTTCAAATTTGAATACGTCTCCTTGACATCAGCAGCGCTCCGGCACAGCTATAGACAGACAAAGAAAAAACGTGCAAAGGCAGGGTTGTAAGAAACTTCACCTCTTGTCATCTTCAACACGATCTGTTTCTTCTAGTTCCAGCACAATACATCGCATGTCTTAGTGATGCTCCAAGATAAAATAAAAAATATAGGGCCAAAAAATATCGTTTGATTAGTTAAACTGGCCGTATAATTTACAAACCTTGACTATCACCTATCCTTTCCAAATAAAAAGAACATAAAATAGACATTCAGATGAGACATTCTCAGACATTGTCCAAATCTGAAGTGGAATACCTAAACAAAAGCAGTACATATGTGTGTTTTTTTTTTACTTTCTGCAACCAACTTCACTCGTTAACGCGCTGTCAAAATCGGTTTCCCAACCTCTTAGAGTTGGCGTCGCGTTATTATTGTTTGATCCCTATAAATTGTATTGACATGAGAATTTGTTGACAGATAAGTAACGCTTGCCGTCGCCTTTGTTTAAGTTTGAGTGTTACTTGCCCAATAGCAACACTATGCAGTATACGCTTAATCGACTTATAGAGACACAATTGAAAACGAGGCAAAAAAATAGGCAATAACAAAAAACGGTAAAATAAAATAATCTATTGGTCAAGCGATTGATGATGTTGTTTGTCAGTTGTCATAAATTTTAAAACCCACACATTTCAGGTTCTTATTATTACTGGCTGCTACCATTTTATTTGTAAATGTGCACAAGCACATTGCGACTGATGTTGAAATAAGTATGTAGATGGCCATATTTCGTAGCTGTTCATAAAATATGTTGACTTTATTAAGTTTCAAACCGAGTCTGAGGCAGAAATCTCCATTAAAATACCAACCCACTGTCAGTTTTCAAGCGCTTTCATTGGTAAAGTGACCATTTAAGCAAAAAGAAACACAAATAAAAAAACAAAAAATAAAAAAAAAAAATCAATTAATTTTTTTTATATCTTTGGGATCTAAGTTAAATAATGTGTTTTAATTTACAAAAATGTTGTCAACACCCAATCAATGGTGTGAACTTTTTTTAAATAAAAATTTTTTTTATGAAGAATTGGTTGATTACAGGAGTGACAGACAGCACAAAGGCGTGAATAGCGTTTTTAAACAGTATATTTTTTCTATGAACCGAAAGGCATATCAGACAGCTTGCCAGTCTGATGACCGGCTGATCATCAGCTGTGCTAATAAATTTATTTTTATTTGTGTATGCGATGTCTGATAATCGCTTGTCATACACATAAATTTTTTAATGATTTTATTTGTTTCGGCCCATTTGAAAACTATTAATATTTTTATATCAATTGAACGATGCGGTTAAGTTCATTTTCTAACATTTCCCAACATAGTCACATCATTAAAAATTTTATTTTTTTTTAACAAACAAAAAAAAAAAAAAAAAAAAATCAATCTTCATATATTTATTATTTTTGTTAGTACTTAATATCAAAAAAAAATAAACAAAATAATTTATGCATTTGAAATTAACAAACGGACAAATTTCAAGTATTTTCTCAGTACCAAAATGAAGAAGAAAACAGAAATAAATTTTCTTAATCATCAAAATAAAAAAAATACTTTAATCATGAAAAATAAGAAGAAAAAGATCAAAATAAAAGAAATATTAAATAAACACTTGTGTATCTTTTAAAGTGTATCACGTTTCGCCGTATGGTTTCTTTTGAATTGTTTGCATTCATTTGTTCGTTCGTTTCCATAAATCGATTATGGGTTGGTACGCAACCAACACGCACACACTTTTTGAATTTTTCTGTTGGTGATTCTTGGAAAGTGTCAAAAATTAATTTTTTAACTAGACACATACATAAGTAATTTCTTTTTTTCCGTTTCGGAGTAAAAAAAAAAATACAATTACGAAAATGTCAAGTAGTTTGTCAGCAGACTGTTGTTTGTTTGTTGGCTTCAAGTGATTTTTGAAAATTTCTTGATGATAAACAATGATGCATGCGTGCAACGTTCCAAGACCACCTAAATAGCAACTGTTGGGGAATTAAAAAAATTCGTTTATTTTTTGTTAATAATTATTGTCATTGAATTTAAGCTGGTCATTGTAAAGCCGTGGCTTATGTGCTTCTAAAGCCTCTTAAGCCAGACATACACCTTACAATATTATTGATGGATTTATTTTGTATGTGTTGCATTGTGTAACTGTAACTGTAACTGTAACTTTCTTTTTTTTATTTACCAAAAAAATAAATGAAATACACACACAGTGTTTGGTTTGAAAAAAATTATTTCCAAATACGATTTTCATTCAAGAAGAGAATTTTTTTAAATGGAAAGATTTAATTTTTTTACAGGCGTCAATGCGTCGACAAAATAGCGTCGATTTTAGGAATTTAAAAACCGGGAAAAATTTTACGGGAACATTTTGGGCATTTCCAGCATATCGAGACTTTGGTGGGTGCAATACCGTCGCAATTCAAAAAATCTTGAACTGAGAAAAATGCATTTGAAGTTTTGAGCCATCTTTTTGATAGTATTTTCGTTTACTAAAGTTATTTTTTTTTACAAGTTTTTAAATAAAGAGCCATGTTTTCTAATGTTTTCTGTTTGTAAATTTCTTGTCATAAAGGAAATATTTCATTATTGCAAATAAATATTGTTGGAAATAGCTGGAGGCAATAAAGACTTTTGTAGCTGTAGAATCTGAACAGTTAGAGATAGAACCATAATCTTTTTTCCTTTACATATATATTTCCCCAAAGATCATTTCTGCATACCCAGCTCAAAAAATTAAAATTTTGAGTTACTACGGTATAGCACCAAAGGCTCGATATGGTTAAAATTGGGAATTTAAAAGTGGGGAAATCATAATTACTTCCATGCGACGCTATATTCTTTTGGCCAAACGAGACTGGAGCACGGTTCCATCATTTTGAAGGAGAAAGTGTCAGCTGTGCGTATGCGTGCGAAAAACAGTAACTGCAACGTTCTCTGAATTTGGATTCAAATTGCTTAAAAGCCAATATAAATTATCGATAAAAAAGAAGCCGCAATCAGATAAGTGGGCATGCTACCTCCCATACAAAGTAAATAATGATTTTTGTATATCTCGAGAACGGTTAAAGATAAAATTTCTTATTTTCGTTTGAATGACTTGATAGTCAATTTTTTTTTCTTCGGCCAAAATTCGATTCACGGGAGAGTAAATAATGGGGAACATATGAAAACTGTAAATTTTTAGCTGGGGGAGCAGGGTGCATTCCTATTCGATATACGGGTGCACACTATTCACAGAGCCCGAGTGCTGATATTGGGTATATGCGCAGGCACTCGGGAAGTAGATTGGAGAGGTAAAGCATAGATAAGTCTGCATCTAGATGGGCACATAGACTATATTTTTGCAGTGATAAAACCATGACGGTTGGTAGGGGGCAACTTCCGCAACCGATTTTAATAAGGATACATAAGGTGGTATATTTTGTTATTAGTCTCACTTCTATTTTTATTTTGACCTTTATTAATTTTTAATTATATTTATTTATTTTTCGCGATGGTCTTTTTTATGAAAATAAATAATTAAAAAAACTGTTGATAAAAAAGACCATCGCTCAAAAAGTTATATATTATTTTTTAAATAAAACTATTATAACAGTTACAGCAACGCGTGGCCGGTTTAGCTGGAACTTATGTATAACATTGTTAAGTTTTTGTTTCCTTTCATACTAAAAATTAATTAAAGCTTTAATTGTTTTGTTAAAAGAATTTACCCTTTCCCTTCTTTCAAATACTTTTTTGAGACCCTTTTTGTGACCCTTTTTGTGACCGTTATTGAAATTTGTCAACGGTACGCTGATCAGGGGTTGGGAATGCAACGCTTCGCATAATCTTAATCGATTTTTAATGTTTTTCCTTTTTTTTCTTTTCAGCACATCTATCGATATGGCTTTCTTCTGATTTTTTTTTTTGTAGGTAAGTCGTTGAATTTTTTTTTTATAATTTTCAGCTACGAAACTTGTAAAGGGTAGTGATATGCTACGGACTATGTGAATTTTAAGAGCCAATAGAACTTTAGTGCTGTAGAACTTGCACTTTTTCCAGTCAACATAAAAATTTTTACTGTTTATTAAAACCAATAATTTATGCAATACATTCCCAGTGAAATAAGTGCTTGCAAAGAAGCCAATAAGATCCTGAACATGTGATTCTGAAGTAGTGCAAAATCGGCTTAGTGCTACTTTGCTTTAGAGAGGGTTGTCTTTGGCCGAAGTTCTCTGTTTTGATGCCGATTCATTGAATGTAATATTAAGTAAATCTACTTTTTTAATCTTTTTAATCAGAGCAATGGACAATGGACAATGCTATCGCTTTGCCTGAATATTATGAAGAAGAACCTGGTTACGAGAAGTTCCAATTCTACAAGAATTCTAATTTATTTTATTTTATCGAGATGCAATTGAATTGTATTTTTTATGTGTTAATTTTGTATTACTTCATTTGCTTTGCGATTAAATAAATAATAAAATCAAATGTTTTATACAAATGTACAGGGTGGGAAAATTTGAGGTTAGGAAGTAAATTGACTGTTTAATGATGAAATGTCAAAAATTAAGCTGTTCTCTTTTGACATTTCTTTAGTAAAAAGTTGGAAAATTTTAACCATGGAACACTATACTCTTGAAATGAGAATTTTATTTGTGAAAATTTACTAAAAAATAAACGCTCGTAGTGGCCAAAGTGATGCAAACATAGCCCCGTACAGTAAAGTGTTGTGAATGAGTCTGGAACATCATTTCGTCGACGTACGCAACATGGTCATCTCAAGAGGAACTTTAAGCAACATTTTGCATAAAGACCTTCATCTTCACGCTTATAAAGTTTAACTCGTTCAAGAATTAAAACCGGCTGACCATTTTTTGTGTCGAATGTTTGTTTAAAAAACTGAACGAAAACAACGCATTTTTCTACAAAATCATCTTTAGTCATGAGGCCCATTTTAAATTAGGTCATTTTAAATTAGGCCCATTTTAAATTGTCGCTCACAAAGTCCACAAACAATCCTTGAAAAACTATAACATTCAAATAGAGTAACCGTATGGTCTGGTTGTGGTCAGGCGGCATCATCGGCCCGTAATTTTTTCGAATATGAGCAAGGAAACGCCGTTACGTGAATTCTCTGCGCTACCAAACCATGATAACCGATTTTTTATGGTCATAATAGGCTAATGTTGACATCAGTGACCTTTGGTTTCAGCAAGACAGCGCCACAAGAACCACAGCCGGACAAACAATTCAGTTATGCATGAGTAATTTCTCGGTCTTATAATTTCTCGATTTGGCGATGTCAATTGGCCGCCGCTGGATTATTTGCTCTGGGTAGCTTTGAAAGATCGGGTTTACGTGAACAAACCACAAACAACTGACGCTCTGAAAGATGAAATTCGACGTTGCATTGACGAGAGAAGCAAAGCTTTGTTGCAAAATGTCGCTCAAAATTTTGTGAAAAGAGCTAACGTCTGTCGACGTACTAAAGGTGGACATTTGCCCGACCTCATAATCCATTATTAATTCCCATATTTCTACTTTATATTCTCGTATTAATAAAACTGAATTTGTCAAAAAAAAGTATATTTTTAATTAAATTTACTTCCTAACCTCAAATTTGCCCACCCAAACAAACATAAACGAATTTTTCAGAATAAAATCTCTATCATATTAAATTTCTGAATGATGTTCTTAAAACTTCCGGAGACGACGAAATTATACAGTTACTGGTATTTCGGAGGTAGGTCAAGAAGAGTTCTTAGGGATTGACTTCTAATATATTTTACTGGGTAGTTTAAGTCTCAGGATTAAGATATCATTATAATTTTAAAAGGGATTCTAGGAACGGTTTTTTCTATGTAAAATTTTATCTCATACACAAACTAATAAATTCCGATACGAATATATTTTTCCCCCTTTTTTTCTATTTAAACGTTTTTGCAAACTCTTTGAATGCAAAACAAAAGCAATTATTATTTGTTTGAGTAAAAGAAATAATAAAAAATTCTTCATATTTTATGGATTCCAATAATCACATCAACACCTCCCGTGTAAACTGTGGTTTATGAAGAAGAACAACTTTGGGGCAACCAGAAAACAAACAACATCAACAACAACAACAACAACGAAATTGCTTAAAACACTGCCAAACCCGAACTCCAACTGAATTAACAAAAAAAAAAAAAAAAAACATTCAAATCCATGCGATTTAGCAACAATCGATTCTGGCTTTATTTGAAATTTTAATTGCAAAACAATAAATTTTTACAATCATAAACAACACACAGGTACACACACACACACACAAACACACACGAACAGTAAAAAATTAAAAACTACAATCGAGAAAAATTGCAACTTAATGATGAAATGGTATGAAAGAATCCCTGAGGACCTTAAACGGAGCAAACAACATCATCAGCATCATCATTATCAGGAGCGAGCAACAGCATTCGCAGACACTCGTATGTACATTCATTCCACTTTACACTCTCATTTTGTGCTTGCACTACACGTAACAGAAGAAGAAAAAACTAACTATTTCATGCCAAAGTAACAATTCATTTTATCACTTTTATAGGATTTTGGTTATGTTTGTTTCCTCCTTGCGGAGTTGCACTTCTTACCAAGAAAACCAATCAACATTATAATTTCCATTACGGTCATGCTGGATAGAGCATCATCTTATTGCACTAAAATTTCTACTCCTCCCTGGCTAAAAACCACACAAAAAGTAAAAATACTCGTATAAACATATTCAAACAAGCAATTGTTCTCTCCCCTTCACACGTAACAAACAGACTTCATTCAGTTTGCATGCTGCTGCATGTGTGAGAAAAATTATAAGGCACGTGGGTGGATTTATCACAAAGTTTAAAGGAAAGTTGTGCACGAAAGTGAAATATAAATAAAAATTTAAGGTTTGTTGTTATGAAATATGACAGGAAAATGAAGTTTAGACGATTGATAAAGAAAGTCTTCAAGAACTGGCTGACCCGGCGGCACGTTGCTGTAGCTGGTATAATAGTTTTATTTAATATGATTATAATTTTTTAAAAATTGTGCTTTTTCCCGAACAAAAATATGTCAAATGTATTATTACATACTTTACGATACTCCCATAAAGTATTTTTTACAAAAGCAAAAAATATAAATAATAAAAAATAAATAAAAAAAAATTTACATATATACGAGGTCTGTTCAAAAAAAAAGGTGAAATTTGAATTTTTTTGAAAAGTTTTTATTTATTCATCAATATCCCGTAAGATATAAATCACTTATGCCACTTTTTCTTCAAATCCTCGCAGCACTTCTGAAATGCGCTTTTCGGTATCGCCATCAGCTTATTCTTCGATTTTGACTTTATAGCCTGAATTAGTAAAAACATAACATATTCGCGGCGATCAGCTGGCAAAAGCTGTAACAGAAGTAATGCTCGTTGCTGTTTACTGAAATCGTATCGTTGAAATTGTCACTTAGAAAATCTACAGAAAATAGATTTTTATATTGCAAACGTCAACTTGGCATTACTTGCATAAAAAACAAAACAAAAGCCGCAACAGCTGACTGAATTGCTTGAAGTTTCACGTTTCTAATAACCGACATCTAAAGTTGAACGATACTAACAAGTCTTACGTTGGACTATACAGTTTTACTAACTAGACCTTATGTCATCAATTGTGGCGAAACGCTTCCCCTTCATTAGTCTCTTCAGTTTTGGAAATAGGAAAAAGTCGCAGGGAACCAAATCTGGTGAATAAGGTGGTTGAGCTACGATTAGGGTGTTGTTTTTGGCCAAAAAATCACGAACAAGCAATGATGTGTGAGCTGGTGTATTATCGTGATGCAGAATACATGATTTTCTTTCACAATTCCGATCGTTTGAGGCGTATAGCTTTACGAAAACGTTGCATAACTTCCTTGTAGTATTCCTTATTAAACGTACGGTACCTGTTGGCTAGAACTCATGTTGTACACCACGCCATTGTAATCGAAGAAAACAAAATTCGACTTTTCTTTTGAACAAACCTCGTATATGGCTTATGTGTCCTGCTAAACGCAGACATACGAATGTTTTAAATTTTTTTCTTTCTTGAAGGCGAAGTGAAATAATTACGAAAAATGGCTACTAAAACGAAGCTTCAAAATTTAATACGTGTCCTTGACATCAGAACCGCTTCAACACTGCTATAAAACAAAGAACGTGCAACAGCAGATTTGTGCGATAGTGAAGCTTCACCATTTGTCATCTCTCTCACTATCCCTTTCCTCTAGTTCCAGCACAATGCATCGCATATGGAGGGGGTCATCTCCTGAGTGCTGGTCCAAGATACAAAAAAACGGTGACGCGGTAATTGCCCCCTAAAAGAATTTTCAGGACCTTTTCAATTAACCCACTGAATAAACACTTTTCAAGAATTCATGTTCATGCTTAAAACACCGTACAAAGAGTTCATCAATTGACCAAACAAACACACACTCATGCCCAACTGTCTGTCCAACCGTCTGTCCATACGACTGTCTCCGCCAAAGGAGAAAATCCTGCTATTGAAGTGAAGTGGTGTTAAAGTGAATTAGAGATCCGCAGGAAAAAAATTAAACGTTTTAAAGGAAGAAGTGCAAATAAAAGCTTAAAAATTACACCGTTTTCTATAACCAAAAATTACGTATGTGCGATTATGCACTGCATAAAACAACACAGAAATGCAAAAACATACAGAAATTTTAACACTAGAACAGGGTACAATAAAACGTTCCAGCAACAACAACAACAACAACAACAACTACAACCACAGCAACTAAAATAAGAAACGTGTTAAATGTTTCTCTTGAATTTTATTTGCCAACATTTCACTCCCCTTTTGCAGACTGTTCGATGCCTTCTGCTTTTTTGCGTCTTTGCGAAACCAAAAAACACTTGTTTAAGGTTTAAAAATTATACTGTGGCGAATCAATGTATGCAACATGAATGTTTGGCACACACATACGGCTACATACTCGTACCACATATGCATGTACGACGACGACTTACATGCCGCCAAATTGTTTGCAAGTTCGAAACTGAAACATGAAAAGTGATACAGCAACCCAGTGATAATTACTTTGAAGCGTTCAGAATGCAGTTTATTGTATCGTAAATGTAATTGGTTTCGCTTTAATGTGAATTACATATCTAATGAAAATTGTCCAGGAACAAAAGCAACAAGGACAACAATGATATTGTTGTTGTTTCCTTTAAAGTTAAAAATAAAACCGTTTTAATGTTTGACGAAAATAATATTCAGTTTGCAAAAGTATTTTCTCCTCTTGCATGTGAAATTAATAATTTCGTTATGGAATGAATGGATTTTTTCAACTACTGAAAAATTAAGCTTCTTTTTTGGAAGGGCGTTTTCTAATGATTTTTTTTTTGGTGGTGATGCATTGTGCTGGAAGTAGAGGAAAGGGATAGTGAGAGAGATGACACGTAGTGAAGCTTCACTATCTCACAACTCTACTTTTGCACCTGCTATAAACAAAGCAGTGCTGATGTCAAGGAGTCGTATTGTTTTTTTTTAGTAGCCATTTTTAGAACTTATTTCACTCCGCTGGTGCTACACAATACCGATGAAGGAGGGCGCGCTCATGTGATTGTGGATTGCTATCAGCTGAAGCTGATACTGTTCAGTAACCAGTGACTATGCCTTCGCCACCGAGACCTTCCGCCAACAACTGACGCAAAGCCACACTAATGCACAGCAGAAAAAATGCTTGATGTTTTTATGACTTAGTCTTAAAGTGGGCTTGAACGCAGTACTTGTTTGGTTTTGTAGTCAACGAGCAGTCTACTTCAGCCATCGCTACCCTGAAACTAATCTAAAAAGGGTGGAAAGGTACAGCTGGTATTTGTATTTTCAACTTGAAATTTTAAAATATATCAAGAAAATCAATGCTAGCTAAAAGAAACAAGTTTTCATACAGCTTATATAACATTTACAGACTGACTTAAATTACGACGCAAACGGACAAAATTTCTCATGCCCATACAAAATGTATGAAAGCAACCGAAAAAACGCGTCGGCAACGCATTGCAATTGGAAAATTCCTAAAGAAGTGAAGTTGGCTGCAAAAAAAAATAAAACTGTTGAAAAGTAATGACAATTTAGTTGTTTCCAGGTCAATTTAGTGATTTATCTCTATTTCTTATTTGTATTTAGAGTTTTTTATTAATCAATGTGAGTAAACATTACTGATTTTGGCGGAAAAAAAGAGCAACCTAAATTAGAGCGTTAACTAATTAATGTCGATCTTTTCAGTGTAAAAGCTGACCGCTAAATTACGTTGCGCTTTGCGTCGTAATTTAGGTTGTTATACATTTTTGCCACAATAACAGCTTTTAAACCATAAAGCACAGGAAACACATTCGCCACAGCAGGCTACCAACTACAATCTGTCAAAATTAAAATACACTCGTTTATATGAAAAGGATTATTTTGACGACATCACTGCTACAAGGCTACACGACCACTTTTGTAGCTGTCGCCAACTTACGATAATTTCTATTTTGACAAGCGACAATATGCAATTATAGTGCTGCCAATATAATGAGAAATTATTAATATGTGAGAGCTTAAAAATACTTACTTTTATTTGAAAAGAAACTTAAGAAACTAAGAAAATTATTAACTCATATATTAGCAAAGAAGTTTTGCATAAATAAATTGGCATATTTTTAAATATTAAAGTGGAATGAAGATATTGGGAACAAGTTTTTTTTTCTTTTTATAAAACTGAAATGCTTTAAAGTGGCACCACTGAAATATACGAAATACACATTTCTGTGGTGAGCAGTTGTTCATAGCTGCCGTCTTCAAAATAATTAAGTAGCCGGCTACAAGGGAACGAATGCAGCCAACTACATTTGTAGTATCTGTAGCTCGTAGCCTGCTGTGGTGAATGTGTTCCATGCTTTAAACGTCAAATCTACACTTTTTGGGTTGGCAACGTCAACGTAAATGGAATTAATTTTAATTAGTTATAACAAAACAGAGTTGAGTTGTTTCAATTACAATTCAACTGAGTTGAGTTGAAAACCGCAATAGAGGCGGGCATAAGTTTGAAACAACGTAACACATACTGTTGAATTAAACTTGTACAAAAATAAAACAAAATGCTTTTGTTATTGAATCAATATGATTTTATAGTTAATTTAACATCAAATTAATATTACAGAGCCTAAATAGTGTCTAAATTCCACAAAAATATTTTCGAATAATTTTAAGCAACAATAAATACAAGAAAAAATTTACCTTTTAATATAATTCTCGCACATCTTCTATTTATAATTGTGGAATTTTAAAAGAAAGTTTACCTGTAAATAAAAATTTTAAATAATGAGAAAATTAATTAAATTGAACAGCACTGAAATTGAGTTTAGTTTTTTTTTTAAACAAATGCAAGAAAAATTTAGTTCACAAATTCAATACAAGGCAATGAAAATTTACTGTGAAAACCAATTAAACTCAGAAGCAATTTTCTTTTATAACCCACTTGAAACTTCAGCGCTAAAATGAAGATCAATTTGTGGAGAAAACGCATTGTGTTACTTTAATTGAAAAGCAGTAAAAATCAGAACAAACTGAGGAGAGATGGTATTTTTATTTTGTTCTTATAAAGAAAACAGAACTGAAATATTAAAATTACGCGCACTAATAAAAAGAAAAAACATAATTCACGTACTGACTTTGGAGTCATAACCCATCTTACGCATGATTATTGGTCATTTTCGTTACGGCTTGTTTACCAGCAGCTCATGTTCGTTTCACTCATCACCAGCATGAGCATCAGCATCAGCATAGTCTGGGCCAACTGAATTCACATGATCTGCATCATAATCGTTGCTCATTATGAGAACTGTTTTTCGAGCAGTGCAGGGGCAATTCGACTACTTCACACACATCGAATTCGTGTTACAAATTATTTTTCCACTTTTTTAGATTTTTTTTTTTTGTAATAATTTTCAATTATTGATTTTTTTATTTAACAGTTAAAAGGTTTGCAAAGATAATTGGAAAAAAAATAAAAAATTAAGTAGAAAAAATGGGGTTATGAGTTGCGTTTAAAGAAAGAATGAGCACAACGCGTGATGAATTATATTTTTTTTTCGCAATAATTTAGATTCACACCTTTTTGCTGTTTGAAACGATTGGAATTTATTAAATTTAATGAATTGCAATTTTGAGCAAAATTTTCGTAGTGTTAAAAAAGAAATCTGCAAAAATTTTAAAGAGATTGAAAAGAAAAAAAAGAAACGTTTGTTATTCAAATTCAAGGTGTTTCAATTTTTAATTTAATTTTCGTTGAAGATCACAATGCAATTATTAATCATACTCATCAAATATGTATATCAATTACAAATTACCCTCCGAGTTGTGTTATTCAAAAGATATTTATTGTTTAATTATTATGGGTCAAATCGCGATCCATCATTTAAACAATTAACAAACTTTGGCTGCGGTTTTATTATATTTATTTCGTTCTTTTTTTTTGGCTGTTTTATTCTGTTAACAACATTCCCTGAAATTATTGCAGTCTTCTTCATAAATTTTCACAAACAAGTAACAATTAAATGTGCCACCAGTAGCGGGCGCAGTTGCAGTAGTTGCAGCAGCAGCAGCTAAACGTGATATTTTTCTTCGGCTTTTTTTTTCTTGAAGGAAATTCCTAACAAATTCTCACATGCTTTGCAAAAAACATTTTAACAAACATTAAAAAGTTCCATAAATACATGCACATGCTAACAGACATGAGGTTGCAACATGCAACAATTATAACAATTTTTATGACTTTTTTAACGAAAAATCTTTGCAAAAGTCTTCTTCAAGAGTCTAAAATTGACTTGGAAACATTTAAAAAATTGTTCTGTTGTTTTAACAACTGCCAACTACCATTTTTTTTGCATTCGATTGTGTGTGTCTGTTAAAAGTATTGGCCGCAATGAGAATAATCTTAAGGACGTTTTTAAGAGCTGATTCACGATTTTTTCGACTTAGAGCCATGCGAGTGAAGAGCTTTTGAGCAACTGTAGTGTGTGGGTTAACATGATAATTAAAAATGGTTAAAACTTTTGTTTCGTCTTTAATTTAATTTTTTTTTTATTATGATTTTTGCTACGCAAACGGCAGCCAAATTGGATACGCCACGTACAGTGGTTTGGAACACAATATTTTATGAAAAACTAAAAGAGCATTAAAATTTAGAAAATATATTTTTAATTAATTTACAATATATTTTGCAGTAAATTTATAAAATCTTTTCCAATTGAAAGTTAAAAAAAAATATATGTATGTAAATTAGACCGCAACTCAAAAATTTTGATATATCCATAGTATAATTGTCAATTAGACTCAAATAGACTCATTAATGTTTTACTAAACGTGAATTTCAAAATTTGTTTACATTTTTTGCGGGCCATTATCATTTTTACTCATTTGGTTAAATTCAGAGAGCTCGCAAATAACATTTGTAATCATTTCATTATTTTGAAGGGGGTTGCAAAAGCAATTAAGGCATTCACAAGTATATTTATCAAGTAGAATCAAGTAGACAGTGGTCACTGAACAGTATTGGCTTCAGCTGTAACCAATCCACAGGCACATCAGAAGACCTCCTCCGTCCTATAATTTCCCTACTATCCATTTCCTCTAGTTCCACAACAATGGGTCATCTCCTGAGTGTTGGTCCTAAATAAAAAAAAATCATCTACTCAGGTGACTTCTTTTGTTTTTTTCACACGGATTTTCCAAAATGCCTAAAACTGACCGTAATATGACAGGAATAAAAAACACAATATGTTTATATAAATAAATAAATTTCTTTCAGTTAGCAGAGCTTTTAGAGGCCACTGTTTTCACATTTACACCGTTTAATTTATTAAGATGCCCTTTATGCTCTACAATAACAATACAACAGAACAAACAAAAATTCAAAAGCTGTAAAGTGAACTTTTTATCTTTTAACTGCACTATTAAAAAATACATACATATATATATAAACACACATATTCACTCCTCAAATAAAGCATCTTTAAAGATTGTGAATCATTTTTCTTGTTGACTTTTCGTTAAAGAATGACAAGCGAGGAAGAAGTCTTCTCAGAAGTCATTGACAATAATCAGTCGACACCATTTCAAATTGTAGCCAAAAGAAAAGTCATTTACAGAAATTGGACCACCAAGTAAGATCTGTGATGGTGATTAAAAGAAAAAACCATCAAAACACAGCACACACACACACACAAACACGCCCGCCGAAATTTGACAGAACTTAAGTGACTCGCCTTTTTGCTTTTAACCCTTTATCTGGAGAATTTAATCATTTCGCCATATGTTATCCTGACACTTCTTAGCATTTCGAATTTAATTATTTTCCTTTTTTTCTGAAAACTACAATAAAGTTTCTAACTTTTCCATTCGATTGTTTTAATCACAATCGATTGGCTTAAAAGAACGAGAAAGATATGAAAGAAATACAAACACTATGACAATCAAGTGATACTTTCACTTTGATAAATTTATTATCATTGAAGAGAAACGAGAAAAAGAGAAGTGAGGGAAAAAAACTAACAGCAACAACAACAATAAATAACAGTTATCATCTGACACTAACTACTTAATGACACATGCTGTACTAGTATGTGTCCAGCTGTCTGTCTGTCCGTCGTTAGTTGGCTTAGGCATCTGTATTTCTGTATTTGTCTTTCCTAACTCTCTATTTTCTTTAGAAATGACACATTAGAAACGAAACAACACAACAACAACTGTTGAAATGCTGCTATTGTTGCTGTGTATGTGTTTATTTTATTTGTTGTTTTGCTAATGACATTAGAACCTTTTCCAGATAAACAATAGTTAAGTTAAAGTGACACTGTCACAATACGGCAACTAAGGTCGATCTTTTAATTAAAGTCACTTAAAGGTAGAAGAAGAGCAGCAGCATTTGAAAAATGTCTTATTTCGTTTGGATTAAATATCAAGACTTGTATAACCGAACGACCAGAAGTCGAAAGGTATTAAATGTTTCCAGTTAAAAAGTGAAATGTAAAAATTATTATTAATACATATATTTTGAAATCCAACAAATTTATATGAATATGGCAGTTAGTTTATGAAAAGAAGAAAAGGTATCATAAACGGTGAAACACATGTCTACTTGTATGTTTGCCACTATGATAAACCGAACAAACTCACCTTGTTTACTCTTTGGCACTTAATGGAAATTCTTCTTGCTTCCTTTTTGTTCTCCCACCATCCATTATTTCAACACTACTTGGATTTAATACAAATTTCAACTAAACACTAACAACACATAACTTGTTTTACTCTGCTTTTTATATTTTTAATAATAACAACAACAGCCCATAAATTTTGCTGCCTTTTTGTTATCCCACCACCCTTTATTTCAACACTAGTTGGAATTAATACAAATTTCAACTAAATACTAACAACACAGCACTTGTCTTACTCTCCCTTTTTATATTCTTCATAACAGCAACAACAAACCATAAATGCAATAACTGACCTCTTTTTTATTTTTCTTAAGGAAATTTGCACATTTTGCCAAATTTTCACGCACATATTTCACAATTTTCCCACATTTTTCTCAAACATATTTTTACATACACTTGACGGCGGCACTTTAATCTACATTTTGATACAATTTTTAAACCGGGGGACTAATTATTTCTCTAGGAAATACTAATTTAAAATTGCACATATTTCTGCACTAATGTTTGATGCTAACTTGATGGTAATTAAACGCGGAATAAATGACAGATCAAATTGATGTAGACAGATGCTAAAATATGAAGGTGAGTTTGTGGTTTTATGGACTGAAGGTCAAAAGAATATGAATATGTAATATGAATATCATAGTTATGCATGAAAATTATTTTTGATTTATTAAAAGCTTATATTATGAAATTAAATATAAATTAATTAAAATTTAATTGTGAAATAAATTTCGTAAAGCGTATACAAAACAAAACTATTTTTTAGATTAACTCAGAAAATATTTCCAGTTATGAATCTAATTAATAAATAGGATTGTTTCTTTACTTTTCCGGTAAGTTCGGTAAAATGTAAGTAAACTATAATTTGTCTCAATAAAAGACAAATATGTACAAAAGTTCAGGAACGCAAAAACCCACAAAATGGAACGCCAATGTATGCAGTACAGCACGTGAACACCGCATTATGTGAGCACTGCTAAGTATGAAAAATTATTCTAAAAATTTAACAAAGTTTGAAAGTTCTATAATTTGAACAGTAAAAATCAATACGATTAAGCTAAAAAAATTTAAAGCGTTAAAATTCTGGGTTTGTTAGTTGCGGAAATCCTATTTTTATAAATATGTATGTAGATAGACTATCCTCAAAGATGAACAAACTTAGAATTAAAACTCTGTAACTTGAACAATAAAAGCCAATGCGCTAAATTATAAAAATTTTAAATTTTAATATTCTACTTTTCTTACTTCCGTGAATTACAATTTTTCAAAAAACTGAGCATACTTTTACTAGGCATTTGTATTTTTTGGCTATCAGTTTTATTTATTTTAATACAAATTTTGGAACACAAAAAGGTGCATAAAAGAAGAATCGGTTCGTTCAGTTTTAATCAGCGCAAATGCGGCTTCTGGTACTTCGACTTAAGTTTTTGCAACACTGAATGCATTTAATTATTTCGCCAGGAGTGTTGGTACACGCAAGGGTTCTGTCTGTCTGTCTGTCTGCAAATGTGATTGTCAACAGCAATTTTCTATGTGTCTAATATAAAAAAACTAAAGTTAAACTTGGCCGTAGTTAAGCATGAGTTTAACTAGCCAGAAATACAAACAATATCCATTGCAACGCATAAAAAGGGAAATGTTAAATAGAATGTGACAAAACTAGATGGGCAGAGAAAAAGATCTGCTTAAATATGAAATAAAATATCCAGTCGTTCGTTAGTTCTAATTTTTTTCTATCACTTGAGTTTTTATTTTCTTTATGTGAAACTCAAAACTGTCATCATGTGAATTATTTTGCTGCTTAAGCGAGTGTATCGTTTGGTAGCATCGTTATTATCGTTTGTCATCGCCAATTTGGACTTTTACTTTTGGATTTTTTTTCTCTTCTGTTTTTAAAGCAACGTATAACAATTTCGGTGGAATCGCTTTTCCTTTGTTTGCTTGGCAGGTTGTGTTTTTGTTGCTGCTGTTGTTGTTGTTGTAACCATTGCCATTTACAACTCATTTTGACATATCTGATTGTCACCTTAAGTGGCGTTGGGTCCGTTTATTGTAGGGATCTCTAACTTTTTTTTTACAACGTATTTTATCAACTGTGACCGTAGAGAAAGAGGATCTGCCTTTTTGTGTTACCACTGTATGTGAACGTTGGGTTTTTTTTGGCTTATTTTTATTGAATGGGAAAAGGGTTTGTTTTTCTTTAACTTTTTATTTATTTTTTGTTTTTTCTGTTTTTTTTTTAATGATTAGAATTTACGAGGGGTGCTCCTTCAACTGTCATGTGTGTTTTTTATTTACGAGTGTACGATGGTGAGAAGGTTTTTTGTTTTCTCTTAATTTTATGTGAATTTATTCAAATCAAGTTATAGATTCCTATAGAGAGATAAAGTTTTCTTCGGTTTAAATAAAGAAAATTATTTTAACGAAACTGTAAAGTTTATTTCGAGTTTATTAAGATGTCTTGCTGTGAAATATATATAAAACAAAAACATTTAAATGAAGAAGACTTTATTAAAACAATTTCAAATATACCTCATCAAAATATTTTGTTAATTAATTCCTCTTTAATTTTCAATTCATTCCATTCTTTAATACAAATGAATTTCCCGGTTACGTCTCAATTATCAAAACGAAAAATTCTTCCTTGCAAAACACTCAATTCACAGAAAACCAACATCATCATTCAGCACTTTAATTTTCCCTGTGACAAAGCAAGTGTGAAAATATAAAAAATTATAGAGAAAAAGAACAGCAAAAATTATTAAATAACTTGTTATTAAACAAATCATAACAGCTGAACTAATATGGGAAAAATTATACGGAATCACGACAGATAAACATGAATTGAAATTGACATTTTAAAAAAATTGTTCAGTATAACAAAAAAAAAAACATTGGCTGCAGCTCATAAACAACATGACAAGTCAAAATCACACACAGTCAGTTTGAATCAGTCATTTAGTTACAAGAAGGAAAGAGTGAGAAAAAAACCAATAAAAACAAATAAAACACCCAACAAAAATCAAGCGACCTTTCATCTCAGAAATAAAATCCAATCGTAGCGAAAAATATGCAAAAGTCAAAAGCAAACAGTTACAAATAATTTAAGGACAACGTTTAGGCGAAGTAAAGCTTTTTTCTACAAAAATTATATTCACTGTTCTTCATTAAAAATTTAAGGGAAAATTACTAAAGTTGAGCAAATGTCAAATGTGCAGTCTTGGAAGCCAAGACCACTTCAAAACATAATTTTCTAAAAAGTAACATTTTAAAATATGTGTGTAAGTGTTTTGAAAAATTTAACTTGATAAGTTTGAAAAAATACCTTTTTGGGAAAACAGTCCGTTTTTTTCAGAATACTCTTTTTAAAAAGTTGCTTTTATGGGAAAGTACCAATTAGGAAAAAGTACCTTTGTCGAAAAAATTACCTTTAAAAAGAGCTATTTGCATTTAAAAAAAACTAAAATTTTTTAAAGTACTTCTGAGCAGGTTCTTGTTTTTAAAACGGGTAGTTTTTCTTTCAGTCTCAAACAAATCTTTCTTTTGATGTACAACGCTTTGACTGAGCTTCGTCCTTACTTCTTTCTGAATGTGTTAATGTATTGAAAACGACAGTTAAAATAACAGTTATGATTCATTTTTATGGGACTGTAAAAAACTTAAAAAAGAAACCCACAAACAAATAATTTTTGGTAGATGGACTTTCGTTCAACACGCCAATTTTATAAGAAAAATCCAAATTGTTACGTTTTTATTATTTTCTTTCTTTGCCATTTTTGAATAAGTGTTGTCTACTAAAAAGAAAAGTGAATTTATTTCGTGTTTTGTGTTAAATAAACACCAAGAGATGAAAACAAAAAAAAAATAACACACCTGAGGGCAAAATGGCAACAAAATCATTTTGTTTTGCGCATAAAACCCAGTTACGTCACGTTAGACAAAAAACGAAGCAGAAGCAAAAAAAAACAAGAGGATTGAAAATCGAAAACAATCAAAAGCGTTTATAAATTTCATTTCTATATGATTTTAGCCATAATCGAAGGGGCCTTTGCAGCCGCCACCACCAACTACAGTAACCGCAAATCCAACAGCACAAAATAAAGATCTTCGTCATTGAATTCATACGATTGAAATTTATAGAAATTCATTCAAAAATGAAAGGCCGTCTAACGTATACTGTTGTAGAAATTATTTTAACACTCAAAATATTTACTTTTATTGTACGAAAAAGTTGGAGAAGGTAGCGGTGGTAGACTTTTTAGATTTAATTTTGTCAAATATTTATTGTCAGCCAGCCTTTTTGCGAGTGTACGAAATGCCGACCATACCTTAAGCCAACACTTATTTTTCTATTATATGAATAACTATTTGTCTATTTGTCCTTCAAATCGGATATAAAATACATATTCCGCCAGAGAAACCAAAAGATACAAGAAACGCGCCCCCAAAAGGTCCCCTTTGTCAGGCAAGCGAATTCAATAAAGTCATGCACAACGAATTGTAGCTGCAGCGTCGCAACATGAAAACGTATTTGATTGTTGCAGTGCAACACAAACAACAACAATAAGACAATTACTTTGCTGTTTTGCAGACGATTGGCTAAACATGCAGCATGAATTGCTTGCTTGCATTACAGCAAGTTGCAGCAATATCGTTTCTTTTTTTATTTTTGCAGCCTGCCTGCCTGCCTGCCTGCCTTCCCTTTTCAAGAAAAACAAACAAACAAAAAAATAAAACTTAAATTATTGGCAAAAATTTTCTCAACTCAATTTAAGGCAATCAAATTGCTATGAAATGCTATCGATGTCTGATACGATGAAAAATTGCATGAATTTGAAAATTTGTTGAATGACGCAATGAAATATATGAGATTTCAGGCAAGACAAAATCTAAATGAGACAGCAGGAAAATAACAAGGCTGCAACATGTTGCTGGGGGAGTGTTACGACGGATTTTACGGAAACTATTTAAATTTTTCTTTTGCCAAACAAAAATTATGCAATTTTCTAGAAATTTATTTGAAATGCATTTCAAAGAGGGAAAATAGCTGAAATTGTTTGTCTCCTTTAACTGTTATTTTAAACGCCTCTGCTGCTTTAAATCTTGTGGCATATAAATATATGCATGTTTGTGTGTGTGTGTGTGTGTGACTTTAAAGCTTTTTTAAGCAGGCACTTTAAATGCATCTTTACTCTCGGCCAACTGCCAACTTTAAAATAATTTTCTTTAATAGTTTCCCAAAAAATTTTGCACGATTTTCATGTTATTTTTCAATCATTAAACATTTTAAAACTCAATGAGAAGTAACGTTAAAATTACCTACGAAACTCTGTTTGTTGCTTTTGCCAAGGCAACCGTATGTATGTATGTACAGACAGGGTGGGCCAAAACTAACGCCTGCGTGTAAAAATTTTATAACATTTTTTTTTGTTTAATGCACAATTGGGCTCTTAAACAGACGTTTTGCATAACTGCACGCAAAGTTTCAGGCTCTATTGCTCTGATCTGAGCTTCAATGTTGTACTTTAGTTGCTCTATAGTTAACATACACTCGTTCTTTGAGATAACCCCATAGAAAATAATTAATTGCTGGCCAAATGAATTCTGTATTTCTTGAGATAACTCGGTCTTCAAAAATTTCTTTTAAAAGACTAATTGTAGCATGGCCGTGTGTGCTGTTGCTACATCCTGCTGGAACCACTTGTTGGCTGCCACAGGTCGTACAAAATTATTAATCAAAGTACGATACCTGCCCCCATTCACATTCACTGCATTACCAACTTCATTCTCGTAGAAGTAGGGCCCTATAACTCTTTCTGATGTCACTCCACACCATACCGTCCGTACACTTGAGCGAGTGCAATTGGCGCTGGTGAACAACTCTGGGGTTTGCAGTACCCCGAAAATCGCATATTTTGTTTATTTACGTATCCATTAAGATGAAAAAGAGCTTCATCACAATAATTTCGATATGTTCGTTGCGTCAGTGAAATTGAATACCCATTGGAAAAGTAAAATTCTACCACTTTGGTTCGTTGTTCGGTCGTTAAATTTTGCATGGTGATGTAACACGGTTCGATGAATAAAATCTAAACAAAACAATAAAAAATAATAAAAAACAAAAAAGTTATTAAATTTTTACACGCAGGTGTGACTTTTGTCCCACCCTCTATATAGGTTCCGACGAACAGCTGGACAGACAATCATACATATATGTGTCATGATAGGAAAATTGCTTGGCGAGAGAAAAATCTAGAAACACTTACAAAAATCTGAACAAACACACACACAGAGTTGCTTTGTTTTTTTTTTCTCTGTAACGATTTCTAAATTGGATAATCGCGATGCCTTTCAGATGCGAGCCATGTCACAGAGTTAAATCCCGTTCGGTAACCGAATTCAATCCGTATTATGCTGCTTCAGAAAACGAAAAGCGAAAAAATTTTTCGGAGCGAAATTTCTGTGTCTTAAAGTACAGGGTGGCCCAAAATGACCGAAGGGATTTGAGTTCAAAGAGCCAGTGATGGAAACGGCTACACAGTGTTCTTTTTCAATAAAAAAAAACTATGAGCCAATTATCCTTTCCGACGAAACAGCGCACCAAGCGGTACACCTAAGTGGCTGTAATTCTTTCTATTGAACTACTCTTGGATTTTCCGTAGCCCTTTAACGAACCCATTCAATTGGAAATGGGTCTCGTCGCTCATAATTAAATTATGAATAAAATCATGATTTTCTTTTAAAATAAAGTATTTCAATTGTGCACTGTTCCATTTTAAATTTTCAGTCTTCTTTACAAAATACTGAAAAAAAAATTACAAAAAAAACTGAGAAAAATTGAATAAGGAAAGACAGTTAAAAAGTTATATTAAAACTAATTTCGTTCTCACCCGTACTGAAAACAGAAGATTTGTCCTTTGGAAAGATTTTACGACTTTTTCTACTTCGACTTCAATTTTTTAAACACTGATTGCAAGACGAATTCATACCAGGTGGCTGCATTAGCTAAAATTCCCATCAGCTGATTTCTGTTCAGTTGTCAAAGTTGTGTTCTTCATTATATCAAACCTTCAAAGAGCTCTAACTGAACTACATTTATATTTTAATAAATGGAAAATAAAATTGAACTCTGAAAAGACACGGGCAATCTATTTTTCAAGAAAGCGCAAAGCATGTTTTCTGCCACAAAATAACTTTGGTTTTGACAATCGTTCTATCCAATGGGAGCAAACAATTAAATACCTCGGGGTTTGTAATGGTTCCAAAAATGAAGTTCAGAGATCATATTTCATATATTGTGAACAAAGTAAATGTACTAACAAGAATACTATACTCATTAATCAACAGGAACTCTAAACTTAGCATTAACAATAAAAAGTTAATACTAAAAACAATTTTTAATGCTGCTATTTTTTACGCAGCACCTGTTTGGGCGACCGCTGCAAATTGTCATTTAGGAAAATTACAAATATCCCAAAACAAATTGCTGATACTAATTTATAACCTTCCTTGGTTTTTCTCGACTGAGCGGCTGCACACACTTGCCGGCATGGAATTAATTAAATATAAACTTAACAGGATTAGCGAAAATTTTAACACCGCATGTCTTAATTCGGGTTATGAACATATCATATCATACTCATCGTATGTAGTTTAGTTTTAGGATTAGTCGTTTTAGTATAAAAATAAAAATATTTAAATAGGTTTTTTTTTTTTTTTTTTTTTTTTTTTTTTTATCTGGGACCAGCACTCAGGAGATGACTCCTACACATGCGAAGCATTGTGCTGGAACTATAGGAAAGGGATAGTAGGAGAAACGACAGGAGGTGAAGCTTAATTAATTATTTTACAGCTCTGCTTTTGCACGTTCTTTGTTTTACAGCAGTGCTGAAGCTTCGATTTAGTAGCCATTTTTATTATTATTTTACTTCGCCGGTGCTACACAATACCGACGAAGGAGGGCGTTCTGATGTGATTGTGTATTGCTATCAGCTGAAGCCGGTATTGTTCAGTGACCAGTGACTATGCCTTCGACACTGAAACCTTCCGAAAACAACTGACACACAAAGAGACACTAATGCACATCAGAAAAATGCGAGATGTTTTTTTTTTTTTTTAAATAATTTTAGTCTGAAACTGGAGTTGAACTCATGTCTGTTTTTGGTTTTGTAGTCAACGTGCAGACTACTAACCATCGTGCCATCGCCACCCTTTTTTTTTTTTTTTTTTTTGCAAAATTTTGCCTCCATTTAGTAATATTGTAAATATGGATACATAACTTTATAAAACAACTTACATTATAATTAAGTAGAAAAAGATACAAATCTTAAACTCTTCATATATAAAATTTAAGACTAAGTAAAATGTATATGTATATTATATAACAAGAATAAATTGAATGGAATTGAATTCACAGCATGTTAATACGTAAACTGTTTTGGCAACTTTAATAAAATTGTCGTATTTGTACACAAAAACTGCTGTTGTTGTTGGGACGAGTTCACCTGGTATGAATTCACCTTGACTGGTTATATATTATTTTTGTATTGCAGTACGAATTACAAGGGAATGTCAACAGCCCATTGTGGTTTTAATTGAGAACCAAATTTTATACAAAAAAGAAACCAATTATGTAGGGTATCAAAATGTATGGAATTATTACGATTGAACGTAGTTTTATTTTTCAGTTTTACTGAGATTCTCTACATTCTCTATATCTTCACACAATGTTTTGGTAAAAAAAGAACACACTTGTTTACTCAAATAACTTGAATGGGAAATTAAATAGAATTTTTCCATTTTCCAATATACTGCACTCAACTGCAGTCCACTCTCGATAATATGAACCAAATAAAAAACCGTAAGTAAAGTTGCCGTAAGGATTAAATTTTCTTCGAATTTAAGAAAGGTTTAAAAATTGAATTTAGTATGAAATTTTGTATGAACATTTTATAAAACAAAAATATTCTTTATGAATTCGGCAGTTTATCTTTGATGAATTTCAATTCCCTTGAATGGGTCCGTGGGTTATGGATGCAATGTTGTAGCTTTTATTTACTACTGAAAAATTTAAAACAAATGAGTTTCGTCTTAAGCGGCATTTATGTTATATGGTGTGCAGCTTATGGCTGGTCCACTGTACTTAAATTTATAACAAAGCGGTATTTAAAAAGTATGCAGTACCTGTATAGCGATCTGTGTCTAATTTATACTTGAATAAAAATAATTAAAAATATAAGAAGCAAGAATTTCGGCTTGACCATCGGAATTTCGTTAAGCTTACAATAGGCGTGTTCATTAGTTTTTGCAAATTTTTGAAACTGTCATTATGGCAGTGCTTTCGACTTATTCCGTACATATTTTATTATTTCTTTTATTGCTCTGTAGAACTGAGCAACATAATGAGGCAATGCGAATTATTTTCATACAAGAGAAAATTTCTTACGATCATTTGTATTGAAAACAAAACAACAAAAACAACAACAAATTTATGGGAATTCACTTGAGTAAATTTAAATGAACTTTAATTTCATACAATATGTAAAGGAAATTTTTTTTTTCTGAGACCTTTGTACCAAAATATGTCAACTTTTCCTTATTGGAGGGGGTGAGTGGGCGGTTGAAAAACACAAAAGGAAAGACAACGCTTAAAGCCTCTCCCTGCTACAAGTTAAATGTTATCAGTTGTTGCTGAATTTTTTTTTATCATAAATTTGCTGCTGTTGTTGTTGTTGTTCTCATCCAGCTGTAATGTAATTTAACATAATGTTTGCCATATGTAACGTGACTCACGTACTAAAGTTTTTTTTATTTATTTGTTTATTTTTTTGTTCCATTAACTGGAATTTTTTCTAATTGTTAAACTCTCAATTGCCTCAAAAACAAATAAATAAATAAATAAGAAAACAAAAACCTACAAGACACACAGAGACGGACATTCCTAAATAAAATAGGAACATACATCTGTTACATTATAACAAACACGGCCAACAACAATAACATTAAATAACAACAATTTATCTTAAAATTGTTAAACGAGAGTTAATCTTAAATCATGATCACCGATCTACAACCAGAACTTTTTGTTGGCCACAAACCAGGAACCAAAAGCAAAAAACAAAAACAATTCTTTTTTTTTTTTTAAATTACAACAGAAATAACAAAATAAATAAATGGAAAAAAATAAAATAAACAACAACATGATTAAACAATTCGTATTTGTTGTTAAATCTATTAGATTAAAACAGTGCAAAAAAGGGGCAAAAAAAAACCTTAAATTTTTTTGCAACTTTTTTTAAATTTTTTTTTTATTATTTTTAATTCAACAGCCTGCTGCCACTGGTAGTGCTTTGTAACCCGCATATACCCTGATATACTTCAAATAAAAATTTTATGCGCTTGTGCTGCCGTTTGTGTTACGAAAATGTGATCCGTGCCCAATAATCCACTCAATGAAGCCCAAAAATGTAATCGTCGTCGTTCTTTATGTTTCACAATTTGCTTTAAGTATTTTTTTTTCTCGTTGCTCTTCAATTACACAAAATAAAAAAGCTAAAACCAAAACAAATTTACCAAAAAAAGAAGAAAAAAAATGAGAAAAAAATTGGAAACAAAATCTGCCGAAAACAAGCCAATTGAAGCGAAATTTTTACGTTTAACAACGACAAGTAGTTTTTATTCAACAAAACAATTTTAATCGTCTTTGTTTTTTTTTATGTCATTTTATTTTTATTTTATTTTTTATAATTTATTTTATTTTTTATTTTGTTTTTTTTGTAAATTTTTAAAGAGTCAAATGATTATTGAAACCAGCAGCAGCATCAGCCAAATTTGCAGCTCTTCACAATGTTAAATAAAATAATGACTTGAAGAAAAGATTTTAAAATGAAAAATAAATACCTAAATAAATAAAATTATAAAAGGTGTGTTCCTGTGATTTCTAAGTAAAAAAAAATAATTTGTAATAGCCCATTTACATTGGCATGAAATCCAGTAGATTTGATTTGAACTCTGTCTCGAAATCTAGACCATTTACACCACACTTTTGACTGACATTTAGCAAGATTTCACTCTATGACACACATTTTTCAGTATAGTGTTTGACAGCTACGGTCTAACATTCATATACATACCATAATATAATGCTAAACTATGTAATATAGAAATGGCAGCTGACTGTGTGCGTACAGCTGTCAAATTACACTCAATTTTGTCAATTTACTCGCTTACTATGAAATATAATTTTTTCACATTTGTTTGCACGCAGTTTTAACTAATCCAACCATCTTTTTTCTTTTATGACATGATATTCTAACGCTCTAAACAACAATAAAGTTGTTATTTCTATTGTACACTTGTTGTACATTGGAATAATATTTAAGCCGCAGAATTTTCGTTCTTTCCAAAAGATACTACTCCTAGACTAATTCATCTAATCTAATGAGTACGTATACATAGCTTTGTGTGTGTTAGTATTTTATTTGTTATTTATTTATTTTTGTTTTCGTTATACACACTTCGTAATATACTTGGCGGAAGTATGACGGGATTAAATATTTTAGGAGGATTTTCAAGTGCCTGTAATTTAGAAGCTGTAATTTAATTTAATTCAAAAATAATTTTTTTTTTGAAATTCATACAAATTTTTAAGTTTTCTTTATTACTTTTTAATTTATTAATAATTAATTTTACAGACGAAAATATTATTTGATATTGCCATGTAATATAAACGATCTTATAATTTTTCACTCCTTATTACTGCTACAGTATTAAATGTGCCCATTCCCTATTTAATACAACTGTGCCGTATTAATAACACAGGCTTTTTATGGCTGCGTTTTTTTTTTCTAAAAAGTTTTCAATTTCAAAAAAACCATTGATAAATTTTTAAAGAGAAACGGTAAGGATAAGGGAATATTTTTAGTTTTTGGTGTTTATTGTTTAGTTTTAAGCAGCACTGCAAGTGCAGAAAATAGCTTAGAATGTGCTAGAAAGACATCGGAGGGTCCAACAAAATCTAAAAAAAAATGGGGATCTGCTCAAAATCGTGGAAAGAATAAGTTTGTTGTTGTTTACCTTTTTTTGTTTATATTATTTTAAATAAAAAAGAATTCAAAATATATATTTTTAGCTTTTTTTCATTATTTGGTCACTTTTGAGGAAAAATGTTTTTTGTTGACAAATTAATTTTTTTTTTAAATAAAAAGTTTTTCTTAAAAATTATATGGTAACGCTGATTGGGTCATACTTACTTAAACGGTTGTTTTTTTAGCATAATTTGGAAAAAAAAAACATGGTTGCATCACTAATGCCCAAATTTACAGTCATTCGTTAGCTAATAGCAATAGTTTAACCAATAATATTAGATTCACAGCTTTTTGTTTACTATTAGTTGAACCGCCAAATGTCATTGGTTAACAAATAGTTAGACAACAGTTGATTAGTAAATTATTATTAGAATTTTTGTTTTGATATCATCTATTCTTTCATTTTCGATGATATTTTGGTTTTCGCCAACCAATTTCAGCAGCTATTCAATATCTTGCGCGGTAAAGTTCAACGGAAGGCTTCAGTGGCGAAGGCCTACTCACTGGTCACTGAACAGTAACGTCATCAGATGATACCAATCCACAGGCATATCAGAGCGCCCTCTTTCGTCGGTATTGTGTAGCACCGGCAGAGTAAAATAATTACTAAAATTGGCTATTAAAAAAGCTTCAAAATTGATTACGTGTCGTGTGCATTAGGGGCGCTGCAACACTGCTACAAACAAAAAAAAAAACCTGGAAAAGTAGAGTTGTCAAACAGTGAAGTTTTACCTCCGTCATCTCTCTCACTATTCTATATAATTAATTCAAAAGCAAACACATTTTTAATTAATCCAATTATTAATAAAGCCCTGAAAATATTTGTTTTTTGTGTGTGGTAACTTAGACTGAGTTTAGACGAGAAAACATTTGGAAGAAAAACATTTGGAATTCTCGTTTGTTTTTTCATTCGCGTTCACGCAGACGAAAATGGTGCCGGCGACATTCCATTATTATTGTTAATAATGTTCCATTGTTATTGCTCTTTTTATAAGCAAAGAAAATGAGAACAAAGCGTATCGCCGAGTACCGAACACAAAAACGATGCTCTCTTCTCCACCTAAAATTTGCTATCAAACTAAATATTTCCCTTCCAAATGTTTCCTCGTCTAAACTCAGACTTAGAGAAGAAAGAGAGCGCTGTAAGCACAAAACATTAAAAAAAAGAAATGTTGGCCCGACGCGAGATTGAACGCACGATCTTATGGTTGTAGCCTCCAGAACCTTGAGTCTATTTCACGCTAAGCGTGATGATTATCAGCCCTAATTCGCAGATCATTGGATATTTGTGAGCCAACGGTGTGTCGTTACATGAGTCACAGTAAATCAATTTAAACAGATTTACCAGATTAGGCTTTTTCTAACGCAAACAAAAAAAAACAAAATGACTCACAGCTTTTTGCTGCGTTATAAAATTTTCCAAATAACAAAATAAATATTTGAGGAAAACTCTTCAGCATGCATCGTTAAAAGGAAATGCAAAGTGTATATCAATAACAATTTAATGCTTTTAAAACTTGTGTTTAACGAAAATTGTTTGAGTTTTTGTTTTCACTTCCATTTTTCAGCATTCGATTGGTATTTTTTTTTTGTATCAAGTTTTCGTCCCCCTCCTCTTTTCATGTTGCATAAAGTATTTGCTAACCTTCTAGTGGAGTTTTGTTACTGGTGCAGCTTGTTGTGAATTCGTTATTTTATTTCAATTAAAACAATTTCCCTTCGAAATTGTCTTTTTGAACTCTGACAAGAAAATATATATTTTTTTGGTTGTTAAAAACTCTTAATTAACAGGCTTTTAAAACTTTTGCGTTGCCATTTATCTGTTTCCTTTGTTTTTTTTTTGCAAGATGGTGGAAAAGAGAGCGGTACAGAGAGAGTGTTTTGAAAATTAAATCAAGGAAGACACTAAAAGAAAATTTGCTAGAGTTCTTGTTTTTGTGCTCTTGTTTTCTTTTTGTAGTTGCCAGTTTCTTAGAGGCTGGTAGTACTGCTACTGCTGCTGTTAGCAATCGATTTGAAGTGGCATGTTTAGTCGAGACGCAAAGGACTCTGAATTGTTAAAAGAGGATGAGTGGAAAGTATAAACATTTATCCACTCACACACAGAATTAGAGTTCGGTGCAGTCCATGTATGCGAATGGGTATGTAAAGGATGGACTAACTAAATGAAAAAAGCACTTAAAGAAAGCACTTTAAGTAAATGGGGTTAAAAGGACTTGGTGCCAAAAAAAAACAAAACTACAATTGTACGGCCATAACAAAAGCTTTCAAACAAAAAGCGGCAAGTGGTTTAAAATGTATGTGTGTGTGTGTGTGTGCGTATGAAAGAATTAGCAAAATCATGATAAACTACGATAATACGAAAAGGAAAGAGAAGAGAAGTAGAAAATTTAAGAAATGAATAAGAAAACAACGGAAGAGAATACAAGCCGGCCAACAAGATGGAAATATGCCAAGAAAATCGGTTTTAAATACACAAAAGCAAACAAAAAGAAAATGGCAAGGCGATTTGCGAGTGTGAAAATGTTAAAGATTTAATGAAATTATTAGACGAATATAAAAGATAGAAAGAGAGAATAATCAGAGAATTAGTTTAGTCACCTTAAAAATTGTTTTTTTTTTCGTCTTTTTTAAAATATAATTTTATTCGCTGAGTTTCTCTATGGCTGGGAACACAATTGGGACGAACGACGAATTTTTCGTTGCGAACTTTGATCATCAGTAGTGCGATTCAGTAACTTTTGTTACGAGAATAGTATCGTTAAAATAAGCATGACGAAATTTTATCGAATTTGCAATCCAGTAAAATTTTTAACAATATTCTCTATCGTCTCAAGTCAGCTGTTATTATTAAATTTGCGACAATGTGCTGTTTATTTTGTCGATAAAATCTATGTGATTTTCAAAATGTTGCTGTTAGACTATTTGGCTTTGAACACACATACATACCATTAAATGATATGCCTATTTCTTTGCTACGTATTTCCAAAAAGTTTTTGACTACAAAACAAAAAATTTTCTGGGTTCGAACAGACTAAAATCATAAAAACATCTCGCATTGTTTCTGATGTGTATTAGTGAGTCAATTGTTGTCAGAAGATTTCAGTGGCGAAAGCATAACCACTAGTTCTTGTACTTTATCTGTAACCAATCTACAGGCACTTCAGAGGGTCTTCCTCCGCACCAGCGAAATAAAATAATTACTAAAAATGGCTACTTGAAAATTTAATACGTCCCATTGACATCAGAGGCGCAAACATGCAAAAGTAGAGTTGAAAGACAGTGAAGCTTCACCTTCTGCCTTTCCTCTAGTTCCAGCACAATGCAATGCATGTGTAGGGGTCATCTCCTGAGTGCTGGTCCAAGATAAAATACTATTGTAATCCATTTTGGTAAAACTTAAATTATAATTATTTTTTTGAAAAAAAATCACTTTTTCCTTATTGCAATTTTTTCCACTCAACAGTTTGAAAACTTAATTTAAAAAATGTTTACACATTCACAGCTGTTTATATTTAAACTGAGTTGCCAACTGGAAAACAATTTTTGTCATTATTTACATATCGAGCCTTCGGTGCAACACCGTCGTAATTCAAAAAATCGTGAACTGAGAAAAATGCATTTGAAGTTTTGAGGCATCTTTTTGATAGTATTTTCGTTTACTAAAGTTATTTTTTTACAAGTTTTTATATAAAGAGGCATGTTTTGTAATGTTTTCTGTTTGTAAATTTCTTGTCATAAAGCAAATATTTCATTATTGCAAATAAATATTGTTGGAAATAGCTGGAGGCAATAAAGACATTTGTAGCTGTAGAATCAGAACAGTTACAGATATAACCATCATTTTTTTACCTTTAGATATATGTATATTTCCCCAAAGATCATTTCTGCATACCCAGCTCAAAAAACACAAATTTTTAGTTACTGCGTTAAGGCTCGACATGTATATCGTCGAAGTATTAGGATTGAAAAGTGATTTTTTTTTTCTAAAAAAGAGAAAGTTGCAAATTTTAATTCGCTAAAATTGAAATTGGACACATAGTGCAAAGGACAAATCGAATGAACGAACTAAAATTATCCCGGCGTTCAGTACCTTCTCACGTTCATAATACTCGATTTTATTACAAACATAAAATGCACATTTCTGGTGAATTCTTAAAATTTTAAAAAGGTATTCAGCACCATAAACCTTTCCAGCTGTCCCTCTTTCAAACTACACCAAGGATTTTGCTACAATTTTTATTACAACTTTTCGTTATAATTTTTTTTTCTTCTCAGAAGGCATTACAGCAATAAAAAAAAAACTAGTTTTATCATAAAGTGGTAAAAAACGTAATTAATTGCAACATAAACTATTAACAACTGACATTCATATTTTATACATTTTTTTTTAATGCTGAAATCTGTCTGTCTAGGTATGAGCGTGTTTGACTTAAAAGCACCAGCCGTAGCATTAATAAACGATATCTAGAAGACTTGAAATGGAAAATAAAAAAAAAATATATATTTTATTACTTCACTTAAAACAAAATCTTAACGAGGTGTGCTTGCTAATGATAGAGTAATGTTAACTTCACTGAAAGTGTGGCTACTTGTTTCGAGAGTTGCCAGCTGTTTACGCGAAATTTTACATAATAACGGTGTCTTTTCTTTCAAGCAAAAAAAAAGTGCAATGAACTTTTCGAGATTTTAAAGCACTACAAGAGAAGCATTTTTTTTCTGGAACCATGCTCCAGGGATGTCACCTTCGAAAGCAATTCCACCGGATCCAGTTGGAAAAAGATAGCTTACAGAAGAGGTAGGTACTGGAGTGATGAGAAGGATGCATAGAGCTTAATGGCTCGATTATGGATTGCAACCGAACTGTTGTTCAGTTGGGAGTTGCTAAAAACAGTAATGCAGTTCGAAACTGCATTAATTTCAGTAACCAAAATTTCTGTGCTTTTTAGTGTTTTTTTGCCAACCTCATATTTGTGGTTCATGTAATGTATGTGTAATTTATACACAACTCTTCAGTTGCGTTTTTTTGAGAATTTCAAAAGCAGAGTTGCTGCGTCTGAAAAATTCCCGATGACGTATTAATTTTTAACCTAAAGTAGAGCCATTTTGTTCAATATTTTTTGCTGACGTTTTATTGCTCAAATACTTCTAAAGGAGGGTGCTGCTGGCGCAGACACAATAAGAAAAATTTGGAGTATAATATTCACAATTTAGAAAAAAATATTTGTTTCAAAAAATATTGATATTTTACAAACGTTTTGCTTGTGTAAGCCATCATGCACGAATACTTAAAATATGGCATTATTAACTTGACAACAACTACAAATTTTCTTGTCTAGAATAACAAACACAACAACAACAAACAACTTGTTGCCACATATTTAACAAGTCAACAGATATAAACAACACCAGCCATAACTTTTAAATAAATGATATTTAAAATAAAAATTATTAAGAAAACTGGGAGTGAGCAAAAATCAAGCACAAAAGCAATAAACTGAAACCATCACCTAATAAATCTCGAGACATAAAAATAAATTAATGGGCATGTTAATTTGCATGCAACGAAAATTCATTTTAGCAAAAATTACAACAAAAGCAACAACAAAAAAGTTCATAAATTAATAGAACGATTTAACTTTTGAAAAATTTAAATCGTCTAAAAACAAATGAAAGAAATTTTTCAAATTTAAATCCTTGTTTTAGTATTAAAAAAAAACATATTAATACAGTGCAGCCCCTATTATCAGTGAAATTAAGAAAAAAAAAATACCCAGCTCAAATTGTTGCTTAAATAACCAGGAAAATTGATTTTCCAGAATGTTGTCGGTCTCAAGCATAACGGGTAATCGAGATCTCACTGTGTTATTATTTGGAAAAAAAAAACCAAACGAACCATCAAGGGAAAAATAATGACATCCGAAATGATCAGTTTGATTAATTTAAACACACACCATCGATCACTAGTTGTTGGTGTAATTTACAGGGTTAAAACTTTATTTGGGTTATTTTTTTTTTCTCTCTCCTTTGGCGGTGATTGGTAATTCAATGTTGCTGTTGTTGTTGTTGTTGCTGCTGCTGCTGCTGCTACTATATCTGCTTAATGTTAAATGTAAAACTGTGAAAATAAACGCAACTGACACAGAAGAGTTGAACAAAAAAAAAAAAGAAATTAAATAAGTAAAATAATAATAAAATGAATTAAGCAACAGAATTATATTGAAACCATAATTCAACATGATTTGCAGCAGGCATTATTATACCACTACAACATTCGAGTCAGTTCAGTTGCAACAACATCATTGACCGAAAAGTAACAAACGGCATTCAACATGCCACTTTACACAGCAATCAATAGGAAACGAACTATAGAGCAACTACAGAGCTGTAAAAGAGTCTACTGATCTGAGGAAAGAACAATTTTAAATTGAGATTTGTGGAAAAAAAACTGAAGAAAATAAAAAATAACTCAAAAGATTTGAATCTTAAACATTTTATTACTAGAAAATGTTAATTTAAAAATGAATAGCACTGGCATTTAAAAAACATCTAAAAAAATACTCAAAGTTGGAAAGAATTTCCGAACCATTGAAAATATGAAACCGATTCATAAAGTAAATCGTATTTGCCGTAAAGCAATCACCGAATCCACATGGTGACAGAGAATATTGGGAACTATGGCACACATATTGCTACCGATTCTCGTTATAAATAACTGCCCCTACCCGCATGGATTTCCAGCTCTGCTTCCCCATAATGTTTATTCGTAATCGTCTTCAACTCTTGGCATCCCGCTGGTGATTTTCCAGTGTGTTAGAAGGTTGCCAATGTAATTCCAAGCCCTAAAATAGCGTTTAATTTCAAAAAGTTTTTTATTTTCTTCAACGAAATTCTTCCGGCTACTCAGCAGCGACTGCAACTACAGCGGCTCAACGAGTGATTTAGTGGCCTGCCTATCGGGAAAATTGTAATACGTGATACAGTACACTCGTGGTAGAGGGAACGCCCGATTGAGAGATATACTCGATTGAGGGCCAAAAGAAATTCTTTCATTGAGTTCTCTTCATTTATTGAGAAAATCTTCATTCTGATTTAGTATCAGGCAAGGCGTATCAAATCAGGTGGAGTTGTCAAAACAGGCGGCAATTGTTCGCTGTACCTAACACACCTAAACACACTGTTTTTGTAACATTTGCATTAGTTGCTTTTGACATATCTCGAACAAACAACGTGTATGGTAGTATAACAAATCCATTCATTTGGCACACAATCAACAGCAAAATAAGTAAAAAAAAAGGCAAAAAGTATTTGTGTTTACATATCTAGTTATGCTATTGATAAAAATTCGTTACTATTGCTCTGTCTTTTTAACACTTAAAAAGAAATTCTAAATTATTGAAGAGCCCAGAGCCAAATTACGGTATTCGGTTCGAATCGAAATTTCCAACAAAATATTTTTCAAATGTATAGAAATTTCATTCGATATCGAATGCCGTAATTTGGGCAGTGGTCTGTACTTAAAAGTATTCAAGTATACGGTGTGACCAAATTGACCATATCAGAGATTAATGGTGAAAAAACGATACAAAGAAAATGTTGTGGAAGCGACGGCGTGTGTATAACAGCTGACATCATATTCTTAGTTAGGTGTATAGTATGTTTAATGGAACCACCAAACCTTTTTTTCTATCTTGGACCTGTACTCAGTAGACATAAATAAATAGTTCCGGACATAAATAAATAATTCCGGACATAAATAAAAAGTTCCGGACATAAATAAATAAATCCGGACATAAATAAATAATTCCGGACATAAATAAATAGTTCCGGACATAAATAAATAAATCCGGACATAAATAAATAATTCCGGACATAAATAAATAGTTCCGGACATAAATAAATAAATCCGGACATAAATAATTCCGGAAATAAATAAATAGTTCCGGACATAAATAAATAATTCCGGACATAAATAATTCCGGAAATAAATAAATAGTTCCGGACATAAATAAATAAATCCGGACATAAATAATTTCGGAAATAAATAAATAATTCCGGAAACAAATAAATAATGCCGGACATAAATAAATAATTCCGGACATAAATAAATTCAGAATTTAATACGACTCCTTGACATCAGAGGCCCTTCAACACAAAGAACGTGCAAAAAGCAGATTTATAAGATAGTGAAGCTCCTGCCATGGCTCTAACTATTTCTCTCCTCTAGTTCCAGCACAATGCATCGCATGTGCAGGGGTGTTCTATAGAGTTCTGGTTCAAGATAAAAAAAGTCGGTAGTTGTTTTCGTTTTGAGATTTTTTAGAGCAGAGTTGCTGCGTCCATGAGTTGTTCAAACTAAAAGAGTGCCGTTTTATTTATTATTTCATCTCGCCGTCGTTGTTATTGCTCAAATACTGTTGAAGGCGGGCGCTGTTAGTATAGAATCAAGAGAATTTTTTTTTGCTGGATGGGGATTTGAACCAACAATCTTCAGGCTGGAGAGTCAGCCCGATTCAGCCTACGGCAACCCCCGTGAAAATTAATTTTTAAACGAAAAAGTTCTTATGTGAAATTAAATCGCGGTAGAAGTCTTCACTGTCAGTTCCATTCTTGGAATGTGTCTAGTTCCAGTTTTTGAAAAAGGAGCTCAGCCAAGTAAAAGTAAAAAAAAAAAATTATCGACGCCAGTTGAAAATCTTTGGTTTTTAATATCTGGGACCTAAATCTGGCAGTCGTATACGATCGAATACTTAACCATACGTTCGAGTTTTTTTTACTTTTGGGATTCTCTCAGTTGACTCTCTTATCGAATAACATGTATTGAAATTTCTAATGCCAGCAGTCGATAGCGAGCGACTGTTTTTTTTATCTTGAACTCAGGACATGACCCCTACACATGAACGCACTCTTTCGAGTTTTTAGTACAAGGTTAGGTTTGACCTTAGGCCAATTGAAATACCACAAGTAACGCCCAGAGTCTGGCCAAGAATCAAACACGCACCTCCACATTGATAAGACTAAAGTTCGTGCACTAGGGTACGGAGACAGCCAGTCCTAAGTTGAAAACAATTTCGATCACGACTGCCAGAATTAGGCCCTGCGGAAAAATTTTTTTAAAAATGTAAAATAATTTCTTTAAGGATTTTAAAATTACTACAGGTCATGGGGTAGCGCAAAAGCGATTCGGCTTAGCCCGCTTGCAGCAACTATACTTTAATTTATGTATTGTTTTACTGATTATGCTTCACTGCTGGCTGCTTTTAATAGAACACATTTTTAAAATGCTCGTACTTTCCTCTTTAAAAATAATGGGGTAGCAAAAACTATAATTTTCCATATACTCGACATACAATGCGCTGGTAGTGGCTGGCGGTTGGGCAATTTAACCACAAAAGTTTTTATTGAGAAAAAGAAAAAGGAAAAATATAACATAAAATAATGCGGATGTGGTGTTAAAACTTATAATTAAAGGTGATTATAGACAACACAGTCATCTAAGACAACATAATCAACGAGATGGTCATAATTTCTGAAAAATAAAATAAATTTTAGAAAAGAAAAAAAAAAAATATATGCTGATGAAATTATTAAATGATTTCCTTTTGTTCGTTATTTATTAACAATGATTTATAATGAATGAGACCTCAAAAAAAAATAAAAGTCAATTACACGATTGACTGGTTTGTCTTATTTAATTTGATTAAAATGCGAAAGAAAAATTAAATAAATATTTTTAAAATATTTGAAATCATTGATAACGTAATAGCAACTACACAGTAACTATTTATAGGGTGTTCCAAAGCTGACTAGAGATTTTAAATGCTCTATTTGTGCTTGTACCAAGTCATCTTTAACGCGGTGCTGGTGAATGGAGTTGTTGTACAGCAATCCAACAACCACACAAGTTTTTTTTGTCCGCCATAGGTCTGAAACAGCTGCTGCAAATAATACTAAGAAAATTTGTTCATAAGTACATAATATGTGTGTAAGAACTTTTAATTTTTTTAAATCATTTAATTTTAAATAGGAAAGTTTGTTCTCACCAAAAACAGAATTTTTAATTCAACGACACTTGTCAATAAATAAATATAAACAAGTTTTTGACATTTGAAGCGTACAACAATAAATTGTCGGCGGTTTTAACAACACCACCCAGTTTGTTATCCTTGTGCCTGTACGTATTTTGCCATTTTATAAACGTTTTTCCAGTAACCGTGAAATACTGCATTTTTTCTAAGTCTAAAATACCAGCTGTTAAATAAATTTCTTGTTAGAATAGCAACACTATCGACAGAATGGCGGGGTGTAATAACTCCCAAGGAAAAAAGAAATAATTCCCAACAAATTTTCGTACAAATATGGGAGTTATTTAATTTTTTTGGGATTTATTTAATTCTTTTCATATCATAATGAAACTACTCCCAAATGAAATAAGTCCAAAAATTATTTCATATGGAAGTTATTTCATTTTATTTTGTTTTTAGGTCTTACTAAATTGACTAATATCATTTCCAATTCTTTGAAATTTTTTAAAATTTTTCGCTAAATCTGTATATATTATGGTCGCTTCACCAATTGAGAAGAAAATTAGACAGATCACCAGAAGCTTTTGTAAGCAAAGCCAGTGTTCGTTATACCATAGAGGAGAAAACCTTTTAGCCCGCCCAAAGGCCGCCTAAAACCTTTTGTTATCTAGTGCACTTTGGTAGAATTTTGATATAATTTCTTATTTGGGTTTCTTGCTTTCTTTTTGAGCTTTTTTTCATTTCTGTTCAGTGCTCAAATTTTGGCAGTTATTTCATTAATTTCATTGGAAATTATTTCATAATGAAATAACTCCCAAATTCATATCTTTCGTTTCTTTTGAGACACCCTGTATTGCGTTAAATAACCTGATTTATTTGCTGAATTTTTCAATTTTTTATTGAACTTTAATTTAAAATTTTTTTTGGGGTTAATTATAAAGTTAAAGTGTGAAAATGTTTTAATTCTTTTTTATTGAAACGAAATAATTATCAGGTTTAATGACACCTCAAGCATTTTTTCTTTTGTTGTTGATATTGAGCAGCCTTCAATTGTTATGAAAGACATCTTGGGCTATTAAAATTTAATGTGTTTTTTTTAATTAAAGCGAATTGATGCCAATGTTAAAAGTTAAAGAAGTAAAAACAGCCAACAAATTAGCGATATTGGATTCCCTAAATTTTATAGGGTGTTCGAGTTTGAGTTTTGGTTACAAATTAAGTACAGGCGACATTCTAAGAAAAAAAAGAAACAAACCTGTCTAAACAAACTATGAGAATCAAATGTCCTTGCATCCCTGTGTGAAGGTTTAAAGTGACAGATATATGAACATTTTGCTCCTATAATGTCGTACATCATTAACAATGACTGGTTGCAATAAATCACTGGTGTTTGAAATCCATTTCGATAAATATTTTAACTTTACATATTCTTGCTCCAACTCATATAGGATTTCCACACGGACTGGATTAAAAGCAAAAGTTAGTTTTACGTTAAAACCCACTATTAAAACCTAGTTTTACCATATAAAAATAATTTATTAAAACCATCTTAAAACCTTTTTTAAATTGCTTCTAATTGGATGATTTAATGAAATACAACCCTGGTGGCGATCGTCGAAGTAGTCTGCACGTTGCTATCAAAACGAAAAATTTTTCCTGGGTTCAACCCCAATTGCAGACGCATAAAAACATCTCGCATATTTTCTGAGGTGCTTTTGTGTGGCTTTGTGTATCAGTTGTTGTCGCATTGTTTCAGTGGCAAAGGCATAGTCACTGGTCAGCTGTGTCCCACCCACAGGCACATCAGAACGCCTTCCTTCGACGTAATTGTGTAGCACTGGCGAAGTAAAATACTGTGAGTGCTGGTCCAAAATAAAAAGTAAAGGCAGTGCTACCAAGTTAAAAAATTGGAAAACAGCTGGCAATTCAAATGGCGCATAATGAAATAACAAAAATTAATGAAAGCTTTGGTAAATAGTCACTACAAAAATTTTAAACAATGGACGCAGCAGCAACAACAATAAAAAAGCGGAAGAGAAAAATAAGCTATTGGGTAGAGCATAATGAAAATGCTTGCATTGAGTTGTGAGAGGAGAAAATAAATGACATTTTATTACGCAAACTGTGCATTAAAACCTGATTTAATTAAACTTATAGGGAGAACGCAAAACCAGCTATTTGTGGTTTTAAAGTTAAAATCAGATTTTATCTTTGGTGTGACAACACAATTTTTCCTTGCTGTAATAACCTGAAGTTGGCAGCACTAGGCATTGTTACTATTAAAGGCTGTCTCAGATACAACTTTGTCGCATGGCGTGACGTTTTTAACTTTGATAGAAAAGTGTAAAGCAAATGGTGTATGACACAATAAACACTTTCACAACACTCACGCATTTTTTGTTTACCAAAAAAATGAAGTGTTTGATAATTTTGCTATTTAATTTTTTATTATAAAAATAAAAGTCAATAATGCTATTTGACGATATATTTTGCAATGATCTTCTGTTTTAAATGGAAAAGGATAGAAAGGAAGACACGAGTAAAGAAAATTATTCAAGCTGATTGTCAAAGCATGCAAAAAGATGAGACTTGCCGAACTTTTCGCTTCACACTTCAATAAAAGTTCCTTATGTGGCATGGTTCGTATAAGTATGTACATTGAATCTTAGATGTCAAAACGAATCATTAACGCAATGTGAAAAGTTTTATCTGACATGTCCTTAAACGTTGGTAGCTTGATGTAATTACATCAGGTGGCATCACTACGCCAGGTGATTGTTTTTTACTCAGCATATCTCAAACATATTTGTTTAACAGTTTTTATTATTAAAATTAAAGTTATAAGCAATGTAAGTTTATTGCAATCTGTATTTTATTTAAAATAATATATTATTCGTGCTTCATTATTGTGAGTGAAAATATTATTCTGACATTTTATGTTACAAAGCACAAACACACGAACGCCTGTTGAAGCTGCCACCTTAGTATTTGCATCATGGCTGGTAGTCTACACATAAAAATTTATTTATAAGAGTTTTTCTTCTCTAATTTCATTTTCATATTTTGAAAAAAATATCTAGGCCAGCAAGCGAAACACTGCAATATTGATTACTTTCATTCACCAATTTGAAATGAAACAGAAAATCTCATAAATGGAATTCTAAAGAAATGGAATTGAATAAAATAAAAAATATATTTCGAAATGTAATTGATCAGAAATAAAAAACTCGAGATAAAAGGAAAAAATTACAATCACATTATTGTGCATAAAATGAGTATAAAAATGCATGACTGACTATTTTATTTGAAAAAAAAAAGAATAAACGGATTAAAAATAAAGAAAAGAAATCAAATCATAAATACCAGTAATCAAGCGCAATAAAAACCACGAAAATAACGCAACTATTTGAATGAATGAATGCAACATAATTATTATCGAACTGATGATGACGATGGTGATGGTGATGGTGTGGTAAATAAGAAGAAAGCCCCTGCTAATGATGCGATATGGTGGGGTCATACGGCCAACATTTGATCGGTCAGTCAGTCAGAGAAAAAAATCAACTTTCATCTTTTTTTGTTTTGTCTGCTGTAAAGAAGTCATGAAGCGGCATATATGGGTAATTGAGCTGCAGCTTTTCATAACGATTGTGATCATTGTTTTTTGCTTGTGCGGTCAGTCGGTTGGTTGGTCAACTCCAAATGTACACATCCATCCATCTATTCATTCATTTATCCATCGATATTTGAGGAAATTTATTTACAAAGAAATCAAACTTTTGTTTAACATTTATGATGTTCTGTTTTTTTTTGCTATAATTTTTTTATTTCACAAGTATATGTGTGTATGTATGTATATGTGTGTATAGCATATTTTTATTATTTATTAGCTGATAATTTAGTGTTCAAAATTTTATGTTTTTTTTGTTTTCTTCAACTTTTGTGTGATTTTTTGCACGTAAATTGCATTAAGAATTGTGGGTAACGATTATTACCGCAAAACGCAAAAAAACAAAAACGGTGAAAAAGTTATGAAACATTTTTTACGAACAAAAGATCAGGTTAAAACGGAAAGCTGTACAGAGCATCTTATTTGAAGCGTACCATACACTCGTATTATGTGAAATGTGTTTTTTTATTTGTGAGAAGTTGTAAAGATTTATTTTATTTAATTATTACCAAATAAATTTTACAAAGTTTTTATCTTATTCAATAAATTTAATTTAAACAACCACTGCAAAATATACTGATGTTAACTGAAAAATATAATCCAGAGTAACGTTAACTGTGAAGAAGAATGTGACAAAGTTACATTATTGTGGCCACCATCGCGTCCAATAATTATTATAACTGGTACAGCCGAACACTACTATTAGCAAGTAACGACAAATATCGCTGTCACGAAACTTGCTTGCTAATAGGATTCTGCTGGTGACCTTCCTCATCATACCTGAAAAATATAAATAATGTTGAATAAAGCTGACACGCTACAAAGTTCTTTTTTTAATGGCTCGATTATGGATTGCAACCGAACTGTTGTTGAGTTGCCAGGTGCTATAAATGGTAATGCAGGTAATGCAGTTCTGAACTGCATTATCTCAAATTGGCAAAATTCTTGTGCTTTTTAGTATTATTCGCCTCGGCAACGCAACTGAAAATCGGTTGCAATCCATAATCTACCCTTAAAGTACTTTATTTATAAAAAGTAGTTGATCTGTTTTATAAAATTTTTTTTTTTTTTTTTTTAAATTTATGACTCGATTATGAATCGCAACCGAACTTCAGTTACTTTGACGGCTGGCTACCAGAAATTTTTAGTTGCCAGAAAAGCTCTAAAAAGTATTAGAATTTAAGGCTCGATTATGGATAGCAACTGAACTTCAGTTGCGTTGTCAGGCGGCAACCACAAAATTGTGGTTGCTAGAAAAGCACTGAAATGTACTGAAATTAGGCAACTGTAGTAAATCTGCATTACTTGCATTATCATTTTTAGAAACTGGCAACTGAAGAACAGTTCGGTTGCTACTCATAATCGAGCCATTAGGCAAATGGAGATAATGCTGAGTCGCTCTGCATTACCATTTTTAGCAACTGGCAACTGAACAAAAGTTCCGTTTTCTTCCATAATCGAGCCATAAGTTTTTTTGTAATAACTACCTTTTTCCAAAAACGTACCTTTTTTAACAAGTGCATCTTTACAAAATGTACCCTTTTTATAAACAGTGACTTTTTGTAAAAAAAAAAAGTGCCCTGTTTTATAAATAGTTAGTTTTTATAAACAGAACTTTTTATATAAAATGGAGCTTTTAACATAAAAAGTAGCTTTTATTACAAAGAGTACCTTTTGGCATACAAAGTACATTTTATAACAAAAAGTAAATTGCTTCTGAAAAGTACTTCTTTCATAAAATATGCCTTTTTGTAAGAGAGCTTTTTTAAAAAGTTGTTTTTTTATAGCAGATGTAGTGTCTGCTGGATCAGTACCCGGGGGGATATGCCCTACGTATGATGCATTGAAACGGAACTATTTTGAAAGGTAGAGTGCAGAGCCATGTGGTGAAGCGATAGAAGTATAGAGAGCCTAATTCTTGCACAACTCTGCACTTTGTATTTAGAAATGTAAAATTACCGCGTGTCTGGCTTTATGTTGACGCACAAATTTTTAACATAGATAAGGAGCCATTTCATATATAATTTTTCTAAAACGACAAAGTAGGCCGCTATTAGCCCAGACACAAATTGTATATTTTTGGTACGATCGGATCTTACTAACTACACATCCGGCAGCACCCCCATTATATTAAAGGTACCCTTTTTTTTATTAAAAAGTATTATCTTTATGAAATGTAGTTTTTTCACATTTAATTTTATAAAAAGTAAAGTTTCTTTATTAGAAATACATTTCTCATAAAAAGTACTTTTTATATTAAAAGTACTTTTCCCATAAAAAGTACCTTTTTGATAAATTTTATACTGTCAGATTTCTTATCACGAATAGTATTCGTCACTCCCTCGAAAGTTTATTCTGCAAACCCTCTTTGGCGTCTTCAGCAAAAGAATTCGCCATAAAAATTGAAATCATGCGATTACGATTTCATTAAAACTTCATGTGACGTCGCTGCTGTGCTGTAGAAGTGAAAGTTTATCCATAAAACCAACAATTTTTTCAAACTTAATTCATTAAATCCTTTTCTTAATTAAAAAGCTCAATTCATTGCATAAATACTCGTGGTGATATTTATAAACAAAGCAGCATTAAAAAAAAAATCCAGAAAAAATGGTCATTTATCAAAATCTACTTGATTTATTCATTATTGAACATTAAAAGCGGCAATCAAGAGCAATGAGTTGCATCATAATGGAATTTGTATTTTTGCCGTTCGAATGATTGAACATTCTCTGGGCGATCCAAGAAGACTTATAGTCCATAAAATAACACTAATGAGCCGTTAAAGGTTTTTTTTTATTTTTTATTTGATTTGAAACGTTTAAGAGAAACAAGTTATCGAATTAACTGGAATGGAATTATGAATATGAAATAAAATGAAATTGATTAAATTAAGAAACGTTAAAAATTATATCGTATATTAATTGAAGTAACAAAGACATCATTCACATTAAACCATACCAATTATTGGTTAAGGTTCGAACTCAAAACTATCAAATTAGTAAACTAACGCACTGTCCATTAGTCTACAAAAGAGTTTTGATTTACTTGTAATTAATTTTTGATTGTTTGTTCAAATTGAGGCGATGTTGTAATTTGGGTGTAGTGGGATGACTATAGGTCATTAAGGAATGCTCCCATCGTTCAATCGGAGGTTTATGCCATTGAGAAATGTGCTCAGTTTAACATTAGGGCCTACCACGAGAGAGAGAAAGAGAGAAAGAGAGAGAGAGAGAGAACTATTCATTCTATCAGATTATAAATTATTGCAAAATTTTCTTGTACTTCTCATACGCTTTAAGTAATTAATTATATGTGACACTGCGGTTTAAAGAAGTACGTTGACCAAGTAAAACCAGAAAGGAAGATTGTGAAGTAATCCGGAGAAGTAAAACCAAGAAGTATCTCCGCGAAGTAACTTCGCAATGTAAAACCGACAAGTTATCCGTTTAATAAACATTACGCATAAGAAACATTACGTTTAAGAAACATTACAGTTTCTACGCAGCGGCCTTCGTTCCGCTTCACATCGGTCTTCGGGCCGATTGTTCCTGTGCACCGACTTGCGGCCCGAAGACATTTTTCGGGCTTGGACCCAATAGTATCCGCGAAAATATACGGATGGTGATCGGGAAAGCCATGGAACACCTCTGCCTCGATCTATCCGGACTAGGACAGTCAAAGGTAATGAGTTGGACGTACGATCAAGATCGTTTCGAAGTTCTCAGGTCTTTGAGCATAACTTGCGTATACTCAACGGCTTCCAGAGGGGTCATAGTAGGTTGAGACGACACCTAACAAACTTGGCATTGGGAGTAACAGTTGGTGCAGATTTTGTGAATATGAGGAAGAGACTCCTGAGCACATTCTGGAGGACTATGAGGTATTAGGCCACAGCAGATAAGACCAATTGAACAAGCAATTATTGCAGAATTTGGAACTGCAAATGCTGGAACCGAAGACAATCTTAACATACCTCAGGAGGGCTGGTCTTGATGAGGTTTTCTGACACCTCGCAGGGTATACAACAGATCTTTTAGGTCGTAGTATTTTTTTCTCTTGAACCAGCATACAGGTTGCACAGGCGATGCATTGTGCTAGAAATAGTGGAAAGGGATAGTGAGAGAGATGACAGGTGTTGCAGCTTCACTGTTATACAATTCTACTTTTGCAGGTTTTTTTTCATGTTTTTTAACAGTATTTCAGCGCTGCTTTAGTAATTATTTTATTTCGCTGGTTTTACACAACACCAAAGAAAGTAGGCGGTCTGATGTACCTGTTACAGTTGGTTACAGTTGAAGGCGGTAATATTCCGTGACCAGTGACTATGCCTTCGCCACTGAAACCTTCCGACAACAACTGACACAAATGCACTCAGTAAAAAAATTAGAGATGGTTCTATGATTTAGTCTTAAACTGGGGTTGAACCCAGGCCTTTTTTGATTTGTAGCCAACGTGCAGAATACTTCAGCCATCGCCACCGTTACTTCAAAACTTCGTTTAGTTAAACATACCAGAATATTTGCTGAGGTTCGAACCCACAACTATCCTACATCTAACAAGATAATTTAATTTTTATTGCCATTAATTGGGCAGCGGCACCATTTAAATACGCCGCTTGGTTTTAATTTTATTTTCAACACTCGTAATAATAATTCGGTTGATTTATTTAAAAAAAAAAACAACTCTTCTTTATAAATAATTCCCTTAATTGATTTAAACAGCACAAAACATTTTCCTAAAATTTGTTAATAATACTTCACAACAAACACCAAACGTTTTTTTAATTATGAAATTAACTTTTTTTTGTTTTTTATTTTTCACATCACGGCATAAAAATTAATGCTTCGATTATGTTAAATGTAATAAATTTTTGGAAATGAGTGAGTCGTAACTGTTTATGTTGTTCATTCATTTTGGTCAGACCACCCTGTCCGGCCACTGCAGTCGACTTGAAGAAATAAACAAATATTTGCCTGATTGTAGGAAAGAAAAAAGAAATAATAAAAAAATAAACAGAAAAAAGTTTAAGTTTTTATTTAAAATGTTTTAAATTGCCACCATACACTACACTTCAAGTGCCACATGAATGTGGGGGTTTTCCAGCGCAAAAAACTCACTGTTACTTACGAAGCAGTCACACACACACACACTCGCATGCACAAGTATCAAGCACTTATAGTATAAGGAAATTATTTTTAATAAAACAACACAAATCATACAGAAATCTGCTTCTTGTGGACTTTTTTTTCTGGCTAAAAAATCTTTTTTCCACAAAAAGTCGTGATCAAAACCGTGCGCCACTTCAGTGAAGGAGAGGGAAAAAATTTTAAAAACATTGAAATGTTAAAAAAAAAAAACATAAATAAATGGAAAAGTAATAACAATAGGGAAACATAGCAACAACTACAACTAACCACCTTCGAACACAGTTCAGCACTTGGATTAACTCTCTTACGCGCTACAGAAGGACATTGTGATCGTGTTAAAGGAAAGTTTGCACATTTTAAATACCCTGATTATATATTTGTTTTTTGAGGATTTAATAATATTTGGCAGTCAGTTTTTTTATTTTAATGAAAATCAATAAAATTCAGAAATATAATTTCTTTTCTTTTTATAGGAAGTATTTTTTTCTCTGGTAGGGAAATTAAATTTAGAAGCACCAGTCTGCTGAATGGAAATCAAATCAATATTTTTTAAACAGCATACAATCTGCGAAGCACTTCTAACTTGTCTGCAGAAACATCCAGAGTCCGCATAGGCGGGAATCAAACCCGCAACCTCCAGATTAATAGACTAATGCTAATGCACGAAGATACGGTGCATTGACTGAGTGTCAAGGCCATGTCATATACAACTTTTGTTCGCGTTGCGTTAGTCCCCGTCCATACTGTGAAGCATATGCTGCAAAACTTTTGAGTTTGTCGATGAGAAGGGGAAGAGGAGTGGAAGTATGTACGCTGTTTCATGTACATGCAGTTTTTGTTGAATTTCTTATTTGCATCTTTTGAGATGAGGTGTATTTGACGTTTCATTTTATTTCTTTTCGTTTGGTATACTGTTAACTTCTATCATAATAATAGCTACCCTGTTTTATTGTTAATTTTTTGTGAAATATAATCAAAAATTTTAAAAAAAAATATAAAATTATATAAAAATTATTATATAATTTTTCTTCTTAGCGTCCATTTTGCTTCAAATTATACCTTGTGCTTCAAATGTGTATCCAAGAAAAAATATTCACACCTTCTATCACAGGGTAGTTATTTTATATTTACATTCGGTATTGAGAAATGTCAAAAAAAATTAAAAAAAGAAGATAGAAGGGAGGAATAAAAAATACTAAACATGAAGCAAAAGATTCATGTATGAACACTGCTGCACTTTCAAAAGAGAATTCAAAAAACTTTTGCAGCAAAAACTCAACAGTATGGACGGTGACTTACAGATTCGCTTTGATATCTAAGATGAAATGTACATACTTATACGAACCATGCCACATAAAGAACTTTTAACGTAGTGCGAAGCGAAAAGTTCGGCAACTCTTATCTTTTTGCGTGCTTTGACAATCAGCTTGAATAATTTTCTTTATTGGAGTCTTACTTTCTATCCTTTTCCTTTTAAAACAGAAGTCCAAACAGTAAAATATATCGTCAAATAATATTATTGACTTTTATTTTTATAATAAAAAATTAAATAGCAAAATTATCAAACACTTCATTTTTTGGTAAACAAAGAATGCGTGAGTGTTGTCAAAGTTTTTATTATGTCATACACCATTTGCTTTACACTTTTCTATCAAAGTTAAAAACGTCAACCCAAGCGACAAAGTTGTATCTGACACGGCCTTTAGAGCTACCAATGTCTAGTGCTGCCAACTTCAGGTTAGTATAGCAAGGAAAAATTGTGTTATCACACCAAAGAGTTAAATCTGATTTAAAACCACAAACAGCTGATTTTGCGTTCTCCCTCGAAGTTTAATTAAATCAGGTTTAAATGCACAAGTTGTGTAACAGAATTTCATTTATTTTCTCCCGCCACAACCCGATGAAAGCATTTTCATAAGTGCTCTACACCAAATCGTCTTTTTGTTTTGCAATTTTTTATTGTCGCTGCTGCTGCGTTCACAGTCTCAAAATATTGTACTGAATTTATTTACCAAATTGAACTTTATTTTTTTTTATTTCATTGAGCGAAATTTAAATGTTTTAAATTTTTTAACTTGGTAGCACTGCCTTTAGTACATGAAAATCGAGGTTGTATTGCATTAAATCTACTTCAAACCATTTTAAAAAAGATTTTAAAATCGTTTTAAGACAATATTTTTATATGGTAAAACCAACTTTTGCTTTAAAATCAGTCAGTGTGAAAACACTATTAATTTTCTTTAAAAGAAATTATTTAGAATGTGTGAAGGACACAATTTTGAGATACTTTTTGTAAATATATGATTCTTGATTCTTGACTTAGGACCTGTTTTATCACTTCTCTAGAAGTTATCGTTCTTGGCAACACTTAACAGCTGTTCCATCTCTTCGCTCAGCTGACTGTAGAGGTCTTCAGAGTTGTTTAGTATCGCCTTGAAAATATTTGCTTAATGGTTTTAGCGTATTTTTTCCCCCTTTTGCTGAAACAATTTATACACACTGTCTGTTTTGTTGGTGGAGCCCGTGGAGGTAATCACAATGACGAAAGGGAGTCATGATTATTTGCTTGATTTTTATTCTTTGTTATTTTTTTTATATTTTTAGTTGTTGCCTGTTTAGCCTACACCTACTTATTGCCACCAAAGAATTGTTCATACAATTTAAAGTCAATATGTTTGGAGTGTTGTTTTTTGTTTAAACTTCCCTTTCAAAGTTTATGTATGGGAAACACATGCTGCAACAATTGTTAAATGCAACCAAACAAAAAGAGGAAAAATAAAAATAAAATGAAAACTCAGTTTGTTTGCAATTTTAAACATCACTTGATGTTGTTGCTGTAGTTGTTGTTGTTGTTGGCGGTAGTGTTTCTCGTTGCAAGACCTTAATAGAGTTATTATAATTTTAAGCGTTATGATAGTTATATGCCGCTTCTTTTTGGCCGCCATCAACTTCATCTACAACATCTTTGGAAACAGGGGGGAATTGTGAACTGTAAAAGCCAAAGGAAAATGCAGACTTGAACAGCAGACTTTCTCAAACAACATGGTGGTCATGTTGTTACCACCGCTGTTGCCGTTACTAGATTCGCTCAAGTATTTACGGTTTTTGCTGTTACAGCTGTCGCGACGCTGCTGCTGCTGCTGCTGCTTAAACATGTACTTTAATTCCATCATCCTGCTCTTCATCATTGTTTGCCACAGAGCAGTCTTTGGCTTATCATAATTTTTTCTTCTTTCTTTTGTATTCCCTGTGTGCTGCAGTTGCAATGCATTTAAAGTTAAAACTATGATGGGATTTTTATGGTTGACTCCAGTTAGGGGTCTATTTAAATTGCTACCTTGAATCGCGGTCTTTTCTTTTTTTTTCTAAAGACTTTTGCGCTCTTTTTGTTAAATATTTTGTTTCATTTTTTTGTTTAATTTGATTTCAAAAGTGCACCTTAACTTAGACGTTTATTATGGACTAGACTGGAGTTTTTTTTTATTGTATTCGTATATAATATTGAGTCAATTGAAATGTTTGTTGTTGCTGTTGTTGTTGTTGTTGGCTCCTGCAATGTATAATTTTACTTTCAATTTGTTGTATATTTTTTTTTTGTTTTTTTTTTTTTTTTAATATTTGTTTACAATTTTATGGTACCCTTCACCACAACTGGGAAGGTTATAAACGCGTTTGTCACTCTGTTTGTGATTTCGAGAGATTTCGTTGATTTTGCATTCTGCATATCGAGCCTTTGGTGCAATACCGTTGTAATTCAAAATTTGAATTTTTTGAGCTGGGTATGCAGAAATGATCTTAGGGGAAATATATATCTAAAAGAAAAAAGATTATGGTTCTATCTCTAACTGTTCAGATTCTACAGCTACAAATGTCTTTATTGCCTCCAGCTATTTCCAACAATATTTATTTGCAAGGTTCCACTAGTTTTAGTACCTGCATAATATTCGGAGTTTTGCAAAAAAAAGACGGGTAATTTTCTTAAAACTACCTTAAAAACTTTTTTGAATTGGTTTTAAGTTGATTTAATGAAATACAACCTTAATTTTCATATACTAAAGGCAGTGCTACAAAGTTAAAAAATTTTAAACAGTTGGCAATTTAAGTGGCGTTCAATGAAATAAAAAATAAATAAAGTAAAATTTGGTAAGTAAAGTCACTACAAAAAGTTTAAACAAGGGACGCAGCAGTAACAAGAATAAAAATAGTGCAAAAGAAAAAGAAGCTTTTTATATAATTTGGGTACAAGTGAATAATTGAGGAAGTGGAAAAATATGAATGCCTGGCATCGAAAGATTACAAAAATATTAAAAGAAAGACTAAAATATGGCATTACGATAGCTGTAATATTTTCGTCGTAAGAGTGCGATACACTGCGAATTTACGCAATCATCACTTAGCAACGAATGCGTTGTGCTAGACGAAATTCTTCGTAAGTTTCAATAGTGCTCCCAGCTAATCTGGGATGCTGAGTAGTTAGCGTGTTGTCTCTCTCAAAATTTTTTTCTGATTTTTCTGTATTACCACACAGTTCTCTACCCCATACCTCCCTTTATCTAGTACCAGTGCAATGCATTACTTATGTAGGCGATATCGCCTCAGCACACTAAAAGAATATTTCCCAGAAATTTTTCTCTACTTTATTTTTTTTTTTTTGCGTTATTTAAATGAAGGGTACACAAGTGTCAGTTTGGCCGTCTTTAAAATAATTCGTAGTCTTTTTCTTCTACTGCAATCATTTTAAGCAGTTAGTTGTTGGTAAAAAAAAAAGAATGAATTGGTGTATTTTTTTCTAAAACATAATATGGAAAACGTGAAATTTTGTTAATATTACCACGCAAAAAAAATAAGCCAAGTGATATTTTGAGAAAATATTAAAGGACATATAAGCCGTCAGACAAATTCAGTAACTTTTACTACCGTTTAGTTAATTTTCTAAATAAAAATTCCATAAGTCTATATTCAATCATACTCTTTAAAATTATTTTTATGGCCAAACTATTTGCCTCAATTTGATGGCGAAATTTGGAAACCAATGGTTGCAAGCTGATTGTATTCAACGTTGCAACGACCAAAAAATTATAGCAGCGAAAATTTGTTGGAAAAGTTAAAAAATTAAATTAAAAATAACCAAAATATATTCTACTTAGTCAAATAACAAATATAGTTCTTTGATTTCTTATGAACTATTTACAGATTTTTTCAACAAAAATCTAGACAGAGAAATTAGATTTTTTTTATAACGAGAAGCACCACTCAGGCAATGTCTACTACTAGGAAACCGATAGTGATAGAGATGACAGATGGTAAAGGGATAGGCAACTCTGTTTTTTCAGTGTTGCGGCGCTTCTGATGTCAAGGAAGCGTATTAAATTTTTTAAGCTGCGTTTGTTACGCATTCTATCCATTATATTACTTCGCCGATGATTCTGCTACACAATGCCTCTGTTACTTATGGACTAGCATCAGCTGAAGTTGTACTTCGTCACTGAAAGCTTCCAGCAACAACTGACACACTACTGGACATCAGAATATGCCAAATGTTTTTATGATTTAGTCGGACACTAGTCATGTGTTCGATAAGACCTTCGGTTTTGTGCTCAACGTGCTAAGTACCCCAGCCATGCATGAGTTGTGTGTTTATTTATTGTGTTGTCCGTCTAGAACGTTCTAATGAAATACTTTTATACGAGGGTGATTTATAAATTGCTGTTAATAAATGTATTTTCGGAACAATATTATTTAACCTTAAATTTTTTATTTTTGAAATGTTTCTGATAGAATTATCGAACTACTTTTCTTGAAATTTTTACTGTACTTCTCTGTATATCTGTAAGGAACTGGAGGCTAAATTTAAAAAATTTCAACTGAGCGATACCACAACCATATAAAATAAATATTTATTTTTGTATATCGAACGAGAACGGTTGAAGTGAAAGTGTCTGAATTTTTTTTAAATGACTTTGTAGTTAAAACAAATCATCAGTCACATCCTGGGAGGGATTGCACAAGTGGGCGTGGTACCTCGCATGCAAACTAAATATTGATTTCATTATATCTTCAGAACGGTTAAAGTTAAAGATTCGGTATTTGGTCTGAGTAACTCAAGGGTTAGTACAAATCATCAGTCAAAAAGTGGGCGTGGTACCTCCCATACAAACTAAATATTGATTTCTGTATATCTTGAAAACTGTTAAAGCAAAATCTGCTAAATATGGTAGACAAGACCTTGTAATTATAAAAAAATCTTCATTCAAAAACTGGGAGGGATGAGTACTTTCCAAACAAAAAATTCAAAATCTACTTTTTGATTGGTTATGATGTATTTTGCCTAATTACGTCACAATCACAGAAGTTCAACATTTATTTCAGAAAATATAAATAAAAAATATTCAAAATAAGTTTTGGGAACATATGCTTTATATTGAACTTTTTATATTTAGTAGCCATGTCCGTCTGTCTGTGTGTCCGTTGAAATGCCGTTTTTGGCCAAATTAATCATCACATACAATGCGTTTTGGTGCAATCGGTCAGTATTAGACTTGAATCTCTGGGTATTTAAATCCAGGCTAATCGGTTGAATACTTTCCGAGCTATAGCCGAAAAACCACAACCACCTCGTTTTTTGACTAGAAAAACTTTCATAACTTCGAAACGGCTTGTACGATTTTAATAAAATTTAGTCCGTGTATGTAAGTAACTAGGTGGAGTGCTTACTTTAAATAGCATTCGAACCCGCTGGGTAGGTCGAGATAGGTTCAAAATATGCAAAAAAAAAAACTAAAAAAAAAACTAGAAAAACACCTGATTTCCATATGATTTCAAAATGAATTAAATAAAATTGTGCTCACGAGCAAAATTTTTTCCTACTCCAGTTCATTGGATATTAACAGGCCATAGCAACTCTCCCTGATGATGTTTGCAGGGTTTTGTTTTCAACGTAAAAATTTTACATCTGTCAAAATTTGTTTACATTTTTGTCGGCATTATTTTTATATGCATATGTTTGTCTATTGTAGTTATACATACTTTTTACCATGCGTTACGGTTTGTACTGTTGTAAAGTCACTTTGACCTTATAATTGAACCATGATAAAGTTTTTTTTTTGATATGTGGAATTGACCGCTGCTATGGAGGCACATTTGAAGATCTATCAAGCATTTTACGATTGCACAAGAGGTTCTTAAAATAGCAAATTCACAACTATAGCTTTCGCAGAAAAAAATTTTTAATAAAAGTTGATAAAATTAATTTAGAAATCAATTTAACATTTTGTATATGAAATGTTAAGCACATCTAATTAATTTCCCTTTTCATATCTCTGCACCTTTCTTTCCAGACTGCTTATACAACCACACTATAGCCAAACTCTGTCGGCTGTTATAAAATATATTAATTAAAAAAAAATAATTAAAAAGGAAAAAGAATACCCGCCCGCACCGGACAAGCATCGAAAAGAAGAAGAAGAAGAAGACAATAAAAACAATGTTTCCCCGCCTACCAGGACCCATTACAGATGACATATTTCTGGGTGCGACAACGACAGTGCGAACAGCATTTCCCAATTCACGCTTAGACTCGTTAACAAATCCCAATCTGCATTCAGCGCTGCATCACACGAACAGCAATAATAATAATAACAACAACAACAACAATCATCATCATCAGACAACATCAACACCTGCCATAAATGGCAACAATCAATTGTTATCACCCTACGATCCAACGATATCGTCAGATTTTCGAACAACAGCCGCAATAAATGATGCCATCGAAAATGTAGCAAATAGTTTAGCCGGCTCCAGCGGTAGCAGCAGCGGTAGTATTAGTAGCATTAGCAATAGTTTTTCACCTGCCCACAATGATGAAGATGATGATTTTTGGTTGAACGCCATCGAAGAGGATACATTTCATTCACCCATGGCTTTCGACGCCAGCGAGAATGGCCTCTGGAATGGACGTTTTGTGCCACCGCCACCCAGACCGCCATTTTTGGATGAAAGCGTGGCGGCGGACGGTCTAACAACCTGTGATTTGTGTACATGGGCGTGGCAACGCAATGCCTATTCACTGGATGGCTCGATAGGTAAGTGCCAGTTGATATTTCTACAAATTTTCCCTTACTTTTCGTTTTCTTTTTCTAATTTTTTTTGACGTCAAAAAAAATAAAAAAATTAAAGAAAATGAAAACAAAATTAGAAATAGTTTCACTTTCCAATTTATGGTGAAAACATTATCTATGGAATAACAAGTTGAGTGCATTTCTTTGGCTATTTAAAACAACAACAACAACTATTACTGACAACAAATACTGAGTGGCAATTGAATATGGTTTTTTTTTTTGGTTTTAAGGAGGCGGCTTTTTGTTTTATCGTTTTCTACAATCGATCGAACAATAATTTATCGCTGCAATCACTGATGGCGATTTATCATATTTGCAACTTTGCTAGCGTGTTACTAGCAGAGAATTGCAAAGCTATGCACAGTGGATTGCAAGAGGAAAGAAAAATGTTGCAACAATTGTGTGCCGCCATTTTACATGTTCTTCTAAAATTTATGCCATAAAGAGATTTGGCTAAAACACAGCGGAAGAGTGTATTGTAGTAAAGGTTGGCTAAAACTGCCTCCTCTTACCACTGTTGCACCAGCCCATAGTGTTAATGCAGAAATCAGAATGGCGTTGTTTTTTTTTTTTGTTTTTAATTTTCTCTCCTTATCCCAATTCTTTGTAGGAATAAAGACAAAAAACTATTCAAAGAACCATAAGAAATGCATGTTAAAGGCCAGTTGTTTGCCACTTTTCATATGCAACTGCTGCAGTTTTTTTTTCGTTTTCGTTTTCGTTTTTGTTTCTGCTTAATGCAACTAGTAAATTTCAATTTTTTCATATGAGTCTGCAAAAATAATTGAAAAATCTGTCGCTTATCTTTATAATCAAAATAATAAATTGAATAGTTGGTTTGGTGGGTTTGCGAAAAAAAATAGAAAATAAAAAAGAACAAAAAAGGCAGCAAAAATAAGAAAATGGCAATGAATTTCTGCAGCAGAAAAAAACGTTCTAAGAAGAGAGTTAAAGCCAATGGTCGTTACACGTGCAAAAACTCATGTACTTAAGTGCTAAGAAAATAATAAAGAAAAAAATTTGATTCTTTTTTTATTTAATTAGGCAGAAATTAATTAAATTTTTTATTCCAGCTAAAGTCTGCCTTGCCTCTGCTAAAGTCTGAAATGAAATGTACATATGTCTAATTTGGCTCTTATGGAATTCTTTAAGATTGCAAATTTCATAAAATTCACTGGCACCAGTAGTTCTGCAATTTTTCACATTTCACAATAATATCGCCAATGTGTGTGTCATATTCGAAGGTGGTACAATATATCGGCAAAAAAACAAAAAACTTTTGCTTTTTATTGTGCATCCAGATGAAGTGCAGCGTACTGGCATACTTTTAGGCAACATTGTACAATGACGCTGCGAAATAAGGCCCCAAAAAATAAGACCCCAAAGTGCGAAATGGAATAAAGGCCCAAACATGTGGCCATTTTTTAATGCACCAAGAACTTAAATGAAATAAGGGCCCGTCGAACCCAGGACTTTCGGTGTAGTAGTGAACGTGCTACCTACTTATTTTTTCACTGATGATGTGTATTAGGACTGTTGCTGTATGGATTAAATTTGGATACGGGCTCTATTTTACTTCTCAAGATCAAGGCGATAGCTGAAGTAGTCTGCACGTTGACTACAAAATCAAAAAAAAAAATTCCTGGTTTCGATCCCAGTTATGACTTAGTCTGACTAAGTCATAAAAACATTATGCATTTTTTCTCATGTTCATTAGTGCGCCTTTGTGGCAGCTGTTCGCGGAAGGTTTTAGTGACGAAGGCATAGGCACTGGTCACTGAACAGTCAGGAACACTGAACTGAAGCCGGCTTCAGCTGTTATCAATACACAAGTAACATCAGAGCATTCGGTATTGTGTAGCATAACCGTCGAAGTAAAATAATAAAAATGACTGCTAAACACGGCATGAAAAATTTAATGCGTCTCCTTGACTCCAGAGTCGCTGCAAAATGAAAACAACTCTCTTGTATGAGACGGTGCTTCAACGACTATTTTGAAGTTACTCGACCGTGTACAGGAAAAGGCGAAGAAGCTCATTGGAGACAGTAGGCTAGCCAACTTTATTGACTCTCTCTTGAGCATCGTCGCAACGTGGAGCGCATTTCATTGTTCTATCGTTACTGCACGGTGAGCCAAAAGTAATCACCCGGGGCATAAGTAATCATCCGATGTTTTTTTGCTGTAATTTTCTTTTTTAATGAAAAACTTTGCTTCTGTTTGTGATATCGGCAAAGTAGCCGCCGCCATTTTTGATGACCACAAGCAGCAAAGTTTTTCATTTACAAAAAATTACAGCAAAAGAACATGGAAAGATTACTTTTGGCCCACCCTGTATAATGGGATGTGTTCTAATGAAATCAGGGAACTTGTTCCCGTAGCCCGGTCATTCATGCGCACAACGAGTTCATTATTAACAGCCATCCATTTTTTGTCGATTTGGCAGCGAATCACACTACGCATTACAAAGAAATTTCGTTTTTTGGCCGAACTGCACGTATGTGCAATAGACTACCCGCAGAGGTCTTTTGATGTGGGAAAGTTCTAACTGAAAGTCAATTAACACTACTCCCTCTATCCTTTCTCCCAAAACCTTATTTCCTAGTTCCGGCACAATGCACCGCATGTGTAGTGCCGTGAGTGCCGATCCAAGAAACGTGCACAAAAAGGAGTTGTAGAAATAATGAAACTTTCCTCTCTGTCTATCGCTATTAATCTCTACAACTCACCCTCTCCTTTAGTTCTAGAGAAATACAGCGTGTGTGTAGGGGTCATACCTTGAGTACTGGTCGAAGATAAAGCAATATAAGTAAGAGCACCGAGTTAGGTATAGTTATTTAGGTTGTCAGTAAAGAAATCCCAGCGTCCGGACTACTTGGGTCCACAAATTTCTGTTTGGTTTACCTGCCAGAAGTAGGCAGAAATGGAGGGGGAAAGAAAGTAAAAAAGTTATAAAGAAAGAAAGAAAGACTTAGAATACAAAACATAGCATTCGGCTTGGCCAACCCAAATATAACGCGCCATACTTTCAAACTAATGAAGCAAGGTTCACGGCGGATAGTTCGGAACTGCGACTGAAGCATATTTTGCCCAGAAAGCGGAGGCTTTGGACCAAATGCTGGAGTTTCCACCACCTCCTTATCCTAACAACTATAACTATATTATCTGAGGATCCTCCGTGTGCTCCCTACATCAATGTAAGGCCAGAGCGTCCTCGCTCATCTCACCACATATTCTCGCCTCCTTCAGAAAGACATGGTCCATGCGTAAGACTAGGAAGACGAGAGAGGAAGATAATCTATGTTGGCTTTCTTGTCTCCCTCTTTGCCTAGTACTCGGCCAGTACGTCGCATATATGGATACCGGTCGCCGCACCCTTCTCATGCCAGTATCGCGACATCCTGTTAACAGTTACAGTTCTTTGTAAACCAGCGGGTGTAGCCTGTAGTGCGGTTAACACACCTAAGGAAATTAAGGAATGATCCAAACATTATTTTATCTTGCAAATGATATATACCGTAGCACTTATTGTCTATCGACATATACTTAGACCTTGTGGTCAATAGAAATGTTTTGGGAAGGTGATGCATCGCATTGAATCTCCCGGATCTGAAGACGGTAGAAAAGACGACTCTTCGAGATCCCTCCAGAGATACGATTAAGATTGTGCTTCTTCTGGCCTGTTTTAAAATAGTTCTGATCAAATCTGGTTCTACGAACAACCAGTGGCCCGCCTGGCTCTATACTAAAGAAAGGGTTCAATGAATAATAGACTGCTTAGCCTACTGCGTTTGCATTAATTTATCAATATAGAGGGTGCGAGTTCGACTACCGCTAAAACCCTTCGGAGTTTCTGCATACAAGCTTTTATTAAGAGCTTAGCAGACTGTGTGTTGTTTAAAAATGTATCTAATATGGGAGTACATTGTGTCGACCCCGAATAATTGGAATTCCTGTACTGATTAGGAGTTTGGATTCTTGATGACTGTGGTTACTACATAAAGTCAGGCGGGGAAATTAGTTTTTGTTCTGTTCGGAACATATAGTCTGGATGCTGTGTTCGTGCAACTGTAGTCACAGGAAGATATTATGGTATATGTGGGCTGAAACAAGGAGTATATGATAGGCAGGGATAACTTTGATAGTGGATTGCAACTTATATGTTCTTCCAAGTCACTAGTTGCCTTCCTTATACCCATACGGGCAGCAGGGACGCCCGAATTCATCCAGTATTAATAGCACCGCGTCGGTTACGAAGTGCACTGTGTGAATCCAGTATTATTTATAAAATTTTTGCCGAATGAAACAGGATATTTAATAGAAAGTTTTCTTAAGCTCTTTGTTGTGAAAGCTCTTTGAAAATTGAAGGGGCTAATTTTTGAAAAATTTTTACTTAAATTTCATCATTGGAAATAAAAATTATAAAATCTTTATGTTTTGATTTCCTTACTAACTTATTTAGTTTCTTTTCACTATACATAGCAATTAATAATGCCTTATGGACAACGTCCGAATTAGCAGTATCACTAGAAATTCCCACTTGAAACCAGCTAATAAAACTTTTTCCATTTACGGTGCCGTTTTAGTATAATTTTTATTTAACTAATTTATTTTATTAGACTGGAGGATGTCTTACATGTTCTGGTTATAAATACATTAATCACCACTTGTGATAATTCGCTTGTTCCCTTTATTTTAAGGTTACGAGTGAGCCGAACGAAACCTCCTTAAACTCAGCCACACAGCACCAGTTTTGGCTGTTGTGCATTTAAGTTTTTAATGTCCTACAGCATGTTAACATAAATTAATTTATGGTAGACATTCATGTTCAATATAATTTTTATACTTTGGCACTGAGAGGGATGCTGTTTAATCGGCAACATTTTTTCTACGTCTTTTTTGTTTTTTTTTTTTGTAACTTTTAAATCAAAGTAGGCGGAAAATCTAAACAATTTTAATTTGTGCAATTTTTCTTATTACTACGGGTACGGCACCACAGAAAAACAACCTCCTTTTCTCTCTGATCACTATGAAAATAAAAGGGAAAAAGATTTGGTTTTTTTTCAATGTAACATGTTAAAACGCGTATGTTGCATGTTGAAATTCCATGCACAAAAACACAGGAACATTTAAAAATAAAGTTTCATTCAGTTTTACAGGCATTTGGTCCGTCAGTCACTTGCGCAGCATTATTTCAATTGAATAGAAACTTATTTGTTGAAGCATTAACAGCAGAAAGAAAACAAAAAAAAAAAGGAAAAATGTTTCGCAACAAGTCACTGGCAACATCGTGTAAAATAAGGAGTTTAAGAAATGTGCATGTCTATTTGCAATTATGAAATATAAATGAATTTCATAAAATCTTATTAGCAGAGCTTTTTTTTATACGTTCGTTAGATTGGGAAATTTATAAGAAAACATAAATCTAGACAAATTTCAACGTTCTTCCGCACATTCTTTTTGGTTTTTTTTTTTTTTTAATCAGCTATAATTCAACAATTTGTCCCAGCAAGTAGTCAAACATTTTTATAGCATTTTTAAATGATTTATGATTTTATTTGGAGAGAGCCAATTTCTAGGAGACTATTTTGTGAAAATGTATGCGAAACTGTCATTTCTAGCACGAGAGCTATTTAGATATGCCTGAGTGTGCAAAATTTTAATTAAACAATTCACAATTAAAACAGAAAATATAATAGAAAATTTTAATATGTCTCTACGCTACTTAAATGAAATTAGTTATATGAAAACACGCCGCGCACCATCTATGGTGTCATTATGGTAACATATTATAACTTTGACATCTGTCAAGCTCTTTAAGATAGCTCCATAGCCTAGGGCATGCGCATTACCTTATCAATGTAGAGGTTGCGGGTTAGATTCCCGCCTAAACCCTGGATATTTCTGCAAACAAGCTAAGAGCTCCACAGAATGTGTGTTGTTAAAAAAAAATTTATAAATAAAAAAAATTCTTCAACTACACATGTTGCTGAAACACAGTGATGTTAACTTTTTTATTTAAACTTCCGTACAATGAAAAATAAAAATACCGTATTTACGTAAAATTAACATACTTTGCGTCTTGTGTAAAAATAATATTTTTTTTATTAAAACAATATATATTCAATATATTTATTTAAAAAACAAAAAAAAAACGTAAAGAAACAATCTAGTAATCAAGGCGAATTCATACCGGGTAAACTTACTAGTACAACAACAACATAATATAATTGTATGCTGTCAAAATAATTCATAAAATTTTACATCTATCAGTGATAAATAGACAGACAGCTGGGCTAGTAATTTCATTTGTTATGATTTCGCCTTGGTAGTAATAATAAAATAAAGTACTTAAAATTTTAACTTCCAGTAAGATTTTTATTTATTTAAGCTAGAACATTATTAGTTATCCATATGTGGTCGAAACGTATAGAATTTAACTACAATTCTCATATTTTGTATAGTTGTAATGAAACCGTACTGTTTATGAGAAATATGTGTGCCATGTGTAGACACATGAAAAATAAACTTTCGGAGTTTCGTACTTAAAAAGTAAAACTTTTTAAAATTACCGTAAAAATATAGAAATTACCTGCCTGCCATTCTACGGTCGAAATTACTGCCTAATACGGTATTTACCGTACGGTTAACATCACTGCTGAAACATCAATTCAGCACAATTTTTGCCATGCCTTCCTTTACATGAAAGCATCGCTTCGAATTAAGGCTATGTACACACGATTGTCATATTGTCATATTGTAAGATATGGAAATATTATTGCAATGTACTGACAATGAAAAATTGTCAATTCAGACTTTGTAAGGAAATTTTACAATTTCATTGTCACATAGTTGTACAAGGTGGGCCAAAGGAAATCATCCGGGACAAAAGTCATCAGCCGATGTTCTTTTACTGTAATTTTTTTTTTAATGACAAACTTTAGTTCTGCTTGGATGGCCTTCAAATCTAGCGGCAGCCACTTGGCCGATATCAGAAGCTGAACCAAAGTTGTTCATGAAAAAGAAAAATTACAGCAAAAAAACATCGGGTGATGACTTTTGCCCCGGATGATTTCTTTTCGCTCACCTTGTACAACAATAAATTTATCTTATATTGTTAGATAGTCCCTTAATTCGAAAGTCATTTCTACATATGTATGTAATTAATTAAATTGATCTGCCAACAAAAACTATCAATATGGCAAAAGTTGCCAGATTCGATGTAAAACATTGTCTCTTAATATTTATGTGCAGTGTTGACAATAGAAATATTTATCTGACAATGGTGTTATTCTACGGTGCACCAAATTAACCACTGAAAATAACAAATGACCGTACAATATCTCGCAATTACCTGTTAATGGCAATGGCGGATGTTAGAGCCCTAACAATATTTTTGTTGTAGAATATACTGACAATGCTTTTTGTGACATTGTTGCCAGATAAAAATTTTAATTTCACATGGTTATTAAACATTTTATGGCAATGTTTGTGCAAATATTGCGTACACAGCTAAACAATGCTGTTTTGTGACGGCCTCTAATTACTCAATTGTGCACATCAGTGAAAATATTGTGTCCAAAAATGTCCACATGAGTCGAGGAAAGGACAATGACCGATTATAACTGCTAAGCTAGTTTAAATGAACTGGTTGAAGCAGTGAGAAGGAGTGGTGTCGGTAACGCTTATATTTTCAATCTGCTCAGCATTTCGCCTTCAATGCAAACATTTTATGTGAAGCATTTTGTTTAACTATAAAATGCAATTATGCTGTAAAATTGTTGATGGCAAACGGTCGTCGTTCTAACAGTTGACACGGAACAAGATTTTTGGCAACAAATTTTTATAGACTCAAGTGGGCCAATTCACAGTCTTTGGCGGTATTAACAAGCACATCTGCCACTTTTAAAAGACAGGAATATACACAAAATCTTAAAAATACCATCTTTCCTCTCTCGCTCATCTCTCTAATCCTCCTCCGTCTTACCTCTCTCCAAGAGGTACGACAACGAGAACTTTAAAATGCCTATTGGCGTGAACGCTATGATTTTCTTTTACCTGTGAAGTGTATAGCCCAACGTAATTCGGAAAACATGTGCTCTTTCTTTGACAATTTGTAATGTAGAGTAGCTGCGTCTATGGCGTTATGTTGATGCAATGATATTTAAACTAAATAGAAGCCATTTCACTTTGTTGGCTTTTTATTGCTGAAATACCGATAAAGGATAGCGCTTTTAGCACAGATACAATTTAAACATTTTTGCTCTGACCGGCTATTGGAAAGTAGATGTTATAGTTGCAAAGACAACAGGTTATTCTACATTTCAAATTCCAACCGATTATTTAAATTTTAAGTTTTAGCGTAATTTTTCCATATGAAAAAAGAACTTTGGAAATTGGTCTACAAATGGCTATATTATGCTCGTTCATATTATAAAATCTCTTAAAAATTAGTGGAGTGGAGTAACATAATTAAATAAGTGGGCGTGGTTAAAAAAGTAGCCTAATCGACAGTCGCAGTTAAATGTTGTGAAGATCGCTCCAGAACTCTGGTCTCCTATAAGGTAAAAACACACATTCCGTTTTATATATATATTTATAATGTTAAATAAACTATAAGAATAAATTTATGACTTATTCTGAGGCCATTATTGAAAGGTGTACAATGCGTGCAACCCCTATCGGAAATAACAAACGTTGCCACGAGTACGAGTAACCATTATCATTTTGCTTGTCAGAAAATGCCATAGTGTGTACCCAGCATAACGCTCATACACATATATCGTTGCTACGTTCCTATAACAGTTCGAAGGACCATAAAATTTAAAGCTAACGTTTTTATTTCCTACCCTTTGTTTATATCTTCGTTCCGAATAAAAAATCAAATTTAGCACAAACTACAAAAAAAAGCTAATTTTTCAAATACTTATGAATACGATCATTAAAAAATACATGAATTATTCGTGCCGAAAATAAAATGAATGACTGCCGTGGGTAAGAAATTATGAACAATTTTAATGTAGAAACAAAAAAAAACGAATGTAATAAAAAAATCCAAATTAATTTAACTCATTTCTCTTTCTTTACAATTTCCTTGGTATTCACACTTCAAGTGTTTGACGTTACGTTTAAACTTCGTTGTCTTAAATGAAATTCAGCAAATGTCTAATTTTATTTGGCCACACTACAAGATCAAACGCAACTGCTGTTGCTCTATTCCAAAAATCCAAAAACGTACAAAATAAATAGAAAATAAAAATTCGCATTTAATTAAGATATTAAAGCTGTTGCGGGCAAAACATGAAAAGACTTCCCTTTTCTGCTCTTCTTTTAAATTTCTAACTTTTTCTAAAAACATTTTTTTTTAATTTTAAACTCCGTCCGTCTAAAAGTGAGGCGAAAAAAGGAGCAAAAAAAAAATATCAGCCATCTCTAATCAACAAAAGTGGCATGTAGAACTTTTGTTCAACACGATAAAAGCAAATTACTAACAATGAAATGAGCTAAAAATACGTGTCCATATACATATGTATGTATGATTGCCTGTCTGTCCGGTCATGTGTTGGCTTAATACTCCATATATTTTCAGACAAGGAACATGTGTTAGAAATGCAAAAAATAAAAATTGTAAAACAAATCTTTGCGAAGAAAAAAAGAAACAAAAAATAAGTCAAATGTTCGAGTTATAATTCAAGTTGATCGCATTAGAAATGCTACACAACGCAATTCCACAACGGAAAAAGGCCACTAGGAAAGCCAGATGAAAGTGGAATGATGATAGTAAAGTGGCTTGATGACTCTGTTAATGATCTGGCCGCTGGACACATTAGCGATTTTCACCCTTGATTGTATATTTACAATCATTTTAAGTCCATAACGCGAGTGTATATTTTATTTGAATTGTAAACGCATCCAATGAGCCAATTCACACGAGAACACTTTTTAAGCCGCACAATATTTGATATTTCCAAACCACACGAGACTAATTCATCTGGCATAAAATGTACACGTACCCTACAAGGACAGTGACGATCATTTGACCGATCATATGACCGTTATTGCTGACCGAATTACCGATCATTGCGTAGAACAAAGTTTCTATCAATTTCTTAAGGGCAATATGAGAAAAATTACCGCAACTTCTGTGTACATGTGATAAATAGTGTTGATGGATATGTCGGCCATTGCTGACCGGTCAGCGTTGACGTATATATCGATCACTATTGACGGGTATCCCAATTGAAATGAAACACTATTTATTTCAATTCTTCATTTTGATTTTATTTCAATACTCTAATATATATGTACATATGTATGTATATAAAAAAGAAATATAATATAATATACGGGGGTGTCACAGAAACTGAAAATCAAAACGTTTTTAGCTTCTCCAGAAAACGAAAAATGACAAAATTTTTCGTGTCAAATCCACTTAAAAATTTACAAGTGAAAGTGATAATTTGAGAGTATTCACATAAATAAAACGTTCAAAACAGATTTTCAATTATAGAGAATATCAATTTTACTTAAGTTGTGACTTAAAATACAAGTAAAATTTATTTAGTTAACAAATTTTACGAATTTTCTAAAAATTATGAAATCAAGAAGAAAAAAATGTGGAAATGAACAAAAATATGCTTTGCCATATTTTTCTGCAAAGTTACCATAAACTTTTTAAAGTAAATTGCCAAATATGCAGCTTGGCATTCCAAGTAGCATAAAAGAAATTAGAAAAGAATAAAGGAGAATTAGGAAAAACAGGGATTAGTTTCTTATTTAAATATCAATATTTTTACTACCTGCCATTTATATTTTGAACAAGTAAATCAATTTGACACAGAAAATGTAAGTAAATTTTGTTAAATAAAATAAAAATGTTTGTATTGGATCTAATTCGTATACATACATACAAATTTATGTATTGTATATTTCAAGGGGTAAAGAAACTACTGCTTCCAACGAAGCAGGTTTATAAGCGAAAGTTTAGTCGGCTCTTGTTTCGAAATGCGCTTCCAATAGGCATGATTTTTCTTCGCGATGTCCCACTTGGGAGCTCTCTTTTTTGACATAAAACTGCGCTTTTTTAAAGCATCAAAAACTCATCGAAATCATGTCGTTAAATATCGTTGTTGCATATGTTAGATCGTTAAACCATAAAAAGCAAATTGTTCAAATTACTATTACTCTTGCTTCTACGCAATTAGTGAGTGATTGTATTTATTATTTTGTGTTTGAAATCTCTCCCTTCTATTTGCGCATCCTTGGAAGCGTTAAAGAACAGCGCATCTGAAAAACATGCAATTTTTTACTGCGCCCAGAAACCCTAAGATTTTTTGCTGGGATATTTATTCACAAGAAAAAAATGTTTTGATTTATTGAAACGTATTTATGAAAACGTATGAAAGCTGAAGCACCAAAACAAAAACGTCACGTTTTCAAAAATGTGAAAATTGATAGTTTATCCAATGCGATCAGGGCAAAGAAGTCTAAGTTCCTGCAGCCTACATCAGACAGTACAGAACACTGAGAAAGAAAGGGAAGCATAGGCTATTTATTCTTCCCGCAGAGCATTACAGCTCCTACAACAGTCGTAGCAATTCAGAGTCATTCTCAAACCATGAGGCCCTATAGTAGACTGCAACATTATCACCGAAACCAGTAATCAAATTCGATCCTTACTGATCCCTGTTGGCCATAGGATCCTGTCCGCTAGTTTAGTCAATCTTTGTGCAGTAAATTGCGTCGTAGGAAGGCATAATTAATTAATTATTAAATGTTTTCTTCGTTTTATTTCTACTGGTGCCGTTTTATTCATTCCTCTCAATTTCGTTTTAATTTCTGCATACAAGGAATTGTGTGTTATAGCGCGTTCTATAAACTCGTATTTGTATAATTCCTGGAAAATTGTTACCTCTGCTTGAAATGTTTTATTTTAACTTTCCCCTCATTTCTATTCCTTTTGTGTTTTAATTTTCTTCTCTCTCTTTCTCTCTCTCTATCATTGTTGGCTTTATGGTTTTCGGTTTATTTGTGCTTTCTGCTATGAATATGAAGTAAAGTATTAATAAAGTTATTATGTGGTGGTAAGCGTTTTTTCCTACATTTCCTAAAACAAGCACAAGAGCACTTTGCATACAGCCACCATCAACCGCTTTACCCGAAAAGCCATCATTTATATTCCTTGCGAATGTATTTCTTTCTCTCATTTTCATACACATGCAAATAAATGAGTATGTATGTACATGCATAGGAGTTAATGCAATTTGGTATTGTTGTATGTCGTATGTTGAGGGAATGATGGGTACGTATGTTGTATGTAAATATGTATGTGCTGTAATCGTTGAGGATATGCCAACAAGTACAATAAGAAATGGCGCTTTATTCACACATATTATTTTTATGGTAATTATACGTTAGAGAACAACAATAACACGATTCACTTTTGATTTGACTTGACGTTTTTCTGTTTTTCTTTTTTTTTTGTTGGTTTCGATGGTGGCTTTTTATTTTTACTCTTTTCTGATGACGAATTCAAATGAAATTTTGTGCATTTGCTTATTTTATTATTTGGTTCATAGACATCAGACTTCAGTCAAAAAATCGCTTAATGGAAGAACGATTAAGAGATGCCATGTAGTATGCAGTCAGAAAAAAATTTACAAGGCTGGGAATATCAATTCAACAACATTTGTATTGTATGGAGGTACTGAGGGATGAGTAGTTAACGTGTTGCAACCATAAGGGGCTATGTTCAATACCCGGCCCGCTCAAATAATAATCTTTTTCTGATCTTTCCTTGCTACAGCTCCTTCCGTCGTCGGTATTTCAGCATTAAACGTCGGCGAAATAAAATAATAAATAAAGCGGCTCCTCTTAGCTTAAAAATAATATGTCCAAAAGAATATCAGAGACGCCGCAACTTTGATTTAAGACTCAGTTCAGCCGACTCTAATCAAAGTTGCACTGCTTGTATGTATTTCCCTTTGGGCATCATTATCCAGCAAAGTCGGCAACTCTGTTACAATTAATGCACATTATGTTGTTGTTGTTTTTGTTGTTGTTGTTGCTACAGTGAGAGCGTTTTTCTTTACGATTATCTATCATTAGAGCGGCCATTTGATTTGATTTCTTATTTAAGAGTAATTCGCACGCCATAGTCACACTAACTTGCAATCATTTTTAATGTCACTGCTGTTGTTGTTATTGTTGTTGCTAGCGCTGCTTTGTGCATACACACATATACACTGAAATGTATGTAAGGACGTGTATGGAGAATGAACTTAAACCATAGTTGGTGTCAACTAATTGGCAACGACACCGAACAACAGACGTGCTTGCTGATGATGATGATGATGATGTTTTTTTAGTTATTTTTTACTTTGCAACAACAAAAACTCTGAATGTTATGTGGCGTCTCAATTTATCCACTGCAAAGAACAACAGAAATAATTTGAATAAAAACTTCAACTCGATCCCTTCAAGTTAAAATTATTAGTTTTATTTCGAAGGACGTCCTGCTGCTGCTGTCAGTTTGTTAAATGTTTTAGAAATGTGTTTGTATGCTGTATGTGTGTGTTTTAATGTCTATATTTATTAAATTGTATGTTTGTATGGCTATAAACACAATGTTGTTAATATGTGGATTGATTCAATTTGGGTTAGACTTGGCGGCAGGTTTAACAAATGAAATTTAAACGAAACGAAAAAAGGCGTGTTGGATTTTTTGCAAAATTTTCATTTTCTCAAATGTAGAAAATATACAAGATATTAATAATTTTATTGCTGTATCCTTGATATGTCAGGCAGTAGGGCCGCTTTTATTGTACAGTGGATGAAACAATTATCTTTTTTTAGTTGAAAATAAATATTTGTTAAAAAAAAAAAAGAATATTAAAAATGCTCTTAAATAAGAATATGCGTGAAGATTGTAAATAATGGCCCTTATCTGACCCTAGGCATTTTGAGGGTTAATTATTTCAGATAGAAAACTATCTGAACTCAACAGATGAATAAAAAATATCATGTTTGACAATATTTATTGTTAAATAAATTGTTTGGATAATTTGGCGAAATTGACCTTTTGACCTCTGTGTGTCGCGGTTTAGAATTATCCAATTTGGCTCTAATTTTCACAGTGTAACATTTTAACCAAGTGTAAAAGAAATAGTGGGGGCGAAGTTCTGGAAATTCGTCATTATGCAAAACAGCTGTTACCCTCATGGGAAGTTTCAGTTTTTCGAGAGCCTGCATGATTACGAGTAAAAGTCACTCTTGTTCACTTCAGCGGGAAATTTGTGTACGATCACGGCTACTCACACTGTTTTTTGCGATTGTAACTTAAAGTCGCAACACAGGTTTTCTGTAAATCGGAATCGCAAAACTCTTGTTAAGTTCAAATTACAAAAATATAGCGGTGCTTTTTCCGGGGACAGGATCTGGATTGGTAGAATTCTATTCTAACCCGGGCCATATCAAAAACTCTGTGGCTGCGTTATGAAGTGGGCAGAATTCGACAACTCTGGATTTTTTCTCGATGGTCCATTAGTAAACTCACAGCCATATGCACGATACATTGTTCCATTGTTCCACACATGTAGAGTGGATGGGCATTCCGTTCAATGGTTGGTGTAGAATATGTGAGGACGCTTCGGAGAGCGAAACTGTTTCCGCACTTTCTCTGTAAATGCTCGGGTTTGTGTAGGTAGAGCCTGACATTTTTTGGAGTTAACAAAGGCGCTGTGTTCTAAGTTGGCACTGACATACTTATAGAGGTGCGTGGACGTGATGTCCTTCGTTTGCTACGAAGCTAAGATAACAAAACGGTACCTACAGTGCGACTTAAGTCGATAGATCCTGGTCGACTGCCTTTTAGTTAACTTAACCGAACCTACCCGGTTATTTTGCGAAAAAATTCCACCTTTTTTATCTTGGACCAGTGCAATGTATTGGCCATATGGAATGCATTGCTTTGCAACTAAATAGAGAGAGGGATAGAGTAAAGAATAGACTGGTGGAGAAATTGGTAGGAAGATACAGCTTAATTCTTGCACAACCCTGCTGCTGCGTTTTTATTATAAAGCAAAGTTGCGGAATCTCTGATATTCATTTTGACTCATTATTTTTAAGCTGAGGGGAGCCATTTTATTTATAATTTTACTTTGCCGACAGTTTAACGCTCAAATACTGACGAAGAGGCATACTGTAATACAGAAAACTCAACGAAAACTTTTGACTTGACTGGACTGGACTGGGTATTGAACCTGGGCTCTTCTGCTTGCATAGTCAACATGCTAACTACTAAGCCATCAGCAGAAACATCAAATGGCAGTTTCAGAATATGTAAAATCAAGTTTAGCGATTTGCAATTCGCATGCGATTCACACTCATGGAAGTACCAGCCCGAAAAAAACCTGAATAATTCATAACTTTCAGTGACTCTCTGTTGTTATAAAAAAAAAATCGCCATATTACGGAATAACAACATCTTTATATTTTATTTTCACAGCACTAAGTAATCAGGCAAGCTCACTCAAGGTGAATATTTCGTACTCATGTTCACCGACAATCACATGAGTGCAAATAAAATTGCTCACAATCACACTAATTTATTTTTTAATTCAGATTTTGTCCATTTAGTACACTTAAATGATGCCAAAATAAGCACCACTGTATATATTTTTTTTCTACAATGTGTATTTACTGTTAGTTTAGACATGCAAAAACATGTTATTTAATACCGAGTTAAAGTTAGCAATGGAGTGCAGTAATATAAAAGTGATTTTTAAATAAAAGTTTTGATAAGATTACGCTCGAGCGCAGCGTATCTTTAAAGTAAAACAAGATTTCGATAAATTAATGAGATGTTGCCTGTCAAATTGAATTTCTACAAGTCCGACAGCTGCTATTTCTGTGAAACAAGAGAGATCATGTCCACAGAACACGTCTCTTAAATAAATGGCCTAAAATTTGATCGGCTGTTTGCTAAAGCACAAAGTTGTGTGACTGCTGTTCCACTTATTTTTTGTGAATTCACACTCATAGCATGTTTCGTCACCTGCATCAATTTCAAAAACGTGTTGACGTTTTGTTTTTTCCCAAAAAATGTTCTTCAATTAAATTAAAGTGAATACCTTTGCCTCTCGGATTCAAAGCCAATAACTATTTTGATTAGGGGTGTAAAAGATTTATTATGTATATTTTATAAACTAATTGGTTGGTTGGCATTTTAATAAAACATTAACGCGATAAAATCTTAAGTGCGTTTATTCCTCCAATCCACTGTTCCATTCGTAAACTTAAATGGATTTATGATGGTTTTTTTATTTATGTGTTTTTTATTCTGTTTTTTTTTTTTTAATTTTTTTCGTTTTGCTTTTATTCCATTTGGAAAATAACAAATGTCTTAATTTAGTTGGAAACATTTTAAATATTGTTGTGCCTTCTAACACCAATTAACACACACACACACACACACACACACATCCATTCATATGCACACTTTGAAAATTTGAAAATTAAAGCTACACATGAAATACGACAACAACAGACGTAGGAACAGAAAAATATGAAATAAAATAAAAAATTAAATACACAAAACCTTTTAGTATTTTAAGCTCCAATGACTTCCTTTATTATTTTTTTTTTTTTTTTATTTATAACAATTATTATTTTTGGGATTTTTTTTTTGTTTTGTTAAAATTTGTAGTTTTATTTATGAAATACTCGAGTTGTTATTGTTCCAAATTAGTTGCTGCTGTTGATGTTGGACACCTACGCCTTGCAAACGAAGGTAATTGGAACAAGCCCTGTGAAGCCATGTGAAATGCCTGTAGCATAATTTTAGGGAAGTGTGTGTGTGTGTGCGCCAGTATGTATGTGTGTATAAATAACTACTGGATTTAGAAATAATTCAGAAGAATTTGCAAATGGCTTAATGATTTCCAAGGAATCGTATCTATAAAATGAAAGAAATACACACACACACACACATTTTCGTACTGCCTTTTAAGTACGAATCAGGCAAAAGTTCTCATTTGGTTGTAATTTTATGTACAACTGTTGTCCTACATTAACTCAACCTTTTCTAAATAATTAAAACGATTTATATCGAATAATAAGCAAAATTATTGTATAAAATAATTTTTAATTTAACTAATTATTTAAGCTTAAAATCTTTTGTATATAAATAATATTTATTTTTATTTTTATTCAATATTTCGTCACTGCTTCAGGAAAATTGCCCGATGACGCTGCGTCATCTGTATTTATGGGCGGTATAAACATCGAGGAATCAGAAGCTCTTGATGTTCTTGGCATGAAAATTCAGTGCGATGTTCGATGGACTGAGCACATTTTTCAGGTCTCAAAAGAAGCATTCAAGTGCCTCGGTTTTTTAAGACGGTGCAAGACATACTTAAACCCATCTGATCTCCTCACTATTTATACCGCTTACATCCGACCAAAAATGGAATACAACTCTCATGTTTGGGCCGGTGCTTCAAAGACTATTTTGAAGTTACTCGACCGGGTCCAGGAGAGAGCGCAGAAACTCATAGGAGACAGTAGGGTAGCCAACTCTATTAACTCTCTTGAGCATCGTCGCAACGTGGTGTGCGTTTCGTTGTTCTATCGTTACTATAATGGGATGTGTTCTGATGAAATCAGGGAACTTGTTCCCGAAACCCGATCATTCACTCGCACGACGCGTTCATCATTAAGAGCACATCCATTTCTGGTCAACTTGGCAGCGAGCCGCACTACGCATTACAGGGAGAACTCATTTTTCGGCCGAACATCGCGTATGTGGAACAAACTCCCTGCCGAGGTCTTTCCTGTCACTTATGACGTGTGAAAATTCTAATCAAATGTCCATAAACACTACTCCTTCTGTCCTCCTTTCCACAACCCCATTTTCTAGTCCCAGCACAATGCATGCATGGCATGTGTAGGTTTCATAACCGGAGTGCTGGTCCAAAAAAAAGTACTTTTTTGTAAAAGTTTTTTTTAAGTCGCTATTTGGACTGTTTTTGTAAAAAAGCTTTGACGAATAAATTAGATAATATTGATGACTTTACAACAACCTCCCTGTTGACACAAAGAGTACTGATGACATGCGTAGTGGCATAGAAAATATTTATATACGTGTTTTACTCAACTAGTGTTGGAGATTAACTGTTCTTTTTTCCCTTATTCAAACCAGGAATGTAATTTCTTCAGAATATTGTGATAAATTAGCTGCGAACTTGAACACGACAAAATTTCTTTAATATAAAATTTTTATTTTTATTTAAAAAGTGAATTTTTTCAAAGAAAATTTTTGTATATAAAAGTCGGTTATTTAAGAGAGTCCCTTCTGCCTTCTTCCCACCAAATGATACGATGTTCGGTTGTAAAATATCTGCTCATCATGTTGATTTCTTGTTTATTCTTCCAGTTTTTATATTTTTTTTAGGGCAAAAAGGTGTTGAATAAATTTAAAAAATTAAACTCCTTAAAGTGCACAATTTATGACAGCTTAAATAAAATTGAGATGTCACGTTGTGCCTGTATTTAAAAAAAAAGAAAAAAAATTTTATTTGCTTTTTTTCTCTGCATTTAATAATTTTTAAGCTGCAATAAATTTGGTCAACAGTGTTAAGAGCTTTTTTTTGTCTGAAATTGTATATTTGTCATCTTAACCATAAAAATCATTTTAACATCTGTCCTCTACAAAAACACATAAACAAACACTTACGGTCTTAAGGGAGCTTTAATTTAAGCTGCTTTTAACATGAAACTAAAACATGTTTTAAAGTTTCAATTCAAAACTTTATTTTCAGCCATAAATATTGAACCGGATTTACTGTTTCTTGCTGCAGCCAAATAATCATAATAAAGTTATTAAATGATCATAAAAATAAGTAAAAGGTGTAAATTATGGGGAGGGGTTTAAACAGAAATGACAACTTTTACAAAAAAAATAAAAAATATATTGCAGTTGGAATTTAGTTCGACAGAGTTTTAATTAAATTGAATATTGCAAAGCTACAGAGCTACCCTGCCGGTTGTTGTGTGCAGCAGTTCGAAATTAACAAAACAAGAGAAAAAAAAGACGAGAAAACAAGTAGTTGAGGAATAATTATTATTATTATTATTACTAGCTAACGCCGCCACGTGTTACTGTAGCTGTTATAATAGTTTTATTTAAAAAAATGTATATGCCTCATGTGTCCTTTATTAAAATCGGTCAGTTAGTTTCGGAGATGCGGAAGTTGCCCCTTCCACCCCTCGTGGTTTTATCTTTGAAAAAATATATATTCTATGAGTCATGCATGCAGACGTATCTATGTTTTACCTTCCCTCCCTACTTATTGTATACTCGATGCCAGCTCTCTGGCTTTATGAAAAGTGCGGACCCGTACATCAAATGGGAGTGCCTCATCCAAAAAAGGATCAACCTATTTCTCTTTTAAAAATTGCCAGTTATCATATATTTTTCATTATTTACTCTCCCGTATACTGAATTTCAGCTCAGTGCAAAAAAAAAACTTTAGTCTCAAGTCATTCAGACCAAAATGAGAAACTTTAACTTTAACCGTTCTGAAGATATAATGAAATCAATATTTAGTTTGTATGGAAGGTATCACGCCCACTTGTCCAATCCCTCCCAGTTTTTACTGATGATTTGTTTTAACTACAGGGTGGCGCAGAATGAGCTATATGGTTTAAAAGGTTTATAACTTTTTTATTTATGCGATTATTATAATATTTATACCTATTTCAAATCCAGATTATATTTTCATGAATATGGCTGTTAATATTTTTAATTTAAATTTTCATTGACAAGAACTTTTTCTGTATTGTGAATTTAAAAAAAAAATATTTTTTCATTATAAACAAAAACCAAGAAGTTACACAAAGGAGTAGCGAAATATCGAATAAAATTAAATATTACATATATATAAAAGACCTACAACAGCTTAAATAAATAGTGTAATTGATTATTATAATTTTTTTTTTAAATACAGTATATTATTGGGGAATTTTTTGCAATTAGCTTTGAAATATGATATCCTGTAAGTGATGTCCATTTTCTTTTAAGCATATTTTCGCAAAATTTCGGGTGTAATGGCCATGATTTCATTTCGAATGTTGGTTTTTAGTTGGAGTATGGTTCTTGGTTTGTTAACGTACACTGTTTCTTTCAAATATCCCCAAAGAAAACTGTCAGGAGCTGTTAAATCTGGTGACCGTGGAGGTCAGTTAAAATCGCTTGTACGAGAAATAATGCGTTCGCCGAATATGTCCCTCAACAAAGCCATTGAGGCACCTGCAGTGTGTGCTGTGTTCGATCGTGTAATGATTCATAATTAATTCCCAAAGTCTTCTTCACAAAATGCTGAGAAAAAAACAAAGAAAAAATAATAATTAAAAAAGTTATAAAGAATTCAAACGATACAGCTCATTCTGCGCCACCCTGTATAAAGTCATTTGGACCATTTTCAGAACCTTTCTCTTCAACCGTCTTCAAGATATACAATAATAAATATTTACTTTGTATGGGCGTGGTAACGCCCAGTTGGAATTTTTTAAATTCAATACAGCCTATAGTTCCTTCCAGAAATATAGAGAGATACTGTGAAAATTTCAAGAAAATCGGTTCTGACGTTTAGCTGTCTATAAGGCACTAACTTACGTACATACATATATACAACCATGTCATTTTTATATATAAGATTTTAATTATTATTATTATAGTTATTAATCTACTTCATCGGTGAATTTTTCCTAATTTCTGATTACACATTTTATTCTTATGATCAAAATTCAACTAATCATTCGAGAATTAAATAATAATTTTTGAACAAAAACATAACATTCACATACATACACATACATTCTCGTAATTTTGAAGGAGTACCAAGTCACACTCTTACCTGAAATTAAGAAAAAAAAATGTAATTAAATTTACATGGCACTAAATATTTTCTTTAAAAATTGTTTGTTTCAACAAAATTATTCCTTATTTATTATTTTTATATCTCATTACTTTAGGGATGGCATTGTAAATGGATAAGATAATTCAAATAAAAAAAAAAAACTATTGTAATCGAGTAGAAAATTTCTGTTTGGAAAATATGAAAATGATTTATCTAAATCTCAGGAAAGCAACTACAGCACACAGAAAAAGCTGAAGCCAGTAGGAAAGTTCCATTTCCTCACAATTATTTATGCCCAAATTCACAGTCATTAGTTAGCTAATAGCAATAGTTTAACCCATAATATTTTCATTGAACGGTAGTTCCAGCATAACAGGGTGTCCATACTAGATGGCATTCCTCAATATTTGATTTTGCTATTACCTGGTGAATATGAGCAGCACAATAATTACCAGCTACCGAATTATTTAGATTTTGGCACTTTAAATATAAGAAATATTTTAAGAAATTTTCTTACAAATTTACGTAGTCGTACGGCCCAGTGTAACTGTAGGTAATTTGGTAAATTGTTTTCGGCCAAAATTCAAATTTCGTACTTTAGAAAATCGTCTTTTTTTTGTTTTAATATAATAAAGAATACTTCAAAGCAAATAGGAGTAAATTTTGCTTAAAAAACCAGCAATCAGCGTGGTCAACTTTTAAATTTTAAAACGCAGCAAATTCGAGAAAAAAACTTTCGGAAAAAGCATTAATTTTTAATTACATATTTAGTTTTATTGAGAATTTATAAGAAATTTATTTTATTTCACTATTTTTTCATTCATTCAACGTGAGTCTAAATTAATTACGATTATTTATTTACGTTTGTTTAAGTTAAATTCTTGAAAAAAGCTAAGAAACTGGCGCTGGACTGAGCACTGGTTCAAAATAAAATTTTGAAATGTTTATGGAACTTTTTAGAGTTAATGTGATGCCTTCAATGGATGCCGTCTGGTCCTGACATACTTTTCTTATAAATTGTTGTCCATATATTCCCAGCAAGATGTGGCAATCCTGTGGTTAATTCACCCAATGATATCAGGAATGTTTAGACATTACCTTATAATGATACTCGTAAAGCTCATATGAATCAACCAATCTCTGGAAACCGAGAAATTATTTTCACCATACATCAGTCTCTTATTGCAATGAGGAACTTCCAGACAAGAAGGATATGTCGCGATCCAATTTATGAAAGAACAGAGCAACGGTGTTCCTTGACATAATAAGCCAACGGAAGAGTCTAGTATACGTGACTGAAAAAAGGTGATGCATTGTTTGTAACTACAAGGTGGGCCAAAAGAAATCACCCTATGCATGGTGCATAGGGGAGTCATCGGGCCATTTTTTTCGAGGACGCCGCTGGTCAAACGACAACAGTGGACGGTGCGCGCTATAGGGCCATGTTAACCGAGTTTTTTCTGCCGCAATTGAACGAATTAGGACTGGAGGACATGTGATTCCAACAGGACGGAGCAACGGCACACACTGCGCGAGCCACAACCGATATTCTGAAGGCGGCGTTCCCGGGTCGCCTCATCTCTCGTTTTGGTGATTTGCACTGGCCCGCAAGATCGCCCGATTTAACCGTTCCAGACTTTTTTTTGTGGGGTTTTTTGAAGTCCCGTGTTTACGTGAACAAGCCCGAGACCCTAGAAGCTCTCAAGGATAACATTCGACACGAGTGCGAGAATCTGTCGCCCGGATTTCTCGCCGAAGTGATGAAAAATGCCATAAAACGAGCCCGTACAGCAATCAATTGTGACGGCGCCCATTTCGCCGATATCATCTTCTCGACTTGACCCATAAAATTCTAAAGGTTCAGTTAAACATAATCAAAAAACAGAATCGAAGTTTTTCATTTTGAAAAAAAATGAGAGCCAAACAACATCGGATGACTTCTTTTGGCCCACCTTGTACAATTAGGGTGGCGATGGCCGAAGTAGTCTGCACTTTGACTACAAACCCCAAAAAAATTCTAGGTCCGACCGCAGTTACAGACTAAGCCATAAAAAGAATCTCCAATTTTTTCTGATGTGCATTAGTGTGACTTTGTGTCAGTTATTTGTCGGATGATTTCAGTGGCGAAGGCATAGTCACTGTAACCAATCCAAAGGCACATCCGAGCACCCTTCTTCTTCGGTATTACGTAGCATCGGAGCTTCCAAATTGAATATGTCTCCTTGACATCAGAGGCGCTGCAACAGTTGCTATAAACAAAAAAAACACGTGCAAAAGCAGAATTGTATAAAAGTGAAACTTCACCACCTGACCTCTCTGTCACTATTTCTTTCTTCTAGTTCCAGCACAATGCATCGCATGTGTAGGTGTTCTCGAAAGATAAAAAAGAGGCTCTAAAGGCCGGTGCACATAGAATGCGTCTTCCTTCATACTTTGACTTTTTCAAACGACATTAACGTACCGACGAATGAGATTGGCACAATGAGTACTTTGTTGACAGATATCAATTTATAGCCAGCATTACCACAAATTTCTGCAAACAGAATTTTTTTAAAAAGTTAAAAAATAAAAAAAAATACCAGAATATGTTTTATTTTATAAAAATAAGTCTGCAATTTCTTTTCCACAAGCCACAAATTTTATAAAAAAAAATGTAGATAAAAATATTATTAATATTAGTACCATTTCAATTTCATACGAACAGACCCGTGCAAATAATTTTCTATCTATTTTAGATTTAAATACTGTGTTATTTAATTGTTGTTTCTCTGCAGCAAGCTTAAATTTTTTGTTACAACAGGAATGATTTTTATTGAAACAAAAGGGTGTCAACAACGATTCGCAATAAAAAACCAGATTTTAAAACTTTAAAAGTGAAATTTACGTATTGAGTATTACTTAGGCTGGAAAAAGTAAATAAAATGGAAAAAATATCCACATCTTCGCCTTAAAAACAAAAAATCAAACAATTTTGATTGAAAATAACCTACAACGGCAACGCTGTTCTTAGCTGTCATAGTTCTCAACGTACGTTAAAAGTTGCCCAACTTTCGTACTTTGCTTTGACGGAGACGTACTGAATGTTACAAAGCTCATAAGAAAACGTGTATTTCAAGTTACTTGTGAGTTGAAAAAGGCAAAGTATGACGGATGACGGATTCTATGTGCCCCGGCCTTTAGAAGCATTATTCTAGTGACCGTATGACTTTCGCACAAATGTTGAGAAATATGAGAAATTTCCTACCGGGTACAAGAAAATTTTTTATTTATTTTCTTCTTTATTCATAAAACATTCTTTTGTTTTTCTCAAGACCAATTTTATTGCTCCCTTTTGCAATAATGCTATTCTTTAGCAACGTGTGTGTGGTCTAGTTGAAGGGAAACTCTTCCTGGCTGACTGGCTGCTGACTGACTGCACTGGCTGTGTGGTTCCAGTACAAAATTTTATAAATATTTTGCATATCTTCATGTACTTGTTGCAGGCAGCATTGATGAGCATTATAGTGGTTTATTTATTAAGTTTCAAAAAAAAAACAAAAACACATTTTTAATGAAACACATTTTTTCCTCTTGATCTTCTATGCGTCCGTACAAAAATAGTGTTGAGGAAGGGTCTGGCAGGAGAACATGTTCATAATATGGAAATTATTTTTAATATTTCGCTTTTTTCAACGCTGCTACAGAGATACTTAATTTTTGTTTTTTAATTTAAAGCTTTAAAGATTAATATAACTTTTCCTGCTTTTCTTCTATGCAGAAGATTAAATTTTTAGCTGCGTGTGCGTATAATTTCTATTTTGTTAATCAATTGCCGACGGGTTATTTATTATATTATTGTGATCAAATTCATGAATATTATTAATTAAGAAAATTACTTGTTGCCATGTCTAATAGACAAATGTTTCCTGCAGCAGTAATAACAATGAAATTAATTCGATATGTTAATGGTGATGAAAGGATAATGGCGAAAAATAGGCTGATTTGCACATCTCGAAATAAATACTAACTGGCATATTCATAAATGAAATTTTTTTCTACTTGGTTTATAAAAAAAAAACAAGTGTAAAAATTTAATTTCGAATTAAAATTTACTTATTAAAGCTTTTATAAATTAAAAATAGTTTTTAAATGAATACGGCAGTAAATGTGTAATTTCATATACTCGTAAATTAAGTCCAATTATTGAGAAAATTTATTCCAATATTAGTGGAACTCAATCTTCGTAACATGTTTTAAATTTAGCAAATATATTACAATATTGATAGAAAAATTATAATAAAATGTTTAACAACCGTATGAACTGACATTTTTTGTGTGGCAACATTGTCACAAAATGTATTGTCCTTGCATTGTACGACAATAATATTGTCACACTTCTGACAATCGTGAGAACATCTACCACTGGGAGGTAATTGCCAGATATTGTACGGTCGTTTCTTGTTGTCAGATGTGCTTAATTTAGTGCACCGTATAATAACACAATTATGAGATAAATATTTCTATTGGCAGCGCTGCCCATAAATATTAAGAGACAATGTTTAACATCGGATCGTAGATAAAATTATTCGCGAACAATTGTGTGACAATGAAATTTTGCCGGCGTAGATCTAGTTCCAGTGTTCATATTTTTAATTTCTTTGTTATTTTTGAGAGTTTAATGAGTACCTTATGCTCGCTTTGGTGAACATTAGCTTTAAAGCGAATCAACGGTGTTAGCGGTGTACGATCATAAAACTGCTTCTTAATCAAATTATTACTAATTAGCAGCATCAGAACTATTCTAATTTTCTTAAGCTTTTGAAGAAATCCACAAACTGGGTCAACAACAATGTTTTCTATGACGTTTAATTTCGATATTTTTATTACTTTGAAAAACGAACATTAAATTTAAAACAAATATCTCTTTTATGTGCAACCGTTTTTGAAGTAAGAAAAGAAAAGAAAAAATTATGGCTAACAGTTCACGAAATATTACTTCATTAAATAATAAGAAGAAGAGAAAAAGAAACCATTAACTATTCGACAATTGACTTAAAAACTGCCCAGCATGGAGAACGAGACCATAAAAATGCTCTAAAACATAAATAAATAAAAATGGACGAAAGCAACCCGAAACAAAATTATTAAATTTATGATATTTTAATACACTATTTAGTACTAATTTTCTAATCTATTGTAACATATTTGGCTTCATTAGATTAACCAGACATACTAAAATCAAATTCCAAGCCGAAGAAATTAATTTGAATTTTCAGCGGCCATCTTGAGTGGCAAAATGAAATTTCTCATTCAGTTCTTTATTTTTGTGTAGAGTGCCACGAGTATTTCACATTTGATTTTTATTTTTATGGGAGATTTAAATTGGACATAAATGTTTTAATAGATTTTTATTATATTCAGTTATAAAATTTAAAATTTATGAAAATTTCTTTTATGAGAAATATTTGATTTTAATTTAATTTTCCTTTCTTGTTACTCTTGTCATTGTTATTTCTAATTCTTTTTCTTTAATTTAACATAAAAAAAAACAATCAAAAAATATTACTGTGGGAATTTGAAATGTAATTAAAAACATTCAGAAATACATATGCAAATGAAGCACAGGCATTATGTTGTTGTTGTTGTTGTTATATCAAAAATAAATACAGTGGCGAAACTGAAAAGTTATAGTGCCAGAGTATTCCACAGATAAGAGCCTCCCTCAAGATCTTAAAACGACCTGTACCGTAATACAGGAAGTAAAGTTCACAAGCTCGACCCTTAAAGTATGATGGTCAGTTACCCGTGGCAAATCCATCAACCAGCGCGAGTGAGACGCAAAACTCTCGAACAAACTTAAGCCAGGCCGCACTTAAACAATAATTACGATAACGCAAGAGCTGTTGTTCAGCCCAAATCGGCTTTACGACTGATGCTGGAAACACAATTGCGACGAACGACCAACTTCGTCTGCCACAACGAACTCATCGGCAACAATTCGGTGCGAAAATTCGCAGTGCGACGCCGAATTACAACGATAAAATTATAGCTGTCGTAATCACCAAAGTTATTTGCTGTCTGTGTTACCGTATACAAAAAATTACTTGAAAAAATTAAACATTAACATTAAAATCAATTAAAAAGCAATTTTATGATAAATAATTGTGTATATTTAACTTAAATGAGGTATATACAATTATTGAAAGAAAAATTAACTTTATTTGCTAATATATTTGAAAATTAAAATTTGATTTTGATCAGAAACAAATATATCACAGAGTTCGTCACGCACGATGAATTTCGTTCGCCGACGGCGTTGTGTTATTTTCATATGCACACATATGGGTTTCTGATGACGAAAGTTCGCTGCGAATAAATCGTTGCTCGTCTCTTTAAACAAAAAGAAAACAAATGTTCCGTAACTGGAATTTAAAAATGTTTCTAAACATTTTAATAATATGTAATCGAATGTCTCGAAATGTTTGACATAAAATTTATAAATACACTAGCATGTATGTGTTCATGTGTCCATTACTAAAATCGGTCAGTTTCGGAGACTAGGAAGTTGCCCCCTTTCGTCCCTCGTGGTCTTATCTTTGAAAAAATATATAGTCTATGTATCGTTTTAGATGGAGCCACACCTCTTCTCTCTACTTTCGGAGTGACTACGCGTATATCCAATTTCAGCTCTCTGGCTCCATGAAGTGTGAGCACCCGTATATCTAATGGGAGTTGCACATGCTAAAAAAGGATCAGCCTAGTCGCCATGATAACAATTGCCAGTTTTTATATTTTTTCTATTATTTACTCTCCCGTAAACCGAATTTCATAATAGCTCTGTAACTATGAAAGTGGCTGCAGCCAAGTCATTCAGACCAAAATGAGAAATTTCAGCTTTAACCGTTCTTAAGATAAACAAAAATCATTATTTACTTTGTATGGCAGATACCACGTCCACATTTCCAATTCCGCTAACTTTTTTATTGATGATTTGTACAGACCATTAAGTTACTCAGACTAAATACATAAACTTTAACCCTTCTCAAGATATAGCGAAATCAATTTTTTGTTCGTATGGGAGGTGCCACGCCCACTGGTCCAATCCCTCCCAGTGTTCGGCTGATGATTTGTCATTTGGAGCATATTCAGAAACTTTCACTTCAACCGTTCTCAAGATATATAAAAATAAATATTTACTGTAAATGGGCGTGGCAACGTCCAGTTGAAATTTTTTACATTCAATAGAGCCTATAATGCCTTCCAGAAATACAGAGTGATACTGTGAAAATTTCAAGAAAATCGGTTCAACTTTTTAGCAGAAAAACACATACAGACATACAAATATGTAATTTTTATATATAAGATTAATAAGTGCAAAACTTGTAAACATTATAACAAATATTGGCAACATTGCGATAGGAATCAAGTAATAAATACATATCATTCTAAAAGCAAGTAACCGAACCAAAGCGAATAAGTTTTCTGAAATAATTTTGTTAATTTAAACCGAGTGCTACGAGTGTAAAAACAGAGAACGTGCGAAAGCAGAGCTGTAAAATAATTAATTAAGCTTCACCTCCTGTCGTTTCTCCAACTATCCCTTTCCTATAGTTCCAGCACAATGATTCGCATGTGTAGGAGTCATCACCTAAGTGCTGGTCCCAGAAAAAAAAAATATATAAAGCGACAACAAAGACAAAACATTAAAACAAAATGTTTTCCTTCATTTTAAACTCAACAATTTTTTGCAATGTTTATAAACATTTTGTTTCAAGTTTATGAAAGTATTGCGCAAAGAAAATTATTAAAGATTTTTAATAAAGTGCCTATAAATATATTCTCGTATTTAATGAACATTTTACAGACAAAAAAAAGATGTATCAACTCGCAATAAATAAGTATTCATTAATATGCCATATCCTGTTTATAAACATCCCGAAAAATAAGCAACTGTTTATAAACACCAAAGAAATGGAATTTATAAACAAAATATTTGCCAATTGTTTGTTGGGTAACAGGCATATCTTTTGCACGATTGTTTATTTTCCATATAAATAAACAATCCCGAAATGTTTAAATTCATTTCGAAATAAAATCCAATATCTCTTTTTATTTGTTATTTGTTGCGGTTTTGCCAGAACATTTCTTTTTTGCTTTGAGTAAACGCGTTGCATTTTATATTTTTTATTTATTTATTTTTTCCATTTCGTTTACAAATAATACGAGTATATTCGTTTAAATTGTAAAGCCTTTAATTTGATTTCCTTTGTGCTGTAAAACGTGTATGAAATTGTTGCTTTTAAATATTTTTTCATATGAAAGAATTTAGGAATTCCAATGCTAAACGGGTGGTCCAAGGCCGAGACCATAATATTATTTATTTTTATAGACGTTAAATGCGATGGAAGAATTTCCTGCCGCATTTAGGGCGATGTTGTATTGGAAGCTTTTATTTTTCCTTGTGAACTGAATTACTTTTCTCGAAACAATTTAAAAATGTATGCAGTTTGTAGCATCACCAGCGCAATATGAAAGTTTATTTTTTTAAATATTAAATATTTAAACAACATATCGTCACGTGAAATTCAAAAGAGCATATCTTCACTTATAAATCTTTTACACGAAAGACAAATAAATAAAAAAAATTAAAAGTGTTGTGGCGGCAAATATGATTTTTTCGCAATATCATCCAAGTAAAATAATGGGTTTATTTTTCTACACAAAAGACAAGGGATATATTTTAGAAAAGTACGTTGTACCTAACATTTTTTTTAAACTTTTTGGCACATTTTTGAATTGTTAGAAACAATTATTTGTTGTTGTGACCTTTTAAATTTCTTTGATAAAATCATTATTTTTAAAAAAGAAAGCTAAAAATGTGTGAAGATGTGTTCTTGATGAGCTGTACCAATATCCATCAAAAACTAAATATTGAGTTTATTGGTTGTTGCGCCCTTTTGCATTTCAGGTGACGATATGTATGTATGTAGTGCTTCTTGTACATTTTATAATATTTGTATTCTAATTTTGTTCATTTACGATAAATCAAATGGAAAATAATTAAAACTTTGATTTGTAATTTTCTTTCTTTTTCCTTAATATTTTATTGATTTACTTGGCTTCATAGTTCGTTTGTAATTTTCTTAGACAAAAAAAGATTTTAGGATGATTTTTATATTAAAATTTCAAATTCAAAATTCTTAATGTGATCCTATTGAACCTTTAATTATGAATTTATATAATTTAAATAAACACATTTGGAGGATTCACAGTGTCTCTTATTAACTCATATTGTCATAATGTCTTAATATTTTAATATTTTAAAATAAATTAAACAACTTGTTGGCTTAAAACAAACAAAGTCATAAAAGAATAAAACTTTTCGCGCTATATTTATTGTTGTGTCAGAAAATATTATTACAAATCTAAGTCGTATGCTGAAACTTTCCAGTCGAACCGGCGATAATATTTACAAAGCGCATCTACTTATAAATAATATAACAATTTTTGTTTAAAAATGTTTCACATTTTTATAATTTTATATTAAATTATTTTTATAAGAAGAAAGAAAGAAGAAACCACAATAAGTAATGATAGACAAGTGAGCTAATTTTTTTTGCGTAACTCATCTAGGTGGTTTACGATTATACAGTCGAACTTCCTTATAGTGAACTTCTATATGTACAATGAAGTTCTCCTTATTATAAACTAAATTCAAGAACACAGCTTTTTCGTTCCACTTTCAATGTATTTTGATCTCCGTACAGTGAATTTTTCTTTACAATGAATGAACAAAATTTTGGAAACGAAAATACATTTTACGTGTGTTTTTGTCTCCATATAGTGAATTATTTTTAGCAGCTTTATTTTACACTTGTTAGCAACACTATTTATAAAGAAAATAAGTAATATTGTTTGGGATTCCCAAAATATGAAAATGAAAACAAAAAAGGTAATTATTTGACTTTTAACATCAGTTGACCGAATTCAGTGAACGAAAATGATGCACCGGATGCACTGGAAAAAAAGTTATTAGTAATTAATAAAGTTGAAGAAGGGACATCAAAGAAAAAAAGATATAGCTAAAGGGTTTGGAATTCATTTTAAAAAACAAGTCAGTTATTCAAAAGAATATAGAAGACGAGCATTTAAGCATTAAGCGTAAGAGACTTTGAACTTGTCCGTTTGAAGACATTGACGAAGCAATGCTCAAATGTATTACGGCCGCTCGTTCTAACAATCTTCCCGTATCTGGAGTATTATTGAAGCAAAAAGCCAAAGAACTGGGCGGTGAAGTAATGGCAAATATTGATAAAACGTCAACTACATTAGAACACGTGTCCTCCTCACTTGAAGTACTACGAACTATTTTGGAGATGGAGAGCAACGTTCCGACAAATGTATTTAAATGTCTTAATGTAATTGAAGGTTTTATTGATAAAGAAAAATGGAAAAATGTAGTTCAAACAAAAATACCTGATTATTTTAAATAAATAAAAAACAAAACAAAAATATTTCTGTATAATGAAGTTTATGTATAGTGAAATAATTGTCTGTCCCCGTGGAGATTCACTATAGGGAAGTTCGACTGTATTTATTTCAACAATTTTATGTTACAGCTGAAGCCGTAACTGTTCGTTGACCAGTCGCTGCAACAATAACTGACACTAATGCACCTCAAAAAAAAGTATGAGATGTTCTTATGATTTGCTCTGAAACTGGGGTCGAACCAAGGAATTTTTTTGGTTTTGTAGCCAACTTAGCCAACGTGCAGACTACTGCAGCCATCGCCGCCATCTTAGTCGAAGACAATTTCAATCGAAGAAACGACTTGAACTTGTTCTAACAAATTAAAGAAGGGCACAAGATTTACCGAATCAATTAAATAGTCGCCCTGTATATAGATTACCAGCTAAGAAACTACCCCCCTTATGGCCCCAATGCCTGCAAATTTTTCTAAAAGTTAAACCATAAATTATATTACAACTTAGTAGCCATTATTGTTAATGATTTATCAATAGGAAAAAAAACCATACTAATAATAATTTTCCCAACTAGACGTCACATTTAAAACCCTCAAAACTTAACAAAATAATCAAATTGTTCCCTTTTAGTCAGTCGTCTGCCTCTTGTGAGTAACATTGCTGTCCTCTGATTTTAATCTTTAAAATAAACAAAATTGATGACACTTCAATTTCTTTATTTAAGTCTCTGACAACATTTCATTTGCCCTAAAGTCAAGTCAATTCTCGGCAGTGTTTCATAAATTTTATCTTTATTTAAACAAAATAGAAAATAAAACAAACAGAAAATAAAACACGATAATAAAAATTCCTAAAATATAATTTCTTGTTTCAATTTTGCTGTCGTTTTTGCTTCTTCAGCAACATTTTATTGCATCTCACAGATACAAATTATTATTTCTTTTCTTTTTGTCACATGGTGTTTGTTTGCGTTAGAAAACGTATAAAAAACACTCAATTGTCCGAAAATTAATGTGTGTAAAAGCAATAAAACAAACACAAAAAGAGTCGTATAAAAGAATTAAAATAACAACAACAGTTCAAAGAGTTTGTAATGTTTTAGTGTAATTCCTCGCCGAGAGCAGTGGTGTTAACTTTTTTAAGCGAATTTCCGTACAGCCCCAACAAAAATTATCTTTTTATGCAAAATTACGGTACGCAGTACAAAAATTATAATTTTTTCTTATTAAAAGAGGTTTATACCTATTTGCAATTTAATATATTTATTTAAAAAACATCAACAATAATCCCAACAAACACGCAGTGAAACATTTGATATAAAATGACTTTATCATTTGATATCAATACTTTTTAAATGGTTTGATATTAATATTTGAATTCAAATTTAGATTTAATTGAATATAAACGTTTGTTTGACAACCAATGTTTCATCAATTTGGTTTTGAGTGTCCTTTTCAAGTTTAAAATAAATGTGGCAACACTTAAAGAAAAAATAAATGTAAACAATTAATAATGCGACGAAAGTAAATTAAATAAAAGTTTAAAAATTAAAGACAAGGTAAATCCCATTTGTTTGTTTGCGGAAAATCTACAATTAAAAATTAATTAAAATAAATAAGAACGCGAGTAGGAAAAAAATAAAACGTGAAAGCGAAATAAAATAATAAGTATGATTGGGCTGATACGCAAAGTCAAGAGGAGCCAATTACTACGTCCTTTCAAAAATTTGAAGACAAAGGGGATGATCTATCATATTCATCAGTTTTACTATTAAAATAAATAAAAAAAAACATATTATTGATGAATTTTTAATGAGCTAAAATTACAAAGCAGTCCGAAATTAAAAAAGTGATAAAAAATCGGCAACTACTTAGCTGACTGGTTTCAAATCACAAAAATTCAAAGAGTTTTTTGCGCAGAACAAATTTTTTGTGATAACAAATCACTTTCACAATAATTAATTTGCAGAACAGGTCTGTATGATTTGTTTTTTTAGAAAACTGTATATCTTATGTAGACCCATTAAAACAAAAAAAAACCCCTTTTGGGCTGCAACACTTAAAAATTCAAACTTTTTAAAATTACCGTACAAATAAGAAGAATTATTTGTCTACTGTTCGGTGGTCAAAATTATCGTACATTGCGGTACTTGCAGTACGCTTAACATCACTGCTCGAAAGATAAAAAAAAAAAAAAACTAATTCGAAGATGTAAAAGATGTCGTTAAAATTCAACCCGACATTCAATTCAACATTCGTTGTATTTCGTCTTCCTTGAGACAAGACGAGACAACAACGATTTAATAGTTGTTCCATCATAAAATATCGAAGGCACTATTTTTGCCTACACACCTTCTATTATCTGAAAATCGAATAAATTTCATTTTTTCGCCTTTATTATTTACAAACAAACAATGCCAAAAAGAAATTCAACAGAAAATAAACGCGTACATACACACACGTACATACATTTCGTTAAGACTTGACAAAATACGTAATAAAAACGAAGAAGATATTTTAATTTACGACAAGCAGCTTTTCAAAATAATACGAGCAGTTGCAGCAGTAGTAACTGTCAAATTAAATGTTGTAAAAGCATTTAATTACAACGTTTGGTTTGCACAACATCCTACACTCAGGGACATGCATGTTTTAGTTGCAATAAAAAAGAGTTTATGTTTTCGAAAAAGGAAATTGTAAATCAAAAGAAATTCGCTTATACGAAAATGTCAGGCAATTAAATTAGTTACTTAAAGATCGTGTTGGCTTGTTTCTATTAATTTATACATCAACTAGCGAGGCCCAGAATTTTGTCGGCAGATAATAACACGGGTAATAATCATAGCGTATCTATTTTACTTTTCTTTTTTAAAATTTTTAATATTTTGCTTGTCTGGCATTTTTGAGGTCCAGTAATGTAGTGTTTGTTTATCTTCAATTTTATTGCAATGTTCTGAATGATTCACAGCATATGTATCAGAGACCTGCAAGAGCTGTTTGATAACAGAGTTTTCATTATTCGAAAAAACAAATTCTTTCACTCAACGAATCAACAATGCTTTCGTACTCTGTACACTTATTCACTTTTCAATAAATCACTACAACCTAGGGAAAAAAGTGAATTCATTCCATAGGAATTGGTATTTCCATGACTTCTTAGGCACTTCTTTATCAGCATTCATTTCGAATGTCATCTTAAATGTTAACAATATTACCACTTAGGAACTCATTAAAAACTCATTCAACTCTCCCGATTAATTCATATGAACAACTGCGCAGTTGTAATTTAATTTTTGTACTTTGGATTATTAGTGACGTGTTGTGAACACATGCCAAAACGTAACCAAGTCACGGAATATTCATGGCTTCTAAGCTGTCCCATGGAACATTCATGGGACGAGCTGTTTTGTTACATGTGAACATATGCTCGCCAATTACACCCCCGTCTTAAAATTGTAACGCAATTTTTTATGCTCAGTCCGTCCGAGTCTGTCAATATCTGCTTCCTTTGGCAACACTGCAGTCGTTTGTTACCAACGAAGCAAATACTTCGCTTCTTTCTTGGTGTGTTTATCTCCGTAATACGGGTACATACGATGTGCAGTAGAATGATTTTGTGTCAGTTGTTCTGGGAAGGTTTCAGTGGTGAAGACATAGTCACTGATCACCGGCTTCAGCTGATAGCAATCCCACAATCATATCAGAGCGCACATTTCGTCGGTATTATCTAGCACAGGCGAGGTAAAATCATTACTAAAAATTACTACTAAAACGAAGCTTCTAAATTGAATACGTCTCCTTGACAATACAGAGCCCTGCAACACTGCCAGACACAAAAAACGTGTAAAAGCAGAATTGGTATCGCTCTCAGTATGATTTTCCTCTAGTACAGCACAAAGCATCCCATGTATAGGGATCATCACTTGAATGCTGGTACAAGATAAAATAAAAATTTAAATCAAAGCACTCTCACATTGAAGCTGACAATGGTGGCATATTTGAAAAATTGCAAATCTGCTAACTCTCACAACTGTAAAAACTTTCCAGATGGTACGCGAGAAGAGCCGCTTTATATCGAAGTATATTTTCTTAATTAATTAATGGTTTTGGATTTATAAACCAAAAGGTACAGATATCAATCAATCAAATCTCAAACCTATCGCACATATTCGGTCCACAAACTATAAGTTGGAGCTGCTCTAAAAGGAATATTTTATTATAAAGGGCTGCAAGGTTAAATTTATTTTCCATATTCTTAAAAGCAAAATGAACCTCATTTACAATTCTCTTTTGAAAAAAAAAAAAATAAATAAAAAAATTTTATTAAAAAAAAAAGACTGTCTCGAAATTTATTCATTTACTTGATCAATATTTTTTCAATGACTTTTGAAATGCCGAATTACTTTATTGTTAATAATTTATTAAAGCTTTATGAAATAAATTACCATACGATGGAAAATGTGTTTCATAAACCTTCTATAAAGCTGCGATAAATATCGTGAATAATGAATATTTCAACTTTTTAAATAATTAAATTTTATAAACAATAGGAAAATATTACTAAGGAATTCCTCATATCATTACGGAAAGTCTAAATTTGTATTTAAATGTTAAATGCCAACAAAAGAATATTTAAAAAAAAATTTAAAAAAAAAATTATAATTTCAAGGCATTAAAGAATTCGGTTTGGTTTTTTTTGCCTAATTTCCAGCAACTATTGTGTTGTAAAATGGACTTAAGTGGTTGTAATCAAGAAAACACAGTCGGTAACAATGGCCAAGTTTATAATTGAGTCATAAATTTAACATATTTTATCACTTTGGTATGTAAATCAATTTCTGTGATGAGATAGATGGCTTGAGTTTAAATATTTAAAAAAGAAACAAAGAAAGGAAACAACTCCCAAGCAACCGGGCAAGCAGTCATGTGGCAATCAAAACGAATGTGTTTTTAGACTATTTCGGGGTTTAAAGGGCGAAACGGAATTCTCTTCTACGCCAAGACTATTTTGCATATTTAATTAGAATGTTAAGAATACGTATGAGTAAAAGAAATAATTTTTGAAAAGTGATACAAAATTTACATTTTTGTTTGGATTCTTTTTTTCAACAAAAGCACCGAAAAAATAAGTTTTCACTTCGTGACTGAGCGTGTGACTAATCGTATCTCTTCTGGTGTTATTTGTCGCCACAAGACAACAGCCATCCATATTCTTGAAAAGGTTCCGAAATGTTTGATAAGAACACACACACACACACACACACATCAGTATTTAAGAATAATTTGTATTTGATTGAAATTCTGGAGATGAAATAAAAAGAAATTTAATTCTTATTTCGTATTTAATTTATAATATTCTCTTTTAATGATGATATTTTATGTTGTGTTAAATTTTTGTTCGTCTCTCGCACATATTAAATACGGTTGAAAAGCACTTTGAGAGTTGAAAACGTTTAGATATTTTGACTGAAATTAATAATGATAATGCAAATGTAAATGTAACACTGGACGTACGGTAGGGTAGGTCAATGGTGACAATAATATGTTTAGGGAAACAGTGGTTTCAACGACAGCAAATATGAAAATAATTTTATAAAAAAAGAATTGTGGACAAAAAAAGCTTAAAATTTTGTATCACCACACACCTGAAAGTTTTTTTTTGCACAACGGGTCTCACAATGGGACCATAATAACTTGGACCCAAGTGGGCTGGGTCTTTTCTTTACCTTTATATCCAGTAACCTGCCACCCGAACCTAACCTAATGATTGAGAATCCTGTTTTTATGTTTCAGCCTATTAACCTGGTCGCAATTGTGAAAAATTTTAAACAACATTAAATTTTTCCATATGAAAAATTTATCATTCAAAAAATGTTTCTCAAATATACATTTCCAAATTCAACTCAAAATAAATACAGACGAAATTCCCTGTAACGAAAATGCATGGAACGAGAAAATTATATTTTTTTAAATTTTATTTAAATAAATCAGATATTTAAGTCTCATCCTCATCTCTACAGAGGTTTGCAGTACGTTAATTGATGAAGAAACGCTAACCAAAGTAAGCTGATGGCGAGTAGTCAGCGTGTTGGCTCTGCAACCAGAAAGACCCAGGTTCGAATCCCAGCCGGGTCAAATCAGAAAAAAGTTTTTTCTGAGTTTTCTGTGCTACAGCACTCTCCTTCGTCGGTATTTGAGCAATAAAACGTCGGCGAAGTAAAATAATAAATAAAATGGCTCAATTAGCTTAAAAATAATGCGTCAAAAAAACATCAGAGACGCCGCAACTTTGCTTTATAATTTACATGCAACTGCAAAGTTGTGCAAGAATTAAGCTCTATCTTTCTACCACTTTCACCACCTGTCTGTTTCTTCCCTATCCTTCTCTCTAGTTCCAGTGCAATGCAATGCATATGTAGGGGATAGCCCCTGAGCACTGGTCCAAGATAAAAAAAAAAAAAAAAAAAAAAGTAGATTTCTTCACCGGCCTGCATGCAATTATATTTTCCTTAATCTCTGTACACAGTGTTGTTAGCAAACGTAATAGAAAATTGTTCGGCATAATTCATTTTATGAAGGCAAAAGTGTATGTGTGTTAAATTTACTCATTATTATTCATTATGGAGAGAAAGATTTGTAATTAAATTTAGAAGGAAAAACCTGCGATTTTGAAAACAAAACTTCATAGGGAAGGATAGCTTTATTCACCATAGAAGAGTTCGACTGTAGTAGCGTTCAAGACCCCAGGAAGTAAGCCCTCAAAGTTTGAATTGACAAGAAGGTTCAAACATGGCGCCTTAACATACATACTTAAAAATCTTTATGCGTTAGTGCATAATAAAAGTCTCACTTCTATTTTTATTTTGACATTTATTAAATTTTTTTTTTTTTCTTCGTCTTTTAAAAAATATTTTTGTTAATACAAATTATTATTTCCTGACGATGCTACCTATTTGGTAGCGAAATATGGAAAATAAATAATTGAAAAAAAAAAAAAAACCTTTCATAAAAAAGACCATCGCTCAAAAATAAATATAATTAAAAAAAAGTATATAAAGTGTTAAAAAATTTATAGTAAAATTTAAACTATTTTTCTTAAAGAATTTTTGAATTGATTTTCAATAATTACGTGAGGGTTGAAGGCAGCGACGCGCACAAATTTTTTTTTCTTGGGCCGGCCCTCAGGGGTTGACGCTGCATTGTGCCGGAACTAGGAAATAAGGTTTTGGGAGAAAGAATAGAGGGAGTAGTGTTTATTGACATTTGATTTAAATTTACACACGTCAAAAGTGACAGGAAAGACCTCTGCGGGTAGTCCATTCCATTCGGCCAAAAAACGAATTTTCTCTGTAATGCGTAGTGCGGTTCGCTGCCAAGTTGACCACAAATGGATGCGCTCTTAATGATGAACGCGTCGTGCGCGTGAATGACCGGGTTTTGGGAACAAGTTCCCTGATTTCATCAACGAAACGCACCCCACGTTGCGACGATGCTTAAAAGTCTTTATATAGTAGGCTAGCGTACTATCTCCTATGAGTTCCCTCGCTCTTTCCTGTACACGGTCGAGTAACTTCAAAATTATTTTTGAAGCACCGGCCCATACATGAGAGTTATATTCCATTTTCGGTCGGATGTAAGCGGTATAAATAGTGAGGAGATAAGATGGTGTGAAGTATGAATTACACCGTCTTAAAAAACCGAGGCACTTGAATGCTTCCTTTGAGACCTGAACAATACGCTCAGCCCATCGAACATCGCACTGAATTTTCATGCCAAGAACATCAAGAGCTTCTAGTAATACGTAGTTAATAGTTTTGGAAACATGTTGCCAGATACATTTCCCTTCTTTTGACTATAAGAACAGAGTACACTCAATCAGGATTGTCAGTTTAGCATATTATTTTCTGATTTGGCATTAAGAATGTGCTAAATGCTAGTTTAGTTAGTTTAGGTAGTTTTTTGTTTTTTTTTATTTGATTTTAACATGGCTGTCAAACACAAAGTAAATGACGCATCTTGCTCAATATGGTGGCTGATGGCAGCAGTGTTGCATTTAAAGTCACTGCAAATTTTGACCGTATAAAAAAATAATTGTGTTAAAACCGGACAAACTTATTTGCGTCAACCGTGTTATTTCAGAATCGTGTAAAAAAAATATTTGGAAGAATAGTTAATCCAATAGTTAATGCAATATTATTTAATACAAATTGCATACCAATTTTGTGCATTCCGAAAGTTATTACAATTTGAAGCGCCCTATACACGTTCAAACTGTGTGACATCAAATTCATACGTATTGCTGAATGTTTTGCAATGCTGTACTTTCAATCATGTCACTCACACATACGAATTCTCCCTTATACCACAACAGCGATTTTTCGAAAGTGTGTAGGTCGCTTTGTAGGCAAGAACATGTTTATAGTAGGCCTATTCGTGTTCGATATGAAACACATTTTCCTGAAAATTTAATTTCAATTAAATTCTAGACAAAAAAAAAACATCATATTGCCTTTTAACAAATTGCACCACAGTGTCTTAATTTATATCAGCTCATAAATATTCATAAATTTCTATAAAAATTTTATTTTTAGTATGTGTTTGTTTTAATTTTATTAAAAAAAAAAAACAAATTTTTGTCATTTAACTTGTTTGTAAAAAATTATTTAAAACTTAATTAATCAACATTAATGTCTTTGTTAATGTGGAAATTATAAATGGAAAAAAAAAAAATTATAATAAAATTGTTATTAAGACCATTGTGAGCGGACTTGAAACAACTAACCAACGAAGCAAACAACCACCATCATTAGCGAACATTAGCCGTAACCAACGCCATTAGAGTGATTTACGTTTCATAACCATTTTACGGCACATTTCATTTTACTGCCACTGTGTCATTCACTCATTCACTACTGTCTCTATCTCCATGATATTGAAATTTTATCTTGTTTTATGTGATATATTTCCTTTTCAAGTTTCGCCTCAAAATTAATTATAACTTCAATTCATTTATGGGGAAAAACATGAACGGACGGACCAAAACAACCGACACGTTAACATTTTGGCTGACTTCTTCTGATAAATTTAAATTTATTAGATACCGGTATTAGGAGCAGAGTAAACAAATAAATGACAAATGATAACAAATGTTTAAAATTAAGCCGTGAGGCAAGTTTAATAAGAAGACAGCCTTTTTTAGTTTTAGGCGTAGGCTTTATGCTACAATTAGACCAGGCTCCTTCCTTTCTTTTCTTTTTCTCTAAAATTTAATTGATTTCAGTTTTTAAAAATGTAATTCACTTTGGTGTGTTGTTAATTGTGTAGTTCACAAGTCTGTTACACTTTTCACACCATTTCCTAAAGTAATTAACAGTTGTTGTACAAGGTAGCATATGCAACACGAATGTCATCGGTTCAAAACCTGCTAGAGTACTGACAGCACTCTACTTCGTAGATATTTGAGCAATGCACAACAAGGCTGAATTAAAGGAATAGACAGAGGAAAATTTTATCATCCTTACAACTCTGATTTTCCACGGTTTTTTTATTGTAGCCTTTTTATTGATGTCTTTTTTAAGCTGTAGCTGAAGCCGGTACTTTTTCTTTTTTCAGACAATACAAACTCTACGAAGCTTTTAAACTTGTCTGTAGAAACACCCAGGATCTAAGCGGGAATCGAACCCGCACCTCCCCTCCGCAGCATCTGCCTCCATAATTGAAAAAATTCTAAGGCGTCAGAATAATATATGTAAAATTCAAACATTCACAAAGATCTAACCGATCTACCGATGGTAAAAAATTAGTTCTCTAAGTATGCGACAGGGTATATAAGCAAGTTGAAGATGCGCCAAACATCCTGAACTTCAGAGGTCACACACGGCTGAAACGGAGGGATACTCCTTCTCTGGGCTGAACACGAGAAAACTAATTTGTGTTTAGCACTGCCTGGACTTAAGCAACTTATTTTTTTAATTAATAACAATTTATATATTATCTTTTAAGCTTAAGAAAAATAAAAACAAACCTTTAAGCTTAAAAGATAATATATAAATTGTTATTAAAAGAAATAAAGTTAAAAAATAAGGATTCAAAAAATTTTTTTTATTTAGATTTTTTTTTTTTTTTTTTTTTTTTAAGACAATACAAACTCTACGAAGCTCTTAAGCTTGTTTGTAGAAACACTCAGGGTCTAAGCGGGAATCGAACCCGCACCTCCATATTGAAAAGACTAATGCTCATGCAGTAGACTACGGAGGCACTATAAATGATACAAGAAATGAGAATGAATGAAAAAAATCTTTGGCTGTCATTATCAGCTGACCAGGGTCCAAATTACGCCATTCGATATAGTACGAAAATTCTTATACATTAGAAAAGAATTTTGCCTGAAATTTCGATTCGAATAGAATGCCGTAATTTGCCGTCAGTTCTCAACAGTAGTTTTGTGATGGATGAGCAGGTTGCAATAGCGCTTAGAATCAGTGGTATGGATTTTCAGCTTTCATCCATCGAAAAATTACCGTACAATTTACGTTCAGTTCAATTTTAGTTCAAGAAAACATTTCGAAAACATTTAGAGATATATAATTGTTTCATATGAAATTCCCCTTTGGCTTAAGTACACCATCAAATGTCTGTCTTTATTACGGAACCGTTTGATTGCGGGAAACATTGTAAACAACTTCTTTTAATTGAATAATTTGGTAATTCTATTGTAACATTTTAATTTGTTCGTATTGTTTGTATTGCAGGGCAGGCATTTCTACAAACATTCAAAATTATTATTTGTTTATTCATTTATTTATTTGCTCGGGGGATATATGTACATATGACTTATTTTTCTCACTTCCTTCAGGTCGCTATGCATGTGAACTCGAAGCGGTTTGTTAAAACCATTAGAAATGTAACACAAATATTGTTGGCCACCAACGGACAAGGCAAGAACAAATGAATATAACGAGTACACACATATACACATATGCACGTTCGCACCCCCATTTGCATTTGTTAATTCGTAAAATGTTGTTCATTGAAAAGTAAATTGAGTAATTAAGTAAATTATTGTTGTTTGGGTTTCTTGTCTATTTTAGCAGTAACTCTATTAAACAACATATTAAGTGAAACGAAAACGAAAACGAAAAGAAATATAACGAAATTGTATTACAGGAAATCACTCTTGCGTAGCATATTTAATAGCATTTAATATATGCAATAATTTTGTGCAGCATTTCTTTGACAAACAATTACGTGTCCTTGTTTATTTATTTATAATTTCTTTTATCAATAGACTCATATTTAAGCAACCCATATACGATACAACCGTTGGTACAACTTTGGTAACAACCAAGTTGTATAATTGTCGCACAAACGATACAATTTAATGTGCGATATCATGTACCACATCGTTTTTTATCCGAGTTCTAATAAAGTGAAGATGACATTAAAGGCGCTTGTATACTAGAATACAAGTCTCACGACTTCCATAATACTTTGTGGGAAAGAATTCTAATGAGTTTGGTGCGACTGCCAAAAATTCTAAAGTAATATAACATTTTGCTTTCACACTATCACTTGAAATAAAATGAAAAATATACATAAGAAGTAAGAACAAAGCCGGTTTAGAAGCAAATGACTTTTTTTTTTTCATCTGGGACCAGCACTCAGGAGATGACTCCTACACATGCGAAGCATTGTGCTACAACTATAGGAAAGGGATAGTTGGTGAAACGACAGGATGTGAAGCTTAATTAATTATTTGACAGCTCTGCTTTTGTTCGTTTTGTGTTTATACTCGAGCAGTGCTGAAGCTTCGGTTTTGTAGCCATTTTATTATTATTTTACTTCGCCGGTGCTACACAATACCGACGAAGGAGGGCGTTCTGATGCGATTGTGGATTGCTATCAGCTGAAGGCGGTATTGTTCAATGACCAGTGACTATGCCTTCGCCACTGAAACCTTCCGACAACAACTGACACACAAAGGCACACTAATGCACATCAGAAAAATGCGAGATGTTTAGAGTAAGTGCGGGTAATGTGGTATACCTATTTGTATTTTGATTGCCAAATATTTAGGTATTGCCCGATCAAAGTAGGATTTTGCCATCCATATGCTGCATGTGTTATGCTTCCAGAAAGCCACTTGCGAAGGATACTAAACACATATTTTTAGAGATTTTTCAAAAATTGTTGAAAATCTCATTAAACGTGAATTTAAAAAATGTTCAGGTAATGTGGTACACCCCATGATGCTAATGTGGTATAGTGTACCACATTAACAGCTCATGGTGATTATTTTACATTGGATCCTTTTTTTACACATATGTATGTGAGAATTAGTATTTTATTGCAATTTAAAAAAAAAAACAAAAATAACAAATTTAATTCATTAGAAACATAACAATTTCATTAATTTCTACTTTGTTGAAATGACTTAGAACTTTCAGTCTTAGCAATAGTAACTCAAAAGAAAAGATAGAATATAAGGTACACTTAGTTGCAAGAATCACAAACAAAAATTGCGCTTCGCTTAGGAATACAGAGCTCGTGAGCCCAAACCTGTTCGCATTGCAAACATGCAACCCATGGCTTAACTATGGCATCATCTTTATAAGCCTTTTCACAGTAATTGCACAAGGTGTCTCTTGTAGGTGGAACATCTGAATAGTCCTCTTCCTCGGATGTGTCATTTAAGTTAAGGTTTTGATCACTATCGCTTGATTGTGAATCAGTTCGAGGTTTCTTTCTGTTGCAATTTTTAGGCACTTTTTCAGCAGATGCATTTATAGGAACTTTACGTTTTCTGTTGATGTTTTCAATGCTCTGCATTAAATCGTTTTTCTACGGTTGTGAGTACTGTAGCTTTAGTTTTTCTACCCTTGCGATTCGTTTCTGGCTTCCGCATCTTAGGTGGTGGAGAAATCTCCCAGGGGGTAATGTGATTTCTACTCGTGCTAGGGCTTTCCTCTGCGCTGGTCCCACTTGGTTTTCTAAAACTTAAAACGCTTCGATGACGGTTAATAAAACCGTTTAACCAGTATCTTCCAGCGCATTCTTTCATTATAGAGAACTTGTTGGGAATTTTGTTGATTGTGGCAATTTGAAAACATAACGATCGTATATCAGCCCTTGTTAGTCCCCAATATCGTGACTCCATTTCTAATATATACTGAACCAACTCATTTTCCATATTCGCAGTCAATGTTGGCGGTCGACCAAGCTTACTTCCCAAAAGTTCTTCAATGGTTTTATCACTTCTTGCATTCCGTTGCAAAATTGTATGGGGTACACCAAATGTTTTTGATGCCAAGAGAATACCCATTTCACCATCTCGAACAACCTGTATGGCTCTTCTCATATCTTGAGTTTCCCATTTTCTTATTTCCCCTTTTTTCGGCATTCTGTTTTCTTTGGAAGGTAATGTGGTACACTATACCAGATTAGCTGCCTCAAGCTATACCACAAAAGCTGCACTTGTGTTTGATGACAATATTTAATTATTTAAAAAAAATGACTAGATATATATATGGAACAAGTGTATTGTTCACTTATTTGGTACTTACCAATCAGTATACACTTAAATTTATAAACCTTAAAAAACACCTTCAACAAAAAAACTTATTTTTTATCACCAGCCAAAAAAAAGTCGACCACACAAAAAATTGAATTTTTTCAACTGACTTGCAGAATGACTTGCAAAAATGAAACAGATGATTGCTCTCTTAATTCTCAGAGAGCCCCAAACTATTAAGCTTGTTTTTGTTATACTTGTGTTGTTAGTTTAAGAAAAACGCTACTATACCACATTACCAACCTATACCACATTACCCGCACTTACTCTATTTTTATTTTAAAATTTTAGTCTGAAACTGGGGTTGAACCCAGGTCTGTTTTTGGATTCGTAGTCAACATGCAGACTACCATCCATCGTGCCATCGCTATCTTTAAACATTGAATTGAATTCTACAGACTCAATAAAAGATTTCATGCATTTCTCTAAATTTGATGTGTTTTCTTTTTAAATCAAATCCGAAAGGTTTTAAAAAATCACCTTTTACATCACAGTGCTGTGCTTTCCATCATCGTTAACTGCGCAATGAGTGGCAACTGAATTCAATAATAATTCCTTTTTTTTTATCAAAAAAAAAAAAAGAATCTGTTACAATTACAGAAAATTAGTGGTCCCCATTGTAAGTTCGTATTTGTAACAACTATAACGGGATATTCAACAACATCACCGACATCATCATGAACGACAACAACAACAACAACAACAAAACGTTGCAGTAAACGTTGTCACTCGTACATAGTCGCGCAATCATGAGTAGGGACAACTAGCAAACCACGACAAGCTGCAAGTAGCTGCGATAATGTCACATTAATGTTGCACATACCCACATACGTACGTACATACACACATGCATATGTACGTACGTTAGTATGGGAACGTATAAGCCACTAATGAGCCACCAATTTGTTTGGATCATTAGTAACCATTGAACACTGGTATTTTTTTAATGCCACAAATAAATATTATTGTGTAAAATAAAAACATGCTTTATTGCTTGGTGATTTTTGCTTTTTGCTTTTTGTTTTTTAATTTACAAAAGCCGAAAAAATGAAATTGTTTGTGCAACGTTAACATTTGTCTTCAAGTTATTTAATTTGTCAATGATATGGCCAATTTTGGAAGAATTTTGTGTGTGTGTGTGTGTGTAACCACCACACAACAGGCAACATGGAACGGCTGGATGTATAAAGAGATGGATAACGGCACGAACATACATATGTGTGTATGTTTACGTATGTATGTATGTTTATGTATGCCTTCAAATATGCCTACAACCAGTGATGTTAACCGTATCGTGATTTCCGTATTTTATAGTAATCTAGACCTCCAAAGTCCGAGTTTATACCCGAAAACATCTGGAATTCTCTTTTGTTTTTTCATACGCGTTCACACAGACGAAAATATTGCCGGCGACATTCCATTATTATTGTCAATATTGTTCCATTGTTATTGTAATTTTTTGTAAGCAAAGAAAATCTGAGCGAATCGTATCGCCGAGTACCAAACACAAAAACGATGCTTTCTTCTCCACCCGTAATATGCTACCAAACTAATTGTTTCCTTCCAAATGTTGGCTCGTCTAAACTGAGACAAACGGTTGGCTGGTAATTTCTATATTTGTACGGTAATATTAGTCTCACTTCTATTTTTATTTTGACCTTTATTAAAATTTTTTAATTATATTTATTTTCGAGCGACGGTCTTTTTTATGAAAAGTTTTTTAACAATTATTTATTTTTCAATATTTCGCTACCAAATAGGTAGCATCGTCAGGAAATATAAATAAAAATAAAAAGACCATCGCTCAAATATAAATATAATTAAAAAATTTGTACGGTAATTTTAAAAAGTTTTAATTTTTAAGTGTTAAATCGCAAAAGTTTTTTTTTTCATAATGTGTCTACACATGATTCATACTATATTTCGCATAAAAACAAAACATAAAAAGTACGATTTCATTACAACTACATATGCAAAATTACTCTAATCGTGGTATAAATTGTATAAGTTTCTGCCAGAAATGGCTAAATACCATCTTTAAGCAACTTTTATTTCGCAATTTTGATCTCAATTTTCTTTTGAACTTAGATTATAAATGAAATTTGATTTAAATCTATTTAATTTTTCTAAAATTATATAGATTTAATATCAAATATTAAAATATTTTTTGTAGAAAGAACATTTTTAAAGAAGCTTTCTGGTTTGTTTTGTTTTTATATTTCGTAATTCTCATATATTTTTTGTGAGTTCTTGTATAAACAAGTGAAATTTCTTAGCTTTTTTCAAGAATTTGGTTAAAGGTGTACTGAAGATTTTGATATTCGCACCAAATGAAATGCCGCATATAGACTAGCTAAACCATATAACAAACATAGATAAATAATCATAATGAATTTTGACTAACGTTGAATAACTTGAAATTGTTAAAACTAAAATGCTTTTCCTCTTTTTTTTTCAACACTTTTTAATATTTGAAAGAAATATTTACTTTATTTATCACAGCTATTATATATATTTTTTATATTAATTTAAATTTATTTCCACCTAAAGCCAACTAATGAAAGAAAAAGTAAAATATTAATAGACAGCTAAAAAAAAAAAGAGCGAATGAGGGAATAAAATTAAATAACCGTGTAATTGTGTTTCCATTTTTTTCTTCCTCTTATCGTATTTATCTATAAACGCAAGAATTGCGCAACTATAATTGTCCTGTGTGATGGCACTTTAGCTAAGTTTGAATATTAAAAAAAATGCATACATTGATTTTACTTAAAGTACAAATTATAAATACTTTATCTTTGTTCCTTGCTATTTATTTGACTGTTTTTTTATTTCAATTTAAATTATAATATTTGAATAAGTTCAAGATCAGTAAAAATTTTGTAATTAATTATTTGTTAATTATTTATATAATTTATTACCATATTCATAGAACGTATTTTCGATTTGTTTCGAAAACAAAATTCTAATACAACATTAAAAATTTCAAATGCACAGTATAATTTTATGAATACGGCTGTTAATATTTTTATTTTGAATTTTATCAAATAGTTTCGACAAAATAATTTTTCTTTTCCTAATTATCGTGAATAATAATTTTAAACAAGAACCTATTTCCTGAAGAAGCCACTAAAAAAAGTGGCGAAATATTGAACAAATAAAAATTATAAGAACTTTACTGAATTTAAACTTGAAAAATATTATATTTTAAATTAAAATATTTTATCTTATTATTACTACATACTTGTTTCTTTAAGTTTTTATTGTTTTTGAAATAAATATATTAAGAGTCTTCATAGAAACGCTTAGAATTTCCATTTGCGCAATTGTGCATATTTGCAAGACTTGTATCATAAAGCCCCTTTTAAATTTGCCAGAAAAGCACTAAAATGTACTTGAATTTAAGCAACTGGAGACCTGCATTGCCATTTTTATCAAACGTCAATATCAAATGAAATTAAATAAAATACGCAAAATTAAAATTTGTGTTTAAAAATTTTAATTTGCAGATGAATGAAAATTTTCTGTCGTGTTTAAGTTCACAGTTAATTTATCACAATACTGTGAAAAAATTAAATTTTTTATTACAATAAGGAGAAAAGAACAATTAATCTCCAACACCAGTTGAGTAGAACACGTATATACATATTTTCTATGCCACTACAAATGTCATCAGTACTCTTTGTGTCAATAGGGAGGTAGTTTTAAATTTGTAAAGTGTAGTGGCATAGAAAATACGCACTCTACGCAACTGGTGTTGGAGATTAATTGTTCTTTTTCCTTTATTCTAATAAAAAAAAATGTAATTTCTTCACAATATTGTGATAAAATAACTGTGAACTTGAACACGACAGAAAATTTTCATTCATTTGTAATAACTGTAGTTTTGATTAAACTACAACAATTCTGCATATTTTAATTTACTTTGAAAAATGCAATCAGATAGACCCAATTCGTCAGGTTACTTGCAGACATTGCTATTTGTGATAAGTTAAGACTAGAATTTTTTTTGGCGAAAAAAGTGAACAGCGCAAGTTTAAAGTAAAAATGTTTTGCAACTTCGCACAGTTTGCGAGGCTTTTAAGCATTATTATGAGGAGCCTTATTGAATTACAAATATTTTTGTACACGACTTTGCGATAATTTTATTTGGGCTGTATGGAAATCCGATTAAAAAAGTTAACATCACTGCCAACAACAGAGATGAAAAGAAAATTTTTTTGTTGAGAATAAGAGTAAAAATATTCTTTGGTCCCCGCCCCGCTTGCAGGCAAGCATGATGCTAAACGCTAATTACTTCAAACAAAAAAAAGCGGCAGATGAACGAAAGCGAACACGCCAAACTATAAACAAATAGTTGGAATTCTTTCATAAGATGGTCTTTTTCCACAAATCATGAGATGTTGCCTCACAAACAAAAACGAAATGTGCAGGAACATCAACAACATTCCATTTAAACGCCAGCGCCACAATATTTTACGGTTTTAATTCATTTTTTTTCATTTGTTGATTGTTCTCATTGCATTTATTCTTATACGAGAAAATACCATATAAATTTAAAATTATTATAATTTTTAGTTTTTGTTTTGTATGACTGAATTTAAGAAAACACACTGAGAAGCTGCCAGCAACAAAAAATAGACATTAAAAATTAACAAAATTCCTGGTCGCAAGGCAAACTTACACCGAAGTGACAATTAATTGTACAACAAATGTTTCAAACAACAGAACTGCTTATGAAAATTATTACAAAATATATTCTACACTGAGAGAAAAAATCTATAAAAATAATTAATTTGTGTGTAACTTTCGTGGGAACTATTGCAATGCAAGCAAAAGCTTGAATGTAAAATACGATCAAACATTATTTCTCAAAAATTGTTCATAAATATCGAATGCAGTAATTAGGGGTACAAAATCGAAATCATATACATATTTTCGAAGAATTTTCCTATAAAAGTATTAATTTTGTAGAAGGAATTAAGTTAATCAAAAAAAAATAAATATTTTTTTAGTGTGAATTACTTGCATTGTCTATGGCTGTGGGCAAATGGATGAATGTATTACATTGTGAAAAGCAAGTAATTACAGTGTGCTCTGGAATGAACCTACAGTGGATCGTCAGGGATGCGCACGTAACTATATTTTCGAATATGCAGGTTAATGCAACCTGAGAGCACTGGCTTCGTCTTCATTAGAAACAAAGATCATCGCTTAGAGTTTTGGTTAACTTCAGTTGTGCTTTGCTGGGTCCGAGTCATTCCACAACGGAGCGAATTTTATTGGTCCAGAGCCGTTTCGTGGCAGTGGCTGGTCAAATCGAGGGTGACCTTGCGGTAGCACTCTCTAAGGATTGCACATGGGAAGGACGACCGCGCACTGCACCAGGCCAGACGATTAGAGTAGCCGTTCTCTTATGGAGTGGGACTGTATAAATCGCGTACGTCGAACATTGGCATGATAGTGGATTTTCTATCGGGACACTACTGCCGAGGTATCATTTCAACAGTTTACGTTTACTGGATGAGAACTCTATCTCTAACTTGGGTGTCATTTTCCTCCACAGAGCATATTTTGTGCTTCTGTATCGAGCTAACGACTCGCAGATTTTTTATCTTCGACCAGCACTCTGGAGACGACCCCTACACATGCGATGCATTGTGCTGGAACTAGAGAAAATGGATAGCTATAGAAATGGCAGGAGATGAAGCTTCACTATCTTACAACTCTGCTTTTGCACGTTATTTGTTTTTATAGCAGTGTTGTACCGTCTCTGATGTCAAGAAGACGTATTAAATTTTGAAGCTTCGTTTTTGGTAGATATTTTTGGTAATTATTTTACTTCGCCGGTGCTACACAATACCGACGAAGGAGGGCGTTTTGAGGTGCCTGTGGATTGCTATCAGCTGAAGCCGTTACTGTTCAGTGACCAGTGACTGTTCCTTCGCCACTGAAACCTTCCGACAACAACTGACGCACCTCAGAAAAATTGCTAGATATTTTTATCATACAGTCTGCAACTGATGCGGAACCCAGGCCATTTTTTTTTTGGTTTTGTAGTCAACGTGCAGATTACTTCAGCCATCGCCATCGTTTTCTACCGCCATCAATTGGATACGCGAGAAATTAGATCCACTCCTATCAGGGATTTACTCGACTTTCATTCGGAAAGCAGAGAAGTTATTGGTTGGTACCAGTAGACATTGTGGTCATCTGTGGGTGGGGTTGCACTGCTGATAGTGTAGCGATGCCCATATGGCTCTTAAGCTACTGTGCTATTTATACACCCCTGAACATTAGCTGCAACAGTGTAAACTCAATATTGCACAAACATGTTTGAATGCTACATAAATCAACCGTATATGTACAGGGTGGCCCAAAAGGAGCGAAGGTGTTTGAATTATATTTTTTTTTCGTTTTCAGTATTTTGTAAAGAAGAATTGGGAAATTTAAAAAGGAACTTTATTTCAGCGGAAAAGCATGAATTTTTTTCATAATTTAATTATGAGCGACGAAGCCAATTTCCTATTGAATGGGTTCGTTAAAGGGGCAAAAAGGGCTACGGATATCCAAGAGTAGTTCAACAGTGAGAATTACTCGTACACCCACTTAAGTGTACCGTTTGGTGCGGTGTTTCGTCGGAAAGGATAATTGGTCCAAATTTTGTTTTTTTGAAAATGAACACGGTGTCGCCGTTTCCATCACTGATGTTAGATATCGGACAATGTTGGAAAAATTTTTAAGACCATCCGTGGAAAACCATCCGCAAGTCTGGTTCCAACTGGATGAAGCCACAGCGCACACTCAAACCCTTTCGGTCATTTTGGGCCAACCTGTAAATGTATCACCAAAAAAAATTATTTGCTTTCAAACACTCGTCGTATTAAAAAACTGTTGGTCATATAACATTTTCTCTGTGTGAATTACGCGATCATGTTTTCAAAATGTTCGAAATTCTACAGCGAGAAAAAAGAAAAAGAAAACTAAAACTCATAAACCATAAATGAATGTCGCGACTTATAGGCAAATATCGTTTTTACTACAGCCAAAGGAACCGCAACACAACACCACACATACAAACTCATATACAAACATATACATACTCAGATAAAACAAACATACTGGTGTACCGACCATTTATGGACAGACTTGCAAATAAACATTTCATTTGAAATTATATTTTATTTAACAACTTCATTAGAAAACGCAAGTCAAGTCGAAGCTGAACGTGCAATTGAAAATAAAACAAAAAAATGTGTAAAATAGGAAACAACAAAAACAACATCGACATTCACATCGAAACTGGCTTAATGGCTAATTAGACTAATTAGGAGAGTTATTACATACAATTCCCAACTGCATTACACTCAGTCAGCCAAATAGTCAGTCAGTCACTCAGTCACACACACGTAACACGTACATGTTAATATATCTACAAGCACGGTCATGTCTGCTTTAGAATGTGAGACCCACATGCAAGCGAGCGACATGTACGAGTGATTGCATTTGTGCCTACAAACACTTGTTTTGTTATTGTTGTTATTACAATAATAACAACAGCGGCGGCAGAAACAACAATACCGCATACTCTCATCGAAGACAAAAAAATGCAAGAGCGTTAAAAGAACAAGTCCGAATTAGAAACACTTTGTTTTTAATCTAATACAATAAACACATTGACAGCAGCAGGCCACGGACTACAATCTGTTAAAAATAAAATACACACTTTAAAATGAAGACGATTATGTTGAAGCCATCACAGGTACAGGCTAAACGAACACCGTTGTAGTGTTAAGCGAGTGTTGCCAATTGCAAAAGGTATATGAATTAAGTGAAAGGCACCACAAACGTAAAAGACAGCAAATACGTACATACATCAATAACACTATGCAACAAGAAAAAATTGCGCTGATAACCACGATAGGGGAATTCGATGTTTGGTGCAAATGGTCTTGCAACATTGCAAATGCAAAACTTTGTAGCTTTTGTTTGCAATCCAACAACAAAATGTACAAGTTTGCTTTTTCTACACCATTGCGCTTTTACCATACTGAAAATGGTATAGCTCTTTTTGCAACTGTGTTGCGTTTGCATCTCTGGCATATAACAGCTGACACATGTAAACAAAAAAAATTAATTTCAATTTAAAATAATGGCGTCGGTAGTTGAAAAAAAGAAAAGAGAAAAAACAAATAAAAAGTGAACCCTAGAGGAAATCCAAAGCATTTAAATTATTTGGAGCAAGCAAATGATATAAAGGTATGTTATTTTGGACAATTGTATTGAATTTGAAAAACAAATAACAAACACTTAATTTTTTTTTACCACAGACATTTAGTTTGCAAATAATGTTGCAAACTGAAGAACAAATAAAGCCGCTCGCAATTAATGACGAAAGTGTTGCAAGTGTAAGATGTTGCAATCTAAAACGCACTAAACATCGAATACCGCTTATGTTTTTCTTAATCCGCTGCGGTCACCTAACTACAAAAAAATCATCATTATTTCAAATTGTATGGTAAGGTTTTTGGTAAAAGAAAATCTTTTCTAAAATTGGGATTTTTGAAGAGGCTGCTCCCTACATCTGCTCGTAACTTCTTTGGAAAAACTTATTCAATCTTGTTATGCAATACGTCAAAACATTTTTAAATTACGCCAGCTTTAAGTATTTGTATTTAGCCATTAGTTTTGGAGTTATTGTTGAAAAAGTTAAAAAAAAATTACCAAATTTTTTGATTCAAAAAAATCATAAAAAATAGAAAGCACAAAATAGTTACCAGTTTTACTGCTTAATCTTAAAGGTGAATGTAATAGAAATAAAATAAACTTTATTTCATGAAAAGCCATGGATAAATGTGTATTTATTGCCGATTAAGTGAGAGACAGAAAAGCGATTTTTTTACTAGCATTATCATAAATTTAAAGAATAGTTAATTTTTTTTAGCATTTAATGGACACCACAAACGTAAAATACTGAAATACATCAATAATCGAGAAGTTTTAAACAAATAAACTGGTTTGTTTTAAGTAATTTCCTTTTTATAAATGTGGCGATGGCTGAAGAAGTTGCCACGTTGAATACAAAACAGAGCAAAGCTTTATTATTTTAGAACTCTGCTTTTGCACGAACGAAACGAGGACTTTTTGCTTTTGTAGTCAACGTGCAAACTACTTCAGAATTCGCCTGCTGCCGTGAATGTGTTTAGTGCATAAAAGAAAGAAAACTGCAACAACAAAGCTTGATGTTAATATAATAAATAAAAAAATTTATTAACATATATTTTCTATATCATCAAACATGTATTATTAATTCACACATCCAAATGTATGTGTAAGTATGCGGACTTAACAGGCCTCAAAAAGGACTGCTATTGGCGGATTAGTTATCGCGTTAATTTGGCAAGCAGAAGATCCGCGCTCTAAATCCTTGTCAGACCAAACAAAAAATTTGGTGTGTCTATGCCAGGGGTACCCTCCTTCGTCGGCATTTGATAAGGTGTTCTGCCCGGTTTTCCAACCGGGCTTCCAATGCTATGGCTATCGGCTGTTTTTTTTTAATATGAATTTCTCTAGAACAAACTTTTTTATGGTGAATTTTATGTTAAGCATGGATAAATATTCCTTCCTTTCTCATCTTTGCATTAAAATAAAATTTAACCTTGAAACGAAAACAAATAAATCTTTAAAGAAAATTTCAAACGTTTAATAGTCCATTTACATTGGAATGCAATGTAGTAAGTACTAGATCTTGAGCAAAATCTAGTAGTTTTTTTACTAGATTTCCCATACAAAACAAAATCTATTTCGTCACTAGATTTTGAAAAAAACTACTCCACTAGTACTTAGTGATGCAACCATGTTTTTTTCCAAATTGTACTAAAAAAAATACAACCAGTTATATATGTACGAGGTTTGTTCAAAAGGAAAGGTGAATTTTGTCTTCTTCGATTACAAAGGCGTGGTGGACATCATGAGTTTTTGCCAACAGGTCGTACGGTTAATAAGGAATACTGCAAGGAAGTTATGGAACGTTTGCGTGAAGCAATACGGCTCAAACGATCGGCATTGAGGAAAAAATATATCACGGATTCCGTATCATGATAATGCACCAGCTGACTTATTGCTCGTGATTTTCTTGGCCAAAAATAACACCGTAATCATGCCTCAACCACCTGCTTCACCAGATTTGGTTCCCTGCGACTTTTTCCTATTCCTAAAACTGAAGATACTAAATGAAAGGAAAGCGTTTTGCCACAATTAATGACACAATTAAGTCAAAATTGAAGAACTAGCTGATGGCCATACCGAAAAGCGCATTTCAGAAATGCTTCGAGGATTGGAAGAAGCGCTGGAATAAGTGCATTATATCTGAGGGGTAATACTTTGAAGGGGACAAAATGGATATTGAAGAATAAATTACTGCTTTTCAAAAAAATCAAAATTCACCTTTTGTTTTGAACAAACCTCATATATATATATGAAAGGATATGTATGAAAAACATATGTATAAACATTATAAAAATGTATCTGAAGTCTAAAAATTTTATAAAATTTTAATTCTCATTAATATAATATTTTTGTATAATAATTTTTCTAGTTTTTTGACCTTTTTTTTATATTAATAACACTAATTATTTTAAGCCTAAGGTCTTTTTATATATTTTATATTTATTTCAATATTTCGCTACTCCTTTGTGTAGCTTCTTCAGGAAAATTGGTTTTTGTTTATAATAAAAAAATTTTTTTTTTTTTTAAAAATTCACAATATATGAAAAGTTCTTGTCAATGAAAATTCAAAATAAAAATATTAACAGCCATATTCATAAAAATTTTAAAAGTCATATTCATAAAAATATATTCTGGATTTGAAATAGGTATAAATATTCGATTTTGTATTGAAATTTTTGTTTTTGAACCAAAAAAAAAAAAAAAAAAAAGATATAGACGAAAGATTTTTATTATTATTATTATTATCATTATTATTATTGTAATTATTGTTTTGAATATTTTATTATATGTAACATATTCGTAAAAATGTATTTTGGATTTGGTTCAAAAACAAAAATTTCAATACAAAATCGAATATTTATACCTATTTCAAATCCAGAATATATTTTTATGAATATGACTTTTAATATTTTTATGAATATGGCTGTTAATATTTTTATTTTGAATTTTCATTGACAAGAACTTTTCATATATTGTGAATTTTTAAAAAAAAAAAAAATTTTTTTATTATAAACAAAAACCAATTTTCCTGAAGAAGCTACACAAAGGAGTAGCGAAATATTGAAATAAATATAAAATATATAAAAAGACCTTAGGCTTAAAATAATTAGTGTTATTAATATAAAAAAAAAGGTCAAAAAACTAGAAAAATTATCAAATAACGGAGCACGCAATGAATTAAAATAAGGATGTCTTACAGCAGATTTAAGAAAAATCAACAAGTCAGAAGCCTTATAAATAGATTCAAAACTATGAGGGATAAAATTATTAGAACTAAATCAACTATAACCTTCTTGATACGTTGCAGAAATGCAGGCATCATCCCCAAATTCATTTCAAGTTCCACAAAGAATATATTGAATATCTTTAAAATGGAGCAAGTTTCGGTAATGAATAAAGATATTCATAAGTATACAAATGACATACACAACAGAATTTTAAAATTTACACTAAAACAAAAACACGAATTACTGAAACATTTTCAAAGTGAAATAGAATCAGTGAAAAGAAATTTAAGTAGACATTTTACTAGTATAGAAATGGAGGAGTTTTTACAATATGAGAACAGAATAACAATTTCATTTAATGAGAAGATTAAAAATATACATAAGAGGAAATTTGATCCTTTAAGGAATTTACAGAGGAGAGAACTAGGAATTAGATTGAACGAAAAATGGTTTATAAATAAGACTGATATGGATATACCAACAGATGTTCAGTGGGTTCTTTCTTTAGGACCAAAATATGCTTTACCAGTTAAGAGAGAAGAATTTCCTATGTTAAGAATAATAGCAGATGGAGAAGATTTAGTTCAAACTAAACAGGATAATGAACAACAAGAGATTGCTAGAACTGGACTTACAACAATTATTGATAATCATTTGAATAGGATAAAATTAACGAATAGGGATAAATACATACTAGATAAAGTTAGGGAAACTGAAATATTTTTGAAAAAGAATAGAAATATATTAATTTTAAGGACTGATAAGGGCAACACTACTGTGGCAATTGAGAAACAGGACAATGATATACGAATTAATGATATAGTAGGAGATACTTCAAAATATTTTTTACTTAGTAAAGATCCCACAAATAGATTACAGAAGATTAATAATGAAATTGTTACCGAACTACATAGGGATGGTATTATTACAGATTTAGAGAAGAATAGATTAAAGACTAATGTTGCTATAGCACCTAAACTATATGGTTTACCGAAGATTCATAAAGAAAATTACCCATTAAGACCGATTTGTTGTTTTGTGAATTCTCCATCATATACATTATGTAGATATATGGTTGATATATTGAGGAAGATTACAGAACATTCAATATATAATGTTAGGAATGCATTTGAATTTAAAAATAGATTAATGAATCAACATGTAAATGTTGATGAAAAATTAGTTTCATTTGATGTAATATCATTATTCCCTAGTATACCTGTTGATTTGGCGATAAATATTATAGACGAAAAGTGGGATATTATTGAGAAATATACTAAGATAAATAAAAGTTTATTTTTACGTATTTTAAAATTTTGTATAGAGGACAACAGATATTTTCAATATGATGGAAAGATATATTTGCAGAAAAAAGGACTACCAATGGGATCTCCAGCTTCTTCTATAGTGGCTGATATTGTTATGGAAGTATTACTTGATAGTTGCATTGAGAAGTTAGATATTAAACCTAGGATAATGACTAAATATGTAGATGATTTATTTTGTATTATTTCGGAGAGTGGGATACATAATATGTTAGAAACATTGAATAACTTTAATGATAGTATAAAATTTACAATAGAGAAAGAGTATAATTTCAGAATTTCTTATTTAGATACTGTAGTAATTAGAAAAGGTAATAATTTAATAATGGATTGGTACCAGAAACCAACATCATCAGGTAGGATTATTAATTACTACTCTAAACATAACAGGAGCATTATTATCAACTCTGCCAGGAATTTGATAGAAAAGGTATTAAATATTAGTGATAGACAATTTCATTTTAGAAATAAGAGTAAGATTGTGAATATACTTAGGGACAATGATTTTCCAGTTTGGCTAATTTATAGATTAATTAATCAATACAGATTTAGAAGTATGAATAATATTAACAATACGGATGATCCAAAGACATACAAATCACTTACTTATGTACCTGGAATAGCTGAACGTTTAAGAAAATCGGAAATATATGATTCAGGGATATATACAATTGCTTATAAGACATTTAACACATTGAACATTTTTTTTAGTAAGACTAGAGATAGAATACAGAAATTGGAAATGTCTAATTTAATTTATAAGATACCTTGTGGTGGGAATGACAATGAAGATTGTAATAAGATATATATAGGTACAACTAAAAATAAATTAAAGACTAGGATTGCAGGACACAGGTCTGATCAAAAATATAGGGATATAAATTCTCAAAAAACAGCATTATCTTCACACTGTTCTAGATTGAATCACTATCCAAACTTTGAGAATGTATCAGTATTAGACACGGAAAATAATTATAAACGTAGATATATGTTAGAAATGTTACATATAATTAATACACCAATTACCAACAGAATTAATTTTAAGGCAGATACAGCAAATGTTGCTCAAAATTATAGACATTTAGTTAATAAGAGATTAAATATATTATAATTGTATTTGTAGTTTTTATTTTTATACATAGAATTACATTTAGAGACAGAACAAAATTTTTAAAACTATAAACATATAAAATATATAAAAAGACCTTAGGCTTAAAATAATTAGTGTTATTAATTTTTGTATAATAAATGAATTGTTAAAAATCATAAAGAAAATGGTCATCGATTTTTTCTGCATTTGTAAAACCGTAACCGATTTTTTTAAATATTCGAAAACCAGTTTCTTAAAAATGTAGAATAATTGATCACCCTGGTATTTGAGCAAAACGTCGGCAAAGTAAAATAATAAATAAATTGGCGCTATTTTAAAAAAAATTAATATTCTTTTGAAAAACTTTTTAGATGGCACTCGTATTACAGTATGGGTAATGTTAAGCCACATAATTGCTATTGCCTACATATATCTGTTGTTTCACAGGCGGTCTTAAAGTGAAGGGGTGTATTTTGTTTCTCCTTTTTTTACCCGTTAAAATCATTTTCCTACCGCCAGCAAAACCGAACCGAACAACCACAAAGACCAAATAAGACAGCAACAAAAATTACCGGTGCAACATCAATTAGGCTACTGGCTGTTTTTGTGACCATTGCGTGAAACTATGTAGTCATACTCGTACTAGAACCAGGTGTATAATATTTTTTCCTTTTTTATTTATTTTTTTGTTCTGTTTTGTTTTTATTTTGTGTCTATTTATTATCCATCCAGCAAATGCATATTAATGAATGCTGCGTAGATTGGCTCAGTTAACAACAAGTACTCGTATGTACGAGCATGGCCAACTACGAGGACCACGTGCAAATGTGTGTTACATTGCATTTCTATGTCTATGGGAATCTATATCAGCTTCTACACATTCTGGCCTTTCTGTTATGGAAATTAAATTACATATTGAATTTTTATTAATCATTATGAGATTTAATTAAAAAACGCACAAGTGTCACACTAGAATTTTAATTTTTACAAACTTGGACAGATTGCATATCGAATAAATTTGCATTGAATAGTTATTAATTTTCTTAAAACTTATTAGAGAGAAGAAAAAAACGATAAAATAGTTTAAAGAACAGTTCGAAAGGAATTAGTTATTCAGAAATGCTTGAGAAATATCAGCAGAAATTTTTATTGCTTTTAAAATTGAAAAATTTTTCATTTTGGGCTCGCAAATCATTTTCTTTTTTGCCAGTGTTTAGGGCAGGTCTCCTGCGCATACAATGCTTTACAAGGAAACTGCGGAAAAGGGTTGGGGTTGCTGGATGTAAAGGTAAAGAAAGGTCCGACCCCACTTGGGTCCAATTTATTATGGTCCCATTGTGATACCTGTTGTGAAAAACTTTCACGTGTTGTGGTGATACAGACCAGAATCTCTGCTAGGAATCGAACTTATAACCCCCAATTGATAAACTAGCCCACTACTCACTAGACTATCGGGGCACCTGGGCAGCATGTTGGAGGGAGTAGTATTAGCTTGAATTTATCAATAGCGCAATTGACCGAACATTATAAGCCAAAATTATTTATTTATTTCAGTCATAAAACTTCCAACTCTATCCAATATTTTGCAGATGACAGCAGTGTCTGATATTCATATTCATTTGATCGTAGGCCGACATCGACTATGATCGCGGCGACGATGCAGAATATTAATAATTCACTAAATGGTGACCTCACGAGAATATCGGAATGGGGTCACGCGAACAGGGTAGATTTCAATGCTCAAAAATGCTGCCTGCTTTCACATCGACGCATGCCCGATTACGCTGCTTCATCTTTAATTATGGGCGGTATAAACATCGGGGAATCAGAAGCTCTTGATGTTCTTGGCATGAAGCACATTTTTCAGGTCTCAAAGGAACCATTCAACTGCTTCGGTTTTTTAAGACGGTGTAAGACATACTTCACCCTATCTGATGTCCTTACTATTAACCGCCGCTAACATCCGACCGAAAATTGAATACAACTCTCATGTATGGGCCGGTGCTTCAAAGACTATTTTGAAGTTACTCGACCGTGTACAGGAAAGAGCGAAGAAACTCATAGGAGACAGTACGCTAGCAAACTCTATAAACTCTTTAAGCATCGTCGCAACGTGGGGTGCGTTTCGTTGTTCTATCGTTACTATAATGGGATTTGTTCTGATGGAATCAGAAACCCGATCATTCACGCGCACGACGCGTCCATCATTAAGAGCGCATCCATTTGTGGTCGACTTGGCTGCGAATCGCACTACACTTTACAGAAAAAATTAGTTTTTTGGCCGAATAGCACGTATGTACTACATGAGAGGATTTTATCCGTGAGAATAACGGTCACCTTGGTACCAGCACGTTAGCTGACTGTTGAGGAATCGAACTTCTTTCCACTGCCTGAGAAGTAAAATTAACGTAGAACTAATTCTCGAACCAGAATGTCGCCGGTTCAAAAGCCGCTCAGACCAAAAATTTTTGTATTATTTCTTGGCTAACAGCGCCAATAATTGTTGTATTGTATGTCGGATGCATTCTCTGATAAATTATGTCACTCTCTTGCGTTCTACGCTTAGGAGAGTACGTGCCAGGTAGAGATGTTCGTATTGATGCACGCATTGCATCACTTGATTGAGTCTCAGGTGGATGGGAAGACGATTCTCTTTGCACTTGACAATTCGTCTGTGATTAGATTCATGCATAGCATGAACCTGGAGACTGTCCGGCGACTCATTAGGTGTGGCTCAGTCGATGAGCTTACACTGATGTTTGTCATGGGGCACTCCGGCATTAGGGGGAACGTGGCGGCTGATGAACTCTGAAAGGAAGGCTCCGCGGCGGCGTTCTGTAGACCGTAGCGCAGATTGCCGATGGGGAATGGAAAGATCAGGGCTGATCATCGTAACAAACGAAGGAGTTAATAGTTAAGCTCGTATGTGGCTCAAGTAGCCCATTGATCAAGTAGAAATACTGGTGTATGACCACCTTCCTTCTGTGGAGAATTGGCGTCGCACAGGATGATATCTGCAGTTTGTATCCAAGGAAAGGACGGCGAGTGAAGAGCGTCACCTTCTGTTCTTCCTCTTGAGTGTAGTCCTAGTTTGTGAGTAGACTATTTGTTTTATATTTTTTTTTATGGTTTTGTTCAGTTTCCACAATGGTTGTAGGGTTGCGACTTCCCTGGAAGAAGCTGGCCGATGGAAATAGAGAATGTGACCGAACAATATGGCTACCAAAGTTGTGCCTGAGTTCGGCACATGTAACATTATGGCGCCCAAACTAAGTGCTACATGCGCCACGGCAATAACACACAAACATATTGTGTTTGAATGTTTTGCTTTGGCTTATGCCAATGGAAGTGCGATGGGGAACTTAGTCTGGGGCAGATTCTAGTGACAACCCAAAAAAAAATTATTTAAAATAGAAAACAATCAGTGAAACAGAAACTCATTTATTTTTGTCTTCTTTGGTTTTAAATTTAATTGCAACGCTTTCAAATTAAATTCATTTTGCTTTATACTCTGCCTAAGAAGAAACATTGTTGGATTACAATCGAATTTAACGCAAAAAGTCTGCCGCAGCCCCACAATCTGATAAAATTTGTGTGCATGTGTGTTTGTTCAGTTGAAACAAAATTCCATTTATTAAATAAAGCGCCATTGAAAAATTCCCGGCTAAATTTTCGTAATAATTTTGAATTAATAAACAAACGGCAAAAAGGAACGAAAAGGAAAAAAAAGCGTAAAAAGCGTAAAAGAAATCAGTTTGTGTCTGGAGGTTTTTTATTTAATTTAAGCACTTAATTTTTGTTTGGCGGGTTTGTTCGTTGGTTTGATACGGTGTTCTTTATTACTTTGACTTTTGATTCACGTAAAAATTGTCACTTGAATTTTTCAAATTCTGTGGGTATGAGCTACATGGCGCCCTTGGGGGTCCGAACAAAAAAAAAAAGCCAACAGCAACAACAACGAGTCCAAAGGAAATAAATACAAAGTGGAGATATCAGACAAGAAGAAAGAAAACAGATACCGTTTCAATTGTTGTTCTTTTCGTTAATGCAAAAACAACAAAACAAAACAAACAAACAAATAAATAAATTCCTACAGTTGCATGTTCAGGAGTATTCAAAAGAAATTCCACATGGCAGGAGAATTTTTCGTAAATGCGTCTGTGTGTGTATGTGTGTCTATGGGTATTTGAGTATGTTCGACTGCATATGTGGTGGTTTTAGCAACTTTATCTGTTGTGTGAGTAGGGAAAAGAAATGTTTGCAAATAAAAAATTGCCATCAACAACAAAACAAAAAAAAACCTTGGCATCTTCACATAAATTTCATTTGTGCCACAATTGTTTAAAAGTTAATGAAAAAATAAACAACTTTTTTACATTCAAAACTCATTTGCCCACAACATAGTGGTACAAGTTTGATTGCGGGTACCCTACAATTCGATAATCAATCTAAAATTTTATTTTTCTTGGAACGAAGCTCAGGGGAAATCCCCTACATATGCAATGCTTTGCACTGGAACTAGCTAATTAGCGAATTAACTAGTGAGTTTGCGTGGTAATAAATTTGCCTTGGCTTCAGTCGTAAGCAGTTCAAAATGGAAGAAGTGCATTCCTAAGTCGACCGTCAATACACCCACGGGTGGTTACTCTTTGCTTTTTATTCTCAACACTTTTTTTTAATTATTTGAAATTTGTCCCTACCTCACGTTCAGTTTTTATAAATTTGGACACCATGATTTTTATTTGATCTTTTGAAGTTTATTAAGTAAAAGGCAGGGATCGGTTTGTTGTCTTATTTTTTTGTTTGTGCAATTCTCCTGCCGACTTCTCTTTATAATTTATTTTTATGGCAATAAAATTGTTTCTTTAACTTTTTTCAACAAGTCATTTTAAAGCTTCTTCTGCCTTCTCAATTTTTTTGTTTTTTTTTTTTGTAACTCTTAACAATTCATTTTTAAGCTTCTTGTGGCCAAGTCAATGTCGCGAAAATAACGCTGGAGTATGTGTAAAAATGTTGGGCTGGGGATTTTCTTGTATTGTGTTTTTTAAAACAATTCGCGCTAGTGTGTGAGTGTGTGTGTGTGCGCGCGTGTGTGTGCATGTGTTTTCTTTAATTTGTTTTTCTTCTTTTTTTTTTGGCCAAAATGAACATATTCAATTTGTCATTTTGCCACAATGTACCGGTGTCATCGCATCCCATTTACTTGGGCTCTCTTTTTCTTCTCTTGTAGGTTTGTCGGTACGCGAGTGTACAAACATACGTATGGATGTATTTGTACATGGATTATTCATAGTTGGTGGTTGCATTTTCTTTTTTTTTTATTTCGTTTTCTTAACAACTTTTTTGGTCTTAATGGCAGATGAGCCCTCGTCTTAAGGTCATTTAAGTGAAATTAACAATTCCAACAAAACATGTCGCTTGATGGTTGTTGGCTTGGACTGTTTGCCTTATTGTTGTTGTTGTTGGTATTCGTAGCTTCCTATAGTCAGCTGCAAATTTCAAAGATGCAATGAAGCAAAATAAAAAAAAAAATGAATAAAATAAAATAAACGCTACTGCTTGAAACACGTAAATGACTTTTGACCAAATTCAGTGAAAACATCATTTTTCCCCCCTTCACTTTTTCTTCCTCAACGGCAACCAAATTGGTAGAAATGTTAAGAAAAAATATTGCGAAATTTAACAATAAAAGATGACAAAAAAAGAAAAAAGAAGAGGAATTTGTCTTTATCATGTGAAAGGGTTAAATATTCATTGTTTTTGAAAAGAACAGAAACTGAAATGAATTGCCACGTTTACAAGTTTATAAGTGAAATTTATATTCTCTTTTTTAGATTCTCTAGTTGAATGATAAATTGAAATTAATGGTTTGTTTAAAGGATGTTAAAAAAAAGCTAAAATTGGAACACAAATTATGCGCAACAGACTACAGCAGCAAAAGATAAAATAGAAGAATTGCTAACTCATGCCAATTCACTATTTTTCCATAAAAGCCGTTGATGTTACAGTCAATTACTTAAGTGCAGCGGCAATCTTAGTATCATAAAATTACTGTCGTATTTAATAAAATATTAAGGGAGCACATGAAAACGCTTAGGCCCAAATTCACGCTCATTAGTTAATTATTATTAAACTAAAATGATAACTTTTGTTTAACTAATACTTCATATACACACTTTATTGTTCAACTAACATTCTCAGTATAACCAAAGAATGGTAACCCTAACAATCTTTTAATTTTCAATATTGGCAGCACTGTTATAGCATACGGTTTATGTTTACATTTGTTGTATTATTTCTTAAAAATGGATAAAACAAGCGCGCGCTCATTGAACTTTACCGCGCAAGATATTGAATAGCTGCTGAAATTGGTTCGGGAAAACCAAAATATTATCGAAAATAAAAGAATAGATAGTATTATTAATACATATGATATTATGACAGATGATATCAAAACAAAAATACTAATAATAATTTACTAATCAGCTGTTGTCTAACTATTTGTTAACCAATGATATTTGGCGGCTTAACTAATAGTAAACAAAAAGCTGTGAATCAAATATTATTGGTTAAACTATTGCTATTGGCTAACTAATGACTGTGAATTTGGACATTAAAAGTCTCGCAATATGTGCATTTTAAACTCTCGCACGGTGGAACGAAGAACGCTGATGATGTAGCAGCCTTCGAAAACAGCATGTTATTTCGTTCTGCTAGTGTTTGTCAGTGTGATTTATAATTTTTGTCTCTCAGTTAGTTTGTTTCTTAGTATGTAACTATCACATGTAATTTTGACTGCCTGTAATGGTATCGATTATCAGCCTATTTAAAACTTACAAGTTTACTATGTATATATTTAATAGATTATGTCCAATCATTCAATTACTGAATTGTTTAATTCAATCATTCAATTTCTGTTAGTTTTTATTTATTTTATTTATTTGTTAGTCTATGGATACGTAACCCTTACAGACCATAAAAACATAATACATACATACATTAACATTTAATTATTTAAATAACAAATAATAGTACATTTTATACTATCAAAATTTAACGCAAAATCAATGTGTTCGTAAAGTTTATTATAATCACCACAAATTCTTGATAATGGATCAAAGTTGGCATTGTTAGTTCTAAATAGTCGAATGTACAGCGGATAAAAATTACGTGTAGGGCGTGATGGATCATTAAAACATATGTTACTTCTCAAAAATTCAGAACATACATTTCATTTAATTAAATTAAGCACAAACGTAACATTCTACATTGTGCTACGACTCTTAAGTGTTGGTAAATTAATTATTGGCAGTCGACTAGTATAAGATAGCAGATTACAATACCGGCTTCAGCTGATAGCAATCCACAATCGCATCAGAACGCCCTCCTTCGTCGGTATTGTGTAGCACCGGCGAAGTAAAACAATAATAAAAATGGCTACTGAACCGAAGCTTCAGCACTGCTAAAAGTATAAACAAAGAACGTGCGAAAGCAGAGCTGCAAAAATAAGTAAGCTTCACCTCCTGTCGTTTCTCCTACTATCCCTTTCCTAAAGTTCCAGCACAATGCTTCGCATGTGTAGGAGTCATCTCCTGAGTGCTGGTCCCAGATAAAAAAAAAAAAAAAAAAAAAAAAAAGATTTAACATATTCCAGTCCAAGACACGGAGACAAAACAACAAGAACTGTTTCTGTACAGAGTCAACCGTATTGATATGAACATTGTAGGATGGGTCCCAAATTATATTTTGAATAAAGTTAAAGTTGAATCAGTTAATATAATAACAATTAGCCAAACAATGTTTGTATTGTTTCTATTATATATTTTCTTTAATTCTGATATTTTGGCACAAAAGGAGCTATATGGTTTAAATGGTTTAAAACTTTTTTATTTATGCGATTATTATAATTTTTGTTTTGCTAAATACCGTATATATTTGGGGATTTTTGCAATTAGCTTTGAAATATTACATCCTGTAAGTGCTGTCCATTTTCTGCTTCGCACATACGAGCTCTCTTTAGCATATTTTCCATAATTTTTCGCAAAATTTCGTGTGTAATGGCTATGATTTCATTTCGAATGTTGGTTTTTAGTTGGAGTATGGTTCTTGGTTTGTTAACGTACTTTCTTTCAAATATCCCCAAAGAAAACTGTCAGGAGCTGTTAAATCTGGTGAACGTGGAGGCCAGTTAAAATCGCTTGTGCGCGAAATAATGCGTTCGCTGAATATGTCAATTAACAAAGCCATTGAACCACCTGCAGTATGTGCTGTGTTCGATCGTGTAATGATTCATAATTAATTCCCCAAGTCTTCTTCACAAAAAAACAAAGAAAAAATAATAAATAATAATAATAATAAAAAATGGCTCTTTTTGTGCAACCCTGTATTTAATTAAGAATAATGTTGTTAATTGTAAAAAATTTCAATAATTGTTTCAATTATTTTGGTAATAAAGACCATTTTTTATTTTTTTCTGTGTCGTTTTTAAGTTAAATATCATCCTCGGAGGCACTTAAGGCGAATTTCAAATAACAAATTTGCCAATGTGTGCATGGCAAAATAATTGAATTTTCTTTTTAAACTCACTCTAATAAAAAAAACTTAAATACCAAAAGGGAGAATTAAGAAATTTAACACTTTATCACCTGTACTCTTCCAGAGTGATCTCATAAATTGCCTTTAAGTCAACATAACAGTTCCAACTATAATTAATTAATTACAAAAATATTTCTTTTTCCAACTTACATAGACAAAATACTCTCTATTACTGTATAAGGTTTCAGTTTAATTTTAAGCCCTCCAGATAAATTAAGACTTGGAAAAGTCGACTGAAAATTAAATTAAAATCATTTAACTTAAATTGAATTCAGCGGCATCAAATTAAAAATTAATAGCTTTTGTGTTTGTTTTAGGCACAAAAGATAATAAAAACAATACAAGCGATACAAGCGATACAAGCGATACCCTTTACAATATTCCAAAAGCACTCTGCCAGCCACAGATTTCACAGGCAATTCCAAGTCGGCCACAGTTTAGTACTCGTTAAATGGTTAGCGAGAAATATAACGAATTGATTGTGTGGTGGGATGGAAGGCGAGGCGAGGATGAAATTATTAAAACAAACAATGTTTAAATGAAATCATGCCGTTGTATTCATTTACCTCCCTAAAGCCACAAATTTTCTTCATCATTCAACATCAGTCAATCATGACCACAATACCAAACGACAGTCAACGAGCCAATAGACCAACAAGGAAGGAGGAAATTAACCAGCGAAAAATTTCAAAGTATTCTATGTACCATCATAGTCGAAGCCACTCAACTTAAGTGATACATTTTAAATCACGCTCTCTTCATAAAAATACATTGTGTTCGTGTCTAATGTTGTTGATTCCTGGCTCGGCCAAGTCAAAAATTTATTCTGATTTTTCTGAGCTACAGCGCATACTCTTTCGTCGGTATTTAGGCAAAGTAAAGTAATAAGTAAAATGCGCCAGAAATTAGAATCAGAGAGGCCGCAACTTTGCTTTATAATATTTTTTTCTCTTCGACCAGCACTTACACATGCGATGCACTATCCTGGAACTAAAAAATTATGTTATTGGAAAGAAGAAGAATAGTGTTTATAGAGATTTGATTTGAATCTTTCCACGTCAACAGCGACAGGAAAGTCCTCAGCTGGTAGTCTATTCCACATACGTGCTGTTCGGCCAAAAAAGGTATTTCTCTGTAATGCGTAGTGCGATTCGCTGACAAATTGACCACAATTGGATGCGATCTTAATGATGAACGCATTGTACGCACGAATAACCTGGTTACGGGAACAAGCTTCCCAATTTCATTAGAATACAACCCATTGTATTAACGATAGAGAGCCAATAGAGTTGGCTACCCTACCGTCCCCAATTAACTTCTTCGCACTCTTCTGTACACAGTCGAGTAACTTCAAATAGTCTTTGAAGCACCGCTTCATACATGAGAGTTAAATTCCATTTTCGGTCGGATGTAGGCGGTATAAATAGTAAAGGGATCAGATGGGATGAAGTATGTCTTACATCGTCTTAAAAGAAAAGAGAAGAAAAAAACCGAGGCACTTGAATGGTTCCTTTCAGATCTGAAAATTATGCTCAGTCCACCGAACATCACATTGAATCTTCATGTCAAGAATATCAAGAGCTTCTGATTCTTCAATATTTATACCACCCATAATTACAGGCCAGGCAGCATGATTGGGCATGCGTCGGCGTGAAAGCAAGCAGCATTGAATATTTTTAGCATTGAAATCGCCCCTATTCGCGTGACCCCATTGTGGAAGAATTAAGCTCTACCTTCCTACCACTTTTACCACTTGTCTATTCTCTACACTATCCCTCAATATAGTTCCGGTGCAATGCATTGCATACATATGTAGAAAATACCCGTTGAGCACTGGTCCAAGAAAAAAAATCTCTTAATTCTTTTAAAACATTTCACTGGGTTGCAAGCGCCAGCCTTGTGCAAGACAAAGTCATGGCTGTTTGTTTTCATCTTATTTTTTCATTTTTTGTTGAGTTCTATTGCAAATGTTTAGGACGAAATTGAAAATTGTTTCTAATCAATCATCATTGAACAGCGATTTGTAGTTGTTCTAGCTGTTCAATGATGTTGCTCTTGATGTTGTATCTATTGTTGGCCTTTTGCTGTTGATAGTTGAAATTATTTGTCTTATTTGTATTGCAAGAATTATGTTTTTCTTTCCGCCTACCCTGCCCACTAACTGTCTTTCCAAACACGTCTCAGATTTGTGTTTTCCCGGTGATCCAGAATTAATGTTTCAATGTTTAAAGGGAAATTGTAGCATAAATTAAAATAAACTGAAGAGATTCTTGAGTTGGCACAGGGACCCAAAGGAAAACTTTTTGTTTGTGTTCTTCACTTTTGAAATTATGAATTGAAATGAACTAATAGACTCTTAAGATTTGCTTACTGAGGTGGCCAGCTGTTTGTTTTCTTCAAATTTTTTTTTTTTTTTTTTTTAATTTAATTTAAACAAATCATTGAACTTTCTCTGTCCAGTTTTTGCTTAAAGAACAACAATATTTTCAAGGAAACAATTCTGCCTCAAACAACATCTACACACAAACACACACACATATATGAATGTATAACATTTCTATTGTGAGAGGCATGTATGTTCGTACGTGAAGTGAACAACAAAGTGAACATTAAAATAACATGACAGCTATGGAATATTTTGACATTTTATGCCGAATTTGTCAGAAAGACTCGAGAATATCAAAGTGTATGGAAAATAATGTTAACAAACTGTTGCAATAGCAGTCACAACCACAAAGTAAACAAATGCAAATGCCAAGAGAAATGATTGGCAATACAAGCAAAAGGACTGATTTAAAGAAGAATCCCCTACGTATGTAAATTTTTGTTGCTACAATTTACTTGGTGTGCTGGAAATATGAGAAGTAATTGTGCTGAAAGAAAATTATAATTTTAAAGTATTTCCCATAGAAGTCTGGTAAATTTATGCGTGCAAGGAATGCTGAAGTAAATGAAGACGTTACAATATTTCAGGAGCATTTCATTGAGAACACTTTGTGACAGCATACTTTTTGGCAGCCTTGCCACTATACACCCACACTGCATAGGTTAGGTTAGGTTAGGTTAGAGGGTAGTCGACCAAGACGGGTCGACTCAAGTACCACCGTAAGTGGCGTTTTGTTACCTTAGCCCCGTAGAAACCAGAGGACATCACAGCCACCCTGTGCCCTTCACGTACCTCACTAAGTCCGTCCGATCCTACCGAGAGCACAGCCCCAAATTATCAAAGAAAGGCGTCGCAAGGAATCTCAGCCTCGACCTAGCCATACCGGGACACTCACAGAGTAAGTGCACAACAGTCTCCATCTCCGAATCCTCCTCACAGACCCTACACCGGCCATTGAACGGAATGCCCATCCTCTCATAATTCCCTGAGTCTACTAATGGACAATACGGAAAAGCTCAGGAGTTACCAAGTTCTAAGTAAATCATACCGAGCTGACCGGCCACCCGTTGCTGCAGCTGTTATAAGAGTTTTATTTAAGTAAATACATGCCTTATCTGTTCTTAATTAAAATCGGTTAGCTACTATCGGGGCTGCGGAAGTTGCCCCCTACCACCCGTCGTGGTCTTATATTTGAAAAAATATATAGTCTATTATTCCATTTAGATGCAGATCTATCTATGTTTTACCTCCCCTCCCTATCTTTCGTATATCCAATTTCAGCTCTCTGGCCCTAATGGGGGTGACACATGCTAAAAAAGGATCACCCTAATCGCCTAGTCCCGTAAACCGAATTTCAGCTCTGTAGCTATAATGAAAGTGGCCACTGCGGAAAAAATTTACTATCAAGTCATTCAGACCGAAATGAGAAATTTTAACTTTAACCGTTCTCAAGATATACAAAAATCATTAATTACTTTACATGGGAGGTACCACGCCCACTTGTCCAATCCCTCCCAGTTCTTGACTGGTAATTTGGTTTAACTACAAAGCCATTTGGAGCATATTCAGAAACTTTCACTTCCGCCCTCTGAAGATATACAAAAATAAATATTTTTGCAAACCTTACCTTTTTTTTGCGAAGTTGTGTTAACAGAGTCATCAATGTTAAGAATTTAGGTGTTATCGAGGATTGCGTTAACCGCGGTTACACTGTACATACAAACATGTAATTTTTATACATAAAGAAGATTATAATTCTCATTCATTTCTTGAGAAATTGCAATTTGTGATTCCCCATACTACAAGCTATACCAGCAATATAGGTTACAGAATAGGGTGGCACAAAATATTAGTTTTAATTATAAATACACAAGAAGAAGCAAAAGAATGTATAAAATTAATTGTACGTAGCCTATTTCCAGAAATCTAGTAAATTATTGCATAATTTTAGTTCATTTTTATAAATATGTATTATTAAATTATAGGAATATTGTAATTGATACTGTCTGTGACCTTTATTGAGTACTGTACATAGCGTCATATGAAATCAAAAAGTCCTATCATCCATTGCAAAAATTTTTCGGAACAAGCAAAAAAAATTCTAACTTCTTCTGCGTTGCCACTTAGAGTTTCAAAAATTTTCTTTATAAGAATGTTGCTTTCAATTGTAGGAGTATAAAATTTATGAGACACATATTTTTTGATGCGCTGTATCACAATCAATGATAAAATTGAGCTTTAATTTTTTGTAAGTTGGGCCTTTTTGAATTTGATATGACTATATGCAGATACTCATGTAGCGTAGGGTTTTTGACACAAGTTTATTGTTTATACGTCTAATGCTAATTTCGAAAAAAAAATTACCAGAAGTGTACAAATTTACTTGAAAGTTCCTGAAACAATTGTAGCGTACGAGTGGAGAAAAGAGAGACAAAAAATTTGGGAACGAAATTCCCCATGTAGACTAAGAAAAATATGCAGCAGAAACTTTGTTACATGAAACTGCATTCGTGTCCATACTAGGAAACTTTTGTTTCGAAGTTGCATGTAGCTCCTCCTTGCTCTCTCATCAACAAACTTAAAAGTTTAGCAGCAAATGTTTCATACTCTAGACGGGAACTAACGGCCTGTTAATAGAAGCCGAATGAAAACAATCGTTCGGCAATTATATTGATAACAACAATAAAACAACTGAAATTGTTTTTATTTGCAATAAATAAATGGCGAACGATTATTTTCACCTCGGCTTCTATGAACAGGCAATAAAATGTTGGCTTCTAATGCTGGCTACAGACAATGCAACAAGCTTATGCAACACGTTGATCATTCATGTTGCACATTTTGACAGAAAAACTGCAACCAACAAGTAAACTACAAACGCAATATCAATTCTGAAAATTCAATTCAGAATCGCTGGATAAATACGGTTAAGAAATGTAACTTTACACCCTGCTGGAATCAGTAAAAATAATGCAACAAACATCAATGTCACCGGAAAATGTCAAAATATTTTGAATTTTTTGATACCCGAATGCTACACGAATTGAAACCATAACCATGTCTACAGACTATGCAACCAATAATGAAACTTGCCTGGTTGCATAAACATGTTGTATCGTCCGTAGCAAGTATAAGAATTACTTAAACAGCTGTTTTGTGATTTTGTTTGCCAATTTTGCGAGAGTAAAGGTATGTATGCACGATTGTCATTTACTACAATATTGACAGAAAAATTGTTAGAAAATGTGCAACAACCGTGGGAACACACAATTTTTGTGTGACAACATCGTCACAAAATGTATTGTCGGTGCACTGTATGCCAATAATATTGTCACAATTTTGACAATCGTGAGAACACTCTTCATTTCCATTGATACACAATTTACAGTGATTTGTTATTGTCGCATGTGTTTCATGTAGTGCACTGTACAAAAACACCATCGGTATATAAATATTTCTGTTGGCAATGCTGGCCACAAATATTTGGATACAATGTTAAACATCGGATCTGGCAACTTTTTCCACACAATAATCTAACAACCGTGTGAACGGTCAATTATTATTGGCAGAAAAATTTATTGTCGCAGAACTGTGTGCCAATGAAATTGTCTGGTTTTCTTTCAATAGTGTGAACAGACAAATTACCAGATGATAACAATTTTTCATTGTGAGTGCATTGCCACCATATTGCCGTATCCTAAAATATTGTACAATCTGACAATCGTGTAAACATAGCTTAAGTTAAAAGATATTTCCAGCAAGAAAATCTTTTAATCCATATAAGTATATAAAGCTGAATGTCTGTTTGTTTGTTTGTGTGTGTACTTTATAGGAGCCCACCATTCCTAAAATTTTCACACCATATAATTGGGACTCTTGAATGAATTATAGGCTACTTTTTTTTTAAATACGCCCATCTTTACGCCTACTTTTTTAATTATGCTACTCCTTCACATGGTTTTTAACGGATTTTATACTATAAACGAGCTTAACTTCGCCATTTGTTGACCAATCGCAATGAAATTTGGTGCAACTCCGGGAAGGATATAGGGTATTACTTTTTTTAAAACTAGGACCAGGAGGCCGATAGGGGGTAAATTTCTTCCCTTCAGAAACGTTCAAACCGATTTTAAAGAAATTTAAATGTATTTATGTTTTTTCGTCTAGAAGGAGACATATGCCACATACATATATATTTTTTAAATGGAACCAGGAGGCGACGTAGGGGTAAGATATGCCTTTCCGTAACTGTATAACCGATGGAGATAATAACGGGAGCGAAGCCGCTGGTAAAAGTTAGTCATGTATAAAAGAAAATGAAATATAAACAAACCTTAATAAATTACACAAACATTGAAGCGCTTCCAGCGAAGATCCCACTAATTGAATACCCCTAGTACACATCTGATATTCTGCTCATCATTTATTACATACTTACATATGATGTTTTTATAACGATCTTCGCTTTCTGTGGGTAATTTTCTATGCGTGTATGCCTCCGGTGTACCGACGTAAGCATAGCAGCAGTGCTGTCCCTCATTTATGTATGAGGTTCGAAATATTAAGGAGCCATCTGTTTGCCGTATGACACACTTCACAGAGGTCTTCAGATAGTGTTTTCTTGAACCTTCTATTCTTTCATAATCTTGAAGTAAATCTGTTTTCATAAACAAACTTACCCAATCTTCAGCTCGATTTCCCAGCAACAATACAAATACAGACGCATATAAGAACAATTATAACTAGAAAAATCCCATTGATGATGGCAATGACGTACATAGATGAACATGATAAAATTTCCGCTGCATGAAAATAACAACAGCAACGGAAAGGAGACAACAAAAATAAAAACAGAATATCGACTTCAAAATAAAAATAACATGTTACGTTGTTGTTGTTGTTAAAGTCGTTTAGTAATTTTTGTTTGATGAAAACTGTTGATGTGGTAATATCAAGTTTTAGTTGCAACAATTTGAAGCAACAGCAGATACGAGTACAAAATCAGACAGACAGACGGACGGCTGGACAGCCATACAATAAACAATATATTCTGCACCAGCACTACATACTGAAAGTAATTCTAGTGTACATTAGACAGCCTATCATGATTAATGGCCGAAATACTAACATTTTGCGAATAAATATGAACGAATGAACAGAATAAATGTTACCAATTGTGTGTAATCAGAGAACATAAATCTTTAAAACAATCGTTTATTTTCCGTTCTCCTTTTTTTATTCTCATTTAAAGATTTTTGTTAATAATTTTGGTTTCCGATAGACAAAAAAAAAAAAGAAGAAAAACTAACCAATATTGTACGAGTAGTCAGTCTGCTCAAGTTAGAATTACGAGTGTGGAAATTCTATTAAATTCGTACCCTTCAGCTTCATTTCAATTATGAATGCTCTGCGAGCTTAAAGTTAATTGAAACGGCTATTAATGTCAGCCGTATTAGCAAAAGGAATAAAATTTAATATTTTCTGATAAAAGTGACATTATTGCAGAAGAATTTTGTTACTAGTTTATTTATTTTTTGTAACACTTCTTATGCCGGCTTTACACGATATATTTTCTATATGTTTTTCTTTTGTATTTTCAACATGCATGTGTAAAACCCACTGCAAAACTATTAGAGTATTCACAAGGTGTGCTATTAAGTTACATTGTCATATTGTAAAATAGGTTTAAAAAAATTTTTGTTGTGCTTCGAAGAAAAAACTGATAAAATAATAAGTTTTTTTGATCAATGTTTATTGGTTTGTAATAAAAAAATGTAAAAAACTTTTTAGTCGAGCCGGCGATTTTTTATTTTTTTTCTTGGACCGGCATTCAGTGGATGACGCCTATACATGCGGTGCATTGTGCCGGAACTAGGAAGAACGAATAGAGGGAGTAGTTTTTATTGATATTCGATTTAAATTTTCCCACGTCAAAAGTGACAGGAAAGACCTCTGCGGGTAGTCCATTCCACATACGTGCTGTTCGGCCTAAAAACGAATTATCTCTGTAATGCGTAGTGCGATTCGCTGCCAAATCGACCACAAATGGATGCGCTCTTAATGATGAACGCATCGCGCGCGTGAATGACCTCGTTTCAGGAACAAGTTCCCTGATTTCTTCAGAACACATCCCATTATAGTAACGATAGAACAACGAAACGCATCCCAAATTGCGAAGATGCTCAAGAGAGTCAATAGAGTTGGCTACCGTACTGTCTCCTATGAGTTTCTTCGCTCTTTCGTGTACACGGTCGAGTAACTTCCAAATAGTCGTTGAAGCACCGCCCCATACATGAAGCGTTGTATTCCATCTTCGGTCGGATGTAACCGGTATAAATAGTGAAGTGTGAAGTATGACTTACACCGTCTTAAAAAACGGAAGCACTTGAATGCTTCCTTTGCGACCTGAAAAATATGCTCAGTCCATAGAACATCACACTGAATTTTCATGCCAAGAACGTCAAGCGCTTCTGATGCCGCGATGTTTATACAGCCCTTAATTACATATGAGGCAGCGTAATCGGGCATGCGTCGAGCGTAAGGGTGGCGATGGCTCAAGTAGTCTGCACGTTGACTACAAAACCAAAAAACAGACCTGGGTTCAACTCCAGTTTCAGACGAAAATTATAAAAAAAAAACATATTGCATTTTTCTGATGTGAATTAGTGTATCTTTGTGTGTCAGTTGTTGTCGGAAGGTTTCAGTGGCGAAGGCATAGTCACTGGTCACCGAACAATACCGACCTCAGCTGAAAGCAATCCACAATCACATCAGAACGCACTCCTTCGTCGGTATTGTGTAGCACCGGCGAAGTAAAATAATAAAAATGGCTACTAAACCGAAGTTTCAGCACGGCTATAAAACAAAGAACGTGCAAAAGCAGAGCCGTAAAATAATTAAAATCCAGAGTGCTGGTCCCAGAAAAAAAAAAAAAAGCATGCAGCATTATTTTTACAAGCTGCCGCTTCTTATAAATGATATAAAAATAATTAATTTTATAAAAATCATTCACACTTTTATACCTTTCCATTATTAAAATAAATTTTTATAACATAAAAGTAATTAAGAAAAAAAAAAATCGCAGCATTTAACCAATAGACAAGTGAGCAAATATTGTTTGTGTACTAACTTATCTGGCTGGCAAACACTTACAGCTGTATTCATAAACAGCATTTCAAATCTGTTTTAAGCAATTGTCGCTAATATTTTATTCATGAAAGAATTTTAGCTTAAAAAACCTTTTTGTAGATCTTGTGTAAAAAAGCAAAATTTAAAATTGGTTGCACCCATGTTTAAACCATTATTAAAATGACATTGTTGATATTTTGCAGTGTATTTAAGTGTATGCATTCTTATATGTATGTATGTATGTGTGTTCGTAAACATACATAAACACTACTCCTTCTATCCTCCTTCCTGTAACCTAATTTCCTAGCTCCAGAACAGTGCATCGCAAGTTTCGGGGTCATCCCCTGAGTGCTGCTCCAAGATAGAAAAAAAAGAATACCGATTTTTCTTGAGTTGACATTGATGTCCGAAAAAAAAACTGTTTATTATTCAGTAAATTTAAATAGCGGCAACAGAAATCTTTCACATACCGATTCCATTAAATTTTCACAGACTTTGTTCTTTAAAATTCCAACTTGGAATTTAGACAACAACTTTGTTTTTGTATTTCTCGCATCTAATGAAAACGAAAGGAACGGAGAGTGCTACAAGTTCATACATCGTTTAATGCAATCAAGTGTAAAATTAGTCGTATCGTAAGTATCAATAAGAAAATAAATAATACGAATGCAACTAAGAGGAAAATAAAATGTTGCTTGTGTTCTGGCAATTGGCAATTTCTTGAATTTCTTTGCGAACGAGCATTTCTAATCCAACAGTTTCTCTTCTTACAAACCCTTTGCCGTTGAATGCTGCCATAAGGATGCTTCACTGCCAATAAAAAAAAATCCTTTATATAGTTTATGGGTATTATTCTTCCTTTCTTGCTGCTTAAAACGAAAAGTAAATGTGACTTACAAATGAACCACTTGGCAACGCCACATGTCATTTTATGTGAGAGTGTTAAGTATGGTTATGTGTTACCTGCAACATTCACCATTTTCAGGCATAAATAAATACATACACACCTATGCATACATACATCCGTGTGCATAGCAGGGCAAACAGTTAACCAAGTGCAGCGACAGCAGACGGCAGAATATTCCAAACTGTAACTTGCATTCGTTTGTCGTTACCAAAATGGCCACCTTTGAATTGCTATTGCAATGGCATTGGCTCATTAAATTGTAAAGTAAACGTTGCTGTAGGTAAAATGAATTATTGCTACTATGTTACAATTGCTATTGTCACTAGCAATGATTGCTAAAAGGTAGACAGCCGTTGCAGTTCAAGCTTTTTGGGGCTACAACAGTCTCAACGTCCAAAAACTGCTTAAGGGTTCTAGACTTACAAATAACTTTGTATGTATGACTTTGTCTATAATAAATGTACAAGTTTATTTAATTTTTATTTATTTTTCTAAATGGTTTTTTTCTGCTATTTTGATAGAGATTAAGAATGATTGCTTTTTGCGATCGTTAAGAAAATACAAAGTAGTTGCGATTAAAAAGATTTTTCTTTTTAATAAATTATATAAACTTTTTTTAAGTAATGGGAAAAGTGAAAGAGTTAGAGAGAAAAGATAAGTGTTTTGTTCAAGGAATGATTCTAGAAATGTGCGTAATTAAATGCAATGCTTGGAACAGATTCACGGCAACAGACTACCGACTACAACTTGTAAAAAATAGAATACATGTGTACATGTGAGAATATGGCCAACTTAGGCTAATTTCTATTTTTGTGAGCGACATAAATAGATTTTGACAACGTACCATGCTTTTTGGTTGTTGTTGTTGTTGTACTAGTAAGAATTCGCCTTTGGACGAGCTGCAATACAAGTTTATGTGGCGGTCGTAATGATTGTCTGTGACATCATAAAAATTATATTCACATCAAATACTATCGATTTCAAAATAGTTTTGGAAATATTTCCAATAAAAAGTTCTATTGTCGTACAAAATGCTACTCATTTTTATAAAACTTCTATTAGATTAGCTGTACTCGTATTGCCAAATTCATTAATTTTTGCTCAAATTGTTATTGGACATCCATGTCTATTTTACCAGGTAGATAATTTATCTACAGATTTATATTTATTAAAACCATATAGGGACACGAAAAGCAGACATCAACTTATCGAGGATTCAAATAATAAGACATTTCAGATGAACCAATATAAATGTAGGTCGGTTTTTTTACTATAAATTGTGCAACCGCGGGATCCCAATCTTATCAGAAAGCGTTTCCCTACTCAAAAATTGGGTAAATGACAGACGTTTTAAGAGAGTAATGTTTTTGTTCTTCTTGCACGAAACTTGCCCGTACTTTTTCATCGGACTAGTTTGAGCGGTTTTATTTTCAATAAAAATAAATTCAAAATATATATTTTTTTTGTGTGTTTTTTTTTCATTATTTAGACATTTTTGTGGGAGAAAGTTTTTTGTTGAAAAATAAAATTTTTTTTTTTGAATTTTTCTTATAAAATATACGGTAGCGCTGCTTCTAATTAACAAATAATATTTAATTTTATTTCATGATTTAGTTAAAATCTTATATGGTTTCTCTTAATTGACATGTATAAGCTAAATTATTGTGTTTCTATGTATGTATGTATGGACGTGTGTAGATTTTTATTATATCGAGCCTTTGGTGCAATATCGTAGTAACTCAAAATTTGTATTTTTTGAGCTGGGTATGCAGAAATGATCTTTGGGTAAATATATATCTAAAGGAAAAAAGATTATGGTTCTATCTCTAACTGTTCAGATTGTACAGCTACAAATGTCTTTATTGCCTCCAGCTATTTCCAACAATATTTATTTGCAATAATTAAATATTTCCTTTATGACAAGAAATTTACAAACAGAAAACATTACAAAACATGCCTCTTTATTTAAAAACATGTAAAAAAATAACTTTAGTAAACGAAAATACTATCAAAAAGATGGCTTAAAACTTCAAATGCATTTTTCTCAGTTCACGATTTTTTGAATTACTACGGTATTGCACCAAAGGCTCGATATGTACATGGTCTTATACACTGGCGTTTCCATTCTATGGTTTTTTGCGTTCCGGTACTTTTTACATTTCTGTCTCTCATTTTATCGAACTTTACTAGAATAGTAAAAAAACACACCTAGTAGTTCAAATTACAGTCGAACTTCTCTATAACGTAGCAGTTGGGGACCGTCAAATTTCTACGTTATAGAGAAAATTTGTTATAGAGAAACTGCAGAAAATTTTGACTACATTTTTTTATGTAGAAAATATATTTATTAAGACAAAAAAAATTGTTTTTACATGAACAGATTAATTTTTTTTTGTTTATTAATACATACATATGTATGCGACTAAATTGATGCAAAATATCGATTGCTAAAAACTTCGCAATAGAGAGATTATTTAGTGTGAAAAATTCTATTTAGGTCTTAAAAAATTTTACGTTACAGAGAGAACTTTGCTATAGGGAAGTTCGTTATAGGGATATCAAAATGTATGAAAATACTCACAAAAATGTTGTGTTCAGGAATTTTATTTGTTATAGAGATTTCGTTATAGAGAAGTTCGCTATAGAGAAGTTCGACTGTATATTTATCTCAGACACAAACCAGTTATCGTATTGGAGTTCAGTGCAAATAAAATTTTTATCATACCATTTTTACCATTATTTAGGGGATATCCCCTACATATGCAATACATTGCATTTTATAAAATAAAGTATGGCCTACAAAAAAAAAATTTTGTTTTTTAATTTTTTTATGACTAAATTCCATGGTATCTTCAGAGATCCTATAAAACTAAGAAGAAAAAAAATTAATCTTACTTCATAGAGTAAGATGCAGAGTGAAGCCAAGAAGCCATGAAAAATGATAAATAGATTGTAATTCCAAAATAGTCAGCGAAAAGAAGAAACCAAAAGCAGCAGGAAAGTACAGTACATTTCGTTTATAGTCACTACCGCTTATAATCACATTAGGGATATAGTCCATATTGTCGGCATTTATTGTCGCTATTTGCAAATTTCATAGAAAAATTTTACGTCATAGTAAATTTTTCGATATAATCACAGTCGGCATAAGGGCACCTAGCTGCGGTTGGAAAACACCGAAATATGTGCAAATAATTAGCTATAGGCACATTAAAATTTTTTGGTTATGCCACAAACCATGCAACAAAAAACATCTTTTAATACTACTGCCATCTACTCATATGCACATGAAAACAAACTATTTTATTCTACAAATACAGAATTGAAATTTCCACCTCCATTTTGCATACATAAATGCAACTCTGTTATTTTTTTATATTCACATAAAGTGATTATATGCGAATTTGTTTATATGCGTTTGAGTGGCTTATATAAAAATTAGGCTTATAGTCCCATTAGTGATATAGTCCACATTTTGCGTGCAACTATGGTTAGTGAATATAAACGAAATATACTGTACATAAAATTTTCCGCCTGATAGATTAAATTAAATTAACTTGTATAAATTTCCTTCACACATTTTGTACAGTACCATGAAATTTTGATTAACTCAAAATTCGCGTGCCACAGTGTTTGTAACAAAACACTTCGACTTGCACAGTTGAAGGTTGCCTCTTTTTTGTAAGTGGCATTCCCATTATAGAGGGCTGAAATTCGTTATAAGTGCGTACCCGACTTCTAATATAGCTAGAGAGTTGAAATTGGTTATACGGTTAGGCACTCGGGAGGTATAGGGGCAATTAACGCGTCTGGGAAACTAACTAACCGATTTTAATACAATTTAAAACATATATAGGTCTGTGACTAGAAGACCACATAAGGAATATTTCTCTTTTTAATAAAACTATAATTACAGCTAAAGTAACGCGCGGCCGGATCAACCAGTACTACATAAAAAGCAAAACAAGAATTTTTACGCCATATGCCAAAAATATAATTCTATAGTTAGCCTTTCACTGAAAGCAGAAAATAACTATCAAGTAGTTTTTCATTGCCATGCGATGGGGGGCTAATTAAACAAAAATTTAAATAAGGGAAGACAGTTAAAAAGTTGTAAAATGCTAAAATTTCGTTCTCACCTGTACTAAAAATAGAATCTTTGACCTTTCGGAATATAACGAAAAACAGAAAAACAACAAAGCTGGTAACGTTTGTTAATAGTATGTGGAAAAAAAATTATTCTCGTATGCATTTTTCTAAACTCTGTCGGGTTAAATAGATGATATTAACGACTTTACAACTACATCCCTGTTGACACAAAGAGTACTGATGACGTGTGTAGTGGCATAGACAATATGTACTATATACGTGTTCTACTCAACTGGTATTGGGAGATTAGTTTTTCTTTTTTCCTTATTCTAATAAAAAGTAATTTTTCACAATATCGTGATAAAACAACTGTGAACTTGAACACCACAAAAATGTTCATTCATTTGTAATAATTGTAGTTCGATTAAATTCTAAATATAATAAAAAATTTTAAATAATACAGGGTGGGCCAAAAGTCACGCCTGCGTGTAAAAATATGATGTTCGATGAATAAAATCTAAAAAAAATAATAAAAACCACAAAAGTTATTAAAATTTTAACACGCAGGCGTGACTTTTGGCCCACTATATATATGTATGTATGTATGAAATTACAACAACATATGAGAAACTATATGTTTAAATTCAAAGTATGCATGAATGATGAATGATAAAATATAGACAAATATCTACTAATAAATCTGTACTCTATTGCGGAAGAAGATAATATCGAAATTCTTTTCAAATGCCATCTAACGATGCATTTCCCTCAACGTCCGAATTCGACGAATGTACAAATTGTTCGAAAGTCATTTTTTTCCAACTTATTTTTTATATAAAGTTCCTTGCAATTAGTTTTATTACTTCTTTAATACTAATACTAAATTTGTGTTAATTGCACTTTAACCCTTTTTTGTTGAAAACAGGCAACTCACGTTTCTATAAATTTGTTCTTGATTAGACCACAAAATCGTGACGCTCTTTCTATTGTGTTCAACATTTCCCACATTATAATTTATAAATGTATTATATTTACGCATTCTTTAATGTCTTAGTTTTACACTGAAATAATTAAAAATAGAGACTCCAGTAGACAAAATGCTGCATGACTAAACAAGTTTAAACACAATCGTTTTGTTTTAATAATTATAGAGTAATAACTGTATAATGACTTCTGGTTTCTGCATTATAAAGTTTCCACAAAAAAAGAAAAATTGCTTCATTATTTTTCTTTCATATTTTTTTTTTTTTTAGTTTTTTTTTTTGTTTGTTAATGTTTAATTTATGCAAGTAGATATTCAAGCAAATAAACATGAACAGTGACTTCAATTAAGATTATTGTTATTATTATTAATTTTTTTTTTTCTTTATAATTTGAAATAAAATTTCAAATAAATATTAAATACAGCGAATAATATGGCATTCATAATTATGTATGTACAGGGTGGGCCAAAATACACTATGGCGTTTAAAAATTTAATAACTTTTTCGTTTATATATTTTGTTTTTTGTTTTTTATTGTATAAATAATACCTGGAGAATAAACCCGAACAAACCAGAAAAATAGAATTTTATTATTCAAGTTAGCGATCAATTATTTAAATGCCAAGCACATATCGTCGACATTTTAATATCAGAATTTCGCTTTGTGAAACCTTCTGAAAATCCATAAGCTATTCATCAATGTCTATTGCACCCCATTAGGTGTACATTATGGTGTGGCATTGCATTTGAAAATATCATTGGGCTTGACTTCTGCGGAAAATGAAGATGGAAGTGCTGTAACCGTAAATGGAGAAAGGCATCGGTGTATGCTAGAGCATTTTTAATGTTCTGTTATTGAAAACAAACCTGAAATGTGGTTTCAACAGGAAGTGTTAGTGTCCACACTGACCGAGACAAAATGGCACTTTTAAGTCAAGTTTTTGGAGAGCGAAAAATTTCCAGAAATTCGGAGATTAATTGGCCAACACATTCGCCTCATTTGTCAATACCCGACTATTTTCTTTTCGGTTATTTGAAGGAGCGAGTATATAGAATAAGCCCGAGACAATCCTTGAATTCAAGATCAACATTGTTGCAGAAATTCGAGGGTTGCAGCCACAAATTTTGAAAGATAATATGGAAAATGCTCCAAAACAAGCCCATAATTACAAAACCGAAAACGGTGATCATTTAAGTGACATTATTTTAAATACTTATTGGAAAAAAATTTTCTTTTTGTATATTTTAGAATCTAAAAAATAAAATAAAAAAATTTGATCTTAATTTCAAAAGTGTGTTTTTTCCCGGATCTCATATATAAAGAGATATTCCCAAAATAAAATCAGTTAATATAAAATAAAAAAAATATATATAAAGGAAAAACTAAATAAATGTTTAAATGCCCTGATGTCTTTTGGCCCACCCTGTATGAGTGCATTATTTGACAACCAGAGGGGACCACCTGTTGCTAGTCCACCAAAAAGTTCTTATTTTTATGTAAAAATTTTCTTTGGAAAAAAATTGAATTGTCATGTTGTGTTGTGTTGTGTTGTGTTTTAAGTTTTTGTCCCAAAAGACTGTTACAAAAGGCTGCAAAGGCAAAATATGTAAATGAGTTTTAGGTTTCGAAAGCTGCAAGTCTTTGGGACAAAATAAAACAATAAAGAATAACAAAAACCCACTTAAGCGATTATTATGAAACAATATGAATATAAAACGTATGTACAGTGAAACTTCGATATAACGAAAAATTCCTCATTACGAGTCCAGCGGAAAAACACTCTTTCAGGGCTGTCATAGAATCCAAGTCGGTTTTGGAGATTGTCGGTTTTTGGTTTCATTTGGTGTCATGAAAACGTGTCGGTTTTGATATCTTCGAATGCAAATAAAACCGATATTCGAATCAGCTGTTTTAAGGGTTTGTTCATTTGTTTACTACTTTTAATGCAGTTTTTGTTTGAATTTGTTTGTAAAAACACATATGCGAAACGAATATATTGAAAATAAAAAATGCTGTTTAAAATTAAATTGATAACAATAAAAACTTTTTTATTTTTATGTCTTCCCCTATTAAGGATAAAAACATGGAGATAAATACTTTTTTTATACATTTATCAACTAAAATTTACTTTCATTTTTGCAAAAAAAAATAACTAGAAAAACAAAATGAAAAATGTAGTTTTTAATTCCTTTAAGTAAATAAATCTAGAGAATTTTAACAAAATATCTGATGGAATTAGTAAAATTAAATGATTGCATTATTTCTAGTTCGAACATAAAACCAATAACATTGGATTTCATGGCACCAAAGTATTTTTTTTTATCGGTTTCAATTCCAATTCCGATAAGATTGGTTTCTATGACACCCCTGTTTATTGCCAAGTTTTTCATACAAAAATATACCGAAGTATTTATTCAAAAGCATTTAACTAAGAACTCAAAAAAAAAGCAAAATTAAATTGTCAGCAAAAAGGTAAATCGAAATATTTTCGGAAGTGCACAAGACGAATTCATACCAGGTAATCTCGTGCACACAGCAACATAATTTTTTGTTTACAAATACAACAATTTTCTTCGAATTGTCAAAACAGTTTACGTATTAACAGGCTTTGTGTTTAAAACACATTTGACACTTGAACAACAATCAGCTGATGAGAATTTTAGTTAATACGGCCACCGGGGCCCTAATTCTGCCAGTCTTCCTTCGTACGTTCCAATTTCTTTAGTTTTGGGATTCTCTCAGTCGTTATCGAAAAACATGTATTGAAATTTCTAATGACAGCAGTCGATAGCGAGCGACCATTTGAACGCATCCTAGCGAGTTTTGAGTCGTAAGCAAAAGAGGTAATATTTTTTTTTTTTTAACAAGAGAAGAAAAACAGAAAATTTAAATTAAACATTTTTTAAAACCAATGACAAAATGGTGAAATAATTTCACCATTTTAGTTCCAAATGATGAAAAATTAATTACAGTCTAGAAAAGTACTTTTTTTTTTTTTTTTTTTTTTTTTATCTAGGACCAGCACTCAGGAGATGACTCCTACACATGCGAAGCATTGTGCTGGGAACTATAAGAAAGGAATAGTAGGAGAAACGGCAGGAGGTGAAGCTTAATTAATTATTTTTGCAGCTGTGCTTTCGCACGTTCTTTAGTTTTTATAGTCGTAGCAGTGCTGAAGCTTCGGTTTAGTAGCCATTTTTATTATTATTTTACTTCGCCGGTGCTACACAATACCGACGAAGGAGGGCGTTCTGATGTGATTGTGGATTGCTATCAGCTGAAGCCGGTATTGTTCAGTGACCAGTGACTATGCCTTCGCCACTTTATTGGTAACCAGAGAGATTTAAAAAGAGTATATAGCCGCAGGTGCCTCCGTAGTCTAGTGCATGAGCATTAGTATTATCAATATGGAGGTGCGGTTTCGATTCCCGCTTAGACCCTGGGTGTTTCTACAGACAAGCGTAAGAGCTTCGTAGAGTTTGTATTGTCTTTAAAAAAAAAAAAAAAAAAAAAAAAAAAAGGTATTCTGCTCCCGCATCAATTTCTAATCGAAAAGAGATACTTTTATTTGTTATTTTACTTCGCTGACGTTTCATTGCTCAATTGTTAGTGGACATAATTAATCTAGTTTTGGTTTTGGTCTTGGGTTTTGTGTCTACAATGAAATATTTTGCAACACTGAAAAAGATATTTCGAATCATTCACTAACGACTGACATAATTAGAAATAAGCCCACTATCGACATTTCTTCCGAATCGAAAACAATTTCGATCACGACTGCCAGAATTAGCCACTGGAAGAGCATATGTATAGACTCTATACAGGGAAGTATTTATTCAAAAGACTCTACAAGAAGTAGAAAAAAAACAAAATTAAATGTCTGACCCGTCATGTCACACGAAAGGGTTCGGCTCATTTAATTAAAAAATATATAAAAGTGTTGCAATTTCTAATTTACTTATTGAATACCGAATTTTGTAAAAAAAAGAGAAAATAAAACTAAAACTGTAGCTACATATAACGAATTTGTTCGTATTTCTTCAAAATTCGTTACACCAAGGCTATATAAGTATAACGAATCAATAGCTATAACAAAGTATTTTTATATTCCCTCCAGATTCGTTGTATCAAAGTTTCACTGTATATGGGATAAGTGGTTTTTTTTCTAAATTAGAATGTACGACTATTTTTAAGGTAAAAGTACTTAATAACAAGTCTTTGTGGCGGCATGGAAAATGCTGTAAATAAAATGGTTAAGGTTTCCTTTGTTCTTTGTACTACAGCAAATAGTTTTAACGTTTTAATATTATAAATTACAAATGAGTAACACATAAGTACAAGTGAAAAAAAAAGAAATAATTAATGCATGAGTTCTATTGCGAATGGTCTGGTTCAACTTAGCTGTAGAACGCATCATTTTAACACAGGGATGTCTTTGGCGAGCACATATTCACATTTACTGCCTGTTCATAGAAGCCGAATAAAAATAATCGTACGGCATTTATATTGGAAACAACGATAAAAGAATTGTTTTTGTTTTCAATATAAATGGCGAACGATTATTTTCGCATCGTCTTCTATGAACAGGCAATTAACAAAACAAGTCGTCATTTAAATTTATCGCCAAAGTTCAGTTTTCACGACAATACAGATTTACAGAAAGAAATAAAAACGTCAAATAATTTGTTGAGCATGAGAAGGCCCATTGGAGTTAGGAATTCTGGTATATCAGATTTTTAATTTATAAATAGAATTTTTGACGTCTCAATTTTTTCTATCATGGACCAGCACTCAGCAGACGAGCGCTAGTCTATAGATATACAATAATCGTATTATAGTCTATGTTTAGTAAATCATATAACACTCCAAATAAAAGACGCCTTCCCTCAAACTGCTGTAACATCTTCCCTGAGAAACAATTGAATATACCAAAGACAGTTTTGAAATCCTTGGAGTATCAGCTTTCAGAAAATGTACCATAGTACCATGCATCTTTTCTGGAAGTAGGGTAGGTAAAGCCCCAAGAATGCCTATGTTGAGAGAGCACCTACATTTAATCCATTAAAAAAAAAAAAGTAATATTTAAGAAAAATAAGTAATATGTAGAGTTTTCTTAAAATGTTTATAAAAAAGTATTTATTTAATGTTTTTATTTATAAAAAGAATGATATTTAAATTACGCTCTTTTAACAGTGCTATGGAACATACTCGTAACTATCAGCAGTGTGGGACGTATTTATCTTCACACTCTCACATAATTTATATTTTTTCGCATCCACTTATGACAGTTATTTTGTTCTGTGTATTTATTTTAATTCCTCATACATTTTATTGTTTCAATTTCAGATACCACTGGTGAGCTTGGCTGGGCTTTTACCCTGATTGTAGTTTCAATTTTATCAGCTCTTATTGGTGCTATTGTTATGGTCATAGTTCTAAGATGTAGAAGGTAAGTGCCCACTGAAATGAGTTCCAAACCGCTCTATTTGTTTAAAAGTTTATTATTGATTTCAAATTAAGTAATTTTTTTTTATAAATAAAAATAATACGGTATTTGACATCCCATAAGACACCATCGTTTATAGAAATTTTTTAATAACGATAAGATTTTTAGGAGCCCTCTTATTTATTGTATACATAAATGATATTGAAATAATACTGGACAAATGTGAAAGAATAATGAATGTATGCTGATGATAGACTAATCTTCACGGAAGCTGAGACCAAAGGAAAATGTTATGAGAACATTAAAAAAGATACAAAAAAAATTAATCAATGGTTAAATGAATAATAAACTTAAATTAAATGCAGCTAAAACAAAACTAATGGAAATAAATATCAACTCTAATCGAACACTTGAAATTAATAATATCATAATAGAAAAAGTAAACAGTATTAAATATCTTGGTTTCATTATAGACAAAAATTTTAAATTTAATGAATACAACTAGAAGAATAATTTAATCAATACATTTGTAAAAAAATCGGAAAATAAATTGGGTGCTTTAAACGTGTAGGAAATAAAATCTCAGTTGTAACTGCTATAAACATTTATAATATACACCAATACCCCGTTTTGCGTCGTTTCGTTTTGAGTCGTTTCGAAGTTGCGTCTTTTTAAAACTTCAGTGATTTCGAAGTTGTGTCATTTTTGTTTCAGTTTGCGTAGCATGGCTTTGAAGTTGCGCCTTTAGTGGCTTCGATTTGCGTCGTTAAATAAAAATTTTTGTACAAAGCTAAAACAGAAAAAGGGGATTCCCCGTTAAACTATAATACAAATATGTTTCTGAAGGTTGTCTGCTTCATGTATTAACACATCAAAATATACTTTTCCTTTAATATCTACTAAGAATTTGTAACTTTAATTTTAATCTTAATATTTTTGTTATTTTTTTTACGTTTTTCTCATGAATTGTTATACAGTGTGACTGGTGGCAAATTTATATTTTTAAATACGATTATTTCAAAAAGTAATAAACGGTGCGGAGGGAGGGTAACGCCGTTGGAATTATCGATTGCGCGGATTTGTCAGTAACGATGTCGCAATGGTCGACTGAGCATTGCGCGTTCCCTGTGGAGACATTTTTTAAGAGTAATGATTCTTACGTAATTGCTCGTCGACAATTTTGTCCAAAGTTCGGTATTCGGCGAATAAGTGATGGACCGAGTGTAAATTTAATTCGTTCGGATCGCGCGCAACTGCTTCGGCTATGAATGCCCCACGGCCAGGTCCCAGTCGATCCGAAAATATTGAACTGGTTGAAAGCAGTTTACGTGAAAATCCGTGACTTTCAGTACGGAAAAGAGCACCGTAACTGGGACTTCCAAGAGTGATTATTCATGAAATTTTCAAAAAAGATCTGAAGGATCTGGATCAATGCTCTTAATAAAACTTTGTGTCAATTAATACGTTTTTTATTTAAGTTTGAAAATATAAATCTGCTACCAGACACCCTGTATTTGAAAATTTATCTTCACAGCCATGTTGTTCTTAAGAATTAATGGGCAGACTTGAATGCCTTTCCGATGAGTTCAAAACTTTAAGATGACATTAAGAATGAATTCAGATAAAGAAGTGCTTAAGAAGTCATAAAAATCCTAATTCATAGTGAACGCATTTTTTTTTGCTGGGAAGCATTTTCCTCCTACCAAGGTTGTCTATATTGATACAAATTATCTTTTATCTGTTTATCTATGTATATTTAAGAGATAACTTTCGGATTGATGTGTTTTTAGCCGTAGAAAGCTGTATTTAAAAAGTCATTAAATTGTTCGAAATTTCAATTATATCCTTTCACCCAAATGCATACGAACATAAAACACAACAACAAAAAAAACTTGTCAATATTTACAAAATAAATCATTTGATAAAAGGCTTTGACGCTTTGCCGAACCTTTTAAAAACGTATGACAACAACAAATAAACAGCATTTAACAAAGTCAACAAAAACAAAACCTAAAAAAAGAGAAAGAGAAAATTGCTGCTACAATCAATACAGAATCAATATCCAAACGATAAAGCAATAAGCAAAAAAAATAAACGCATAAAAATGGACAACAGACTAAACAAACACACTTACGCAGGCAATCACTCACTCGTTTTAAGTCCCAATAAAACGGCATGTTTTCGTAAAATGAGTTCAGCAATATTTTTTCTGTTGTTTTTGTCATTTAAAAGGAAAAAGCTGTTACTCATTAACTGTAATTTTCTTAAAAATTTATCTTCATTAAATTTGTTAATTGAGTCAAAAACACTCGCAAATGACTTTCAATTTTGTGGGCTTTAGTTACAGCTACGTTTCCCTAATCAAAATCACCAGCTCTCACGTTTTTTTTTCGTTTTTCTTTTGTATGTTCAGTGAAATTAAGAGGACAAGAAATAAATCTGTTTTTTTTTCTCACTCTTCGTTTTTACCAGTACCAGTGTTGCCACTTTAGGTGTAATTACACATATTGTGTGTAATTTGTGTAGCCCATGTGTAATAGCTTTGTAAAACACCCAGGGTCTAGGCGGGAATCGAACACACACCTCCATATTGATAAGAATAATGTTGATGCACTAGAATACGCACAGTGGTTTCGCACAGTGGTGTCCCACATTAGCCAGAAATCCGAAAAAATTTATGTTTTTATTTTCAAAGCTTTATTGCACTAAATTTCATTTTGTTGTTTTTTTAGGAGATTTAATGTAGTGGCCGTTGAAAGTGAAGGTATGTTTATATTGCTTATTTTGTGGTTGCATAGTATACTTGAAATTATCGAAAAAGTTATTCGCGATATTGTGGCAGAATTTTGATTTCTATTTTTATCCAACGCCAAGAAATGGGTGCCAAATTAAAGGTATTATTCAGAAGGTAGTATAAATTATTATGAAATCTCTGCAAACGCAATATGGCGCACATCCCAAAATGATGGACTAACAATTTTTATTCGCCACTATGATATGGGTATAATATGAAAGCTAAATATGGGGAAAGAACACAAAATCAAATGAAATCACTATGAACACATTATGGCTAACGACCCAAAATGGCGGACTACTATTTTTTACCAAGTTCCATTATACAGATATTAAATGAAAGAGATTTTTGAGAAGAAAACTAAAAATAAAGTAGAATGGAAACTTTTCTGAAAAACTGCTTTTTGAAAAAGTACATTTTTTTATACGCATATAATTATTGAAAATTTACATTTTGGAAGTATGCTCTTTGTTTAAAATATACTCTTAGGAAAACTTCTCATTTTTGGCGAAGCTCCTTTGAGGAAAAGGTACGCATTGGAAATGTATTTTTAATGAAAATTATTATGTATAAAAAAAATGGCGGATAAGTTGATGGGCCGTAGCGAAGTACACCGGGTTAATCTAGTTTTTAATAAATGCTTTTCGACTGTAAGAAGTGAGAATATTTTTTTTTGTATATTTTATTTATTTATTTCAGTTATATGGTGGAAAATAAATTTGCTAAATATAACTGTACAGCTAGAGCATATGCCCAAGATGTTATTAACAGTGAATTTGTATTTATTTTAGTCACTGACTAAAAGTGAACTATACAGTCACAAAGGAACTAGCAACGTGCTTACGAACGAAAATTCACAAAAAAAGCCATAAAGTGTGTTGTGAATAATCAATGAACTAGTTTGAATAACAAACAAAAACCTGAACGCACCTAAAAAAAAATTACGACCAGTGCTGCTAAATAAAATGCTCCAAAAATCTATAAAATCCCAATGAAATATAAAAAAAAAATCGTTATTTCTGCTTTGAAAAATCGTCGAAAAAACCTTATAACGAAAAATTTATATTTTATACTATATATAACAATTAATCTCCATATATACAACAATTATAACAATAACAATTAATCTGCATACAGATCTTTATCTATATACACAATCAATGACCACATAATACTGGTCAGTACATGATCGGATGTGCATAAAAAGATAAATCCGCATGTGAAGACGAAGCCAGGCCTTTTTTGCTGTTAACAGACCACTATTAATCACTAATGATTCGTACTAGTTCTGTATTTGGATAAAATATGTGAAATATAGGAAGTGGTTTTGCGATACGCGGGAAAAAATTCTCCGCCATACAAATATCGCCAATTCAGTTTCTGGTACATTACGTCGCCATTTTATGTCCTACCGAAATGTATTGAGGGACTTAAAGTTAAATTTAGAAAGTTCTCAGGCGATTGGAATGTCAATCAATAGCGACCATTGGTTGCAGCTGGAGATTGCCCCACGGGGGAATAAACTGGATATTTGATGCGGTTGCGAGGCCTATAATTTTTTATACTATAGGGGTTTGGTGAGCTGCACTGGAGAAAGCCTCCAATTACAGAACATAGAAAAAGTTCTGTTGATAGACGGCGCTCAGATTCATTCGAACGAAAGCAACTCAGTAAAAACTTTGCTGGCAAAGTAATGCGTTACAATGCTGATAATCATACTTTTCACTACTTCCATTTTGGCTTTTAAATAAATTTCTTTATTCTATTTTTTATTATCCACCACTTTCTGTTATTAAAAGCGTTGTAAGTTTTTATTTCAAAAACAAATTTCATGGCATCATTTGTAGGGCTTTCTAGGGTTAAAGGAAATTGTTGCAAAGAAATTCAAATATTTATTAACAATAAATTTATCATTTTATGACTGATTTCTTTTTATTTAGTTTTTTTTTTCTTTGGGGAAATTTATGAATTCGATAATTGCCTGGGCGAAAAAAAGATATAAAATTTATTTAATAAATTTATATTTATTGACTGTGAACGTTTTCTTCGCTATAAAATTTTTACAGCAAAATTTCTTTTCAACTCCACTTCAAAGTGAAGGAATTTTAATCTATAAAAATCACTTTAAACAATTACGTAATACATACCGTTAAAATCATGTTCACAGATGGCCAATTACCTTGTCAGCCTACAGCATGAACGAGTTAATAGTGAAAACTTAATTTGAGTGTCTTTTTATTATTTATTTAATTTTGCTTTTTTTTCGTTTTGTTAAGAAAATTTATGGGAACGGAAATGAAAATTTACAACTTTTGTTCTCGAATGTTCGAAAATAGTTAGAAGAAATAAGAAAATTATCGTTTGATTTTATTTTTATTTGCTCAAACTAAACCATGGTAATTTAAAATTTTGAATCTTTTTTAATTTATTTCTTTTTCTAACATTTGAATTTTGTTTCTTTTCATTCATTGCAGAATAAAATCAGCCAATGCTAATGGTAAGTTCAGTTCCATTATTTTATTTCATTTTATTAAGCTTTTTTATTTCTTTTGTTGCTCGCTATCAAACAGTTTGTTGAAATTTGCTAGAAATATCTTAAGTATTTGTTAAACATGCAGTATCTGCATGAGTTTTGAACATGTTAAAATGGCATTAGACATTATCTCCACTTCTAAATAGTGCTTATGAAACTGAATACGAATACGTTAATTTATTTGAGCAGAGACGTAGGATTGGCAAGTTTGCATTTGTAAAATGCAGCAAAACTGTTTGCCACTATCAAAGGGAAAGATCAATAACACAATAAAACGAGGTTTTTGTCGATTAAGAACTGAATGTTGTTTTTAAAGTTATTTGGAGCGCTGAATCCAAATCTGCACTTCGTTGTTTTTTATCAGTTCAACTTTTCCCGCTATATGTGCAAAATAAAGGCATTTACACTACTTATATTGGAATGACTTGGAAAACGATTCACCATATGCAGTTAAAAAAAGATTCAGAACTCGTCAACAATATTATCTTTAAGCCGTGCACAATAGTTTCAGGGATATCGTTGAAGTTTAGAAAAAAAAATATCAATTTAAAAAAAAAATTTTTAATTTTTGTTCTTTCAACATTCATAAAATATTAAATGCCGCATTTAGTTAAACATAATTCGAATGAAATCCAGGCCAAAAGAAGTTGTTTTTTATCTTGGACCAGCACTCAGGACATGACTCCTACATATGCGATGCATTGTGCTGGAACTAGAGGAAAGAGATAGTGAGAGAGATGACAAATGGTGAACTTCAGTATCTCACAACTCTGCTGTTGCACATTCTTTGTTTTTATAGCAGTGTTGTACAGTCCTGATGTCAAGAAGGCCTATTAAATTTTTCAGCTTCGTTTTAGTAGCCATTTTTAGTAATTATTTTACTTTGCCGATGCTACACACTACCGACGAAACAGAGCGTTCCGATGTGCCTTTGGATTGGTTACAGTTGACTTTGCCTTCACCACTGAAACCTTCCGACACCAACTGATACAAAGACACACTATTGCACCATAGAAAAAATGCGAGATGTTTTTATCATTTAGTCTGAAACTGGGATGGAACCCAAGAAGTTATTTGGTTTGTAGTTAACGTGCAGAGTACTTCAGCCATCGCTATGCCCGCCGTTGACAGGGATGGCCTGGCCAACGTCGTTATTAAAAAAAGTGTGAACCAATGACGCTGCCAGCTTAAAATCAACACCAAACAATGACTTTTTCGGGATGCATTGGACGTTCTTAGATCTCATGTGTATTGGTTTCATCCCCAATTCGACAATTTTCTTTGTTCACGTACCCATTCATGCAGAAATCGACCGTATCGCTGAGGATGACTTTTCGATGAAAACGTACAGAAGACACAACTGATATCAACTGTCAAAGTTCGGAAGTCCCTCTTAGAAGGCCCTATAGCTGAAATGGACAGGTCATAAACATGTTGCTACGTAATACAACTGTAGACCATGTCTTTGGAAACAGCAGTTATACCACAAGTGTTCGTGCTTTTCTTCGTAATTAAAATTAAAATTAAAATTACTCTCGCAGTTGCTCTATGCAGTAGTTATAAGGAGAAGTTTTTGCAAATAATTGTGTATATTTAATTTAAATGAGGTATGTTGAATATCAAACAATTATTAAAAGAAAAATTAACTTTATTTGCTAATATATTTGAAAACACAGACTAAAAACGGTAACTCTTTACTAATTTGTTCGTCGTACTAATTGCACGTCGGCGTATGGCCACAAATAAATATATCACAGAGTTCGTCACGTACGACGAATATCGTTCGACACAAATGTGTTTCTGATACCGAAAGTTCGCAACGAATAAATCGTTGTTCGTCCCAATTGTGTTAATTGCATTAGTCCGATGGGTTATATGGTCAACCCCTGAGACATCGTAATGTTAAATAGACCATGATTTCTCCTTACATTGGATTAGTCTTGGACTAGTTCAACATCTTCGTATCAGTGGCGAAGTCATAGTCACTGGTTACTGAACATCAGAGTAACATCAGAGCGCCCTCCTTCATCGTTATTGTGTAGCATCAGCGCCGAAGTGAAATATTAAAAAAGGGCTATCAAATACAGCTTTAAAAATTATAAACACATCACATAAACTGTCATCAAAAAAACAGAAGGGAAGCATGTTCATTCCGCTTGCTACGCTTCTGCTTGCGCACAACACTACTGATACACAATCATAAATGTTGTCACCTATTTGAACATGACCACTGACTACAACGATTGTTTTTTATTTTATTTTTATTTTTCCCTCCGTTTTCAAGTCGGAGGGGAAACCATACAAATGCCAATTCTCAATTTTATGCTGGTTACTGTTTAATTTTCATATGCACATGAAATATTTTTCTGTTTCTTATTTTTCTTGTTTTTTATATACGAGATTCTTATTAAATATGACCTGCCATGCACTCACTCGTACGTACGTTCAGCACTAAAATTTAACGTCTGTCTAATCGAATGCGTGAAATATTTTTCCTTGAACAATATGTTATGCAAATTGTTGATCAGTGTTTTTCGCCTGAAGCCTAAAAAAGAAAAGCACAAAAGCAATTTAGGCAAAAATAAAACATAAAATTTTTTAACATTTATCAGTTACGGACAAAATTTGTTTAGAAATCGTAATGAAAACCCATAAAAGAAAAATCGAATGGAAATCGAAAATAAAACCAAAACCCCCAAGAGATTGTAAAGCGTCAAATTGTGGTGCCTCTAAATATATACTTGGCTGAATTTGGTTTATAAGTACTCATATGTATGTGAGTTTGTATGTTTCTTCATTTTGTAACAAATCCACACTTCATGCGAGTACTTGGAAAACAAGCACCGGGAGCTTAAAGAATTGAAATAAAAAAAAAAACAAATTTAAGTGTTACCGAGGTGAGAGATACACGTATGTATGTATATACAAGTCAGCAAATTTATAAACACGTTAAAACAAAACATTGTTTAATGTGAAGAGTAAAAAGATTTTAATATTCCAAATATTTCTTTTCATTTGTGCTCGTTGCAACCACCCTACTGCAAACAAGCATGAGCATGATTGTGAATTTTTTCTGCATTCCGTATGTAAAAAGATGTGTAACATAAAACCAAAAAGAAACTGTTTAGCAATTAAAATTGTCCTACTCCTAAGAACTAATAACGCTGCACCGAATGTGTTCTAGATTAATGTGTTTCGTTGTTCTATCGCTACTCTAATGGAGTGTACTCTAATGAAATCAGGGACTATAATGGGATGTGTTCTGATGAACTCAGGGAACATGTTCCCGAAACCCGGTCATTCCTGCGCACAACGCGTTCATCATTAAAGGCGCATCCATTTGTGGTCGATTTGGCAACTAATCGCACTGCGCATTACAAAGAGAACTCATTTTTCGGCCGAACATTTCATTTTCATTATTCTTTGGCTGCTTAACCGCAGTCCTTGTCTAGTCTGGTTCCACGGGAAACCGGTTTCTCACATATCTATTGTAAAGGATGTGTTTAATGACTGATGTACCACCACTGAGCTCGCTTGAGCTTGGTAGGCCAAGTATTCATGGGGTTTAAAGCCTGCTGAGAATAAGGCTTGGTTTTCTAGTTGTCGGAAGGTACTTCGTGTCCACCCCGAACAGGTTTTAGTTGCGTTCCGATTTATTGCTGTTTGGCTTCGTGGTGGCTGTGGTTGCTACTTAAAGTTACGCGGCGAGAGTAGTTATTGGTCTGTTCGGGACATATCGTCATCTTTATGACATGTGCCCTGATGCGACTTTTACTAATCAAGGTGCTGTTGCCACTCAATAGTTCCCGCAAGGGGGTTTAGGAATTTGTTTCTAAACCTACTGGTGTTTAGCAATCCCGCGGTACCTAGCTAAAGGTGTAGCATTACCTTATTCCCCCCTGGAGTTTGAAAATTACAGAAGAGGTGACTCTTCGAAATCTTACCAGAGAATGAGGAGGTTATGCTTGCATTTCCGTGTTACTGTTTAAATACATTTCAATTCTAATCTAGTGCTACGGGGCCAGCAGAGCCTCACAGCTCCAACGCTAAGTAAGGTTTTAACGACTGATGTACCCGTAAGATGGGTATTTCGTGCCAACCGCGAAAATTTGGTAGTTGTGTGCTGGTTTTGGGAATGTAGTGGCTGCGGTTGCCACCTAAAGTTACGCAGGGAGTCAAGTCTTTGGTTTGTTCGGGAATATGTGAGGAAGACACATACATATATCTTGATACGACTTCTACTTAACTAGGTGCTGTTTCAATTCAACAGTAGTCACCGGAATGTATCCCGAACTAACAGTATCACTGTTCAATAGTTCTTGACTCAAATACATTCTGATGTGACACAGAGTTTAGACAGCTCGAACACCTAAGCAAGGTGCATTGTAGACCAGGCATAACTATGATTGATTTGCTACCCATCTCTAGGATGCGAGTTTTTCTTGCATACGTAGTGTATTGGGGGCATTAGTGGTCGTCTTAGTTTCACTCGGTGTTGAGAACACCGTGGAATAAGACGCTATGCGTAGGTGTCCACGCTAATCCAGAACACACATCTGCCACTCAACAACAGTAGTCAAGGGGGAGAGTTTATCTCTCTGATGTGACACAGGGTTCATACATCCCGAAATGCCTTAGCAAGATGTATATCATAGGCTGGAAATAACTATGATTATGCATTGTAGCGTGTGTGTGCCTAAGTGGGGTGACTTCGTACTCTAGTGCATGAGCATTAGTCTTATCAATATGGAGGTGCGGATTCGATTTCCGTTTAGACCATGGGTGTGTCTACAAACAAGCTTAAGAGTTCGTAGAGTTTGTACAGTCTTAAAAAAAAAAAGTCGCAAGTTGTCTTTCCCTGTGCCAATGGGGGCGCTGGTGAACGTCTTAATCCACCCGGTGTTGAGATCACGGTGTGTTTGCTCTGGTACCCACGTTCATCTTGATCACATCTCTCCTCCTTTTTAATGTTCTTCCATTGCAGAAAAGTAAAATATTTTAATTTGAAGAGCCAGATTATGTATGGCAGTCTCAACATGCCAACTATAATTTGTATATTTGTTATTTCTTCAAATGTATTTTATTTATATTGTGGCTTTAATGCTTGAGCATTTGAAATTAATTGATGCTTTAACAGCGATAAAAGTGGTTTTTTTTTTTCTTTTAATTTTCAATTTGCATATATAAAAATAGACAAGACAAAAAGTAAAATTGAAAATTAAATAAATAAGACAAATATCAGTATTTTATTTTTTGTTTGTTAACAAGCTGATTTCACGTTAAAGTGGCAACAGCAACCGGCAAATGCAACAAAACACATGTGGGTTGTCTCAACAAAACTAAAGGTACGAGTACTAACAAACTGTCTGCATCTCGTACTGTGTTTGTTAGTTGTTTATCGCACTGTCTGCAACTGCAACTGAAGAGTTTTATTTTAATTTTAACAGGAAATTATTTTAATTTTTCTTTTTTTTTTTTTATTATTATTTTTCAGTTATACAGTCACTTACGTTTTAAAGCTAAGCAAAAAAAAAACAAAAAATAAATATATCGTATATTTTGACTAATTTTACACTTGTTGGCAAGTGCAGTATGTGGCATTTTACACTGACTGCAACGTATGTATTTACATACTCGTCTGTATGTATCAGAGAAGGACAAAGTCTGATTGGAAAAGAGAAATCATACGTAATCAACATACGAAGAATGTGCATTTGAATTAAAACAATCAAATCACACATGGTCGCTGTTGGTTTTCAATCAATCCAATCATTCGGTAGTTGTTGTTGGCTCCATGATGCAATAACGAGGTGGCATTACTACGTTAGATGACGATATTTTGCTTTGGCACTGTGCCCCTAAACTTATGTCAAAAGTCCAGTCGTCTTATATTCTTTGTTGGTTGGTTGTATACAATAAGCAGCGTGTGTCTGTTTAGTTTGGCAAATGCATTCATAATTTTTGACATCAGCCGCGTGTTTGCACAAACAAAAATTTTTTTTGTAATGTCGTATTTGTTGTGTACTAATGCCACCTAGTTTTAACAGCATGGTTGGCTCTGTGGCTCATGTGGAGGATCATTCCTGTCATTTCGGGTGATTGCCCGTTTCGCTCACTCGTGATTATTTCGATAAAGAATAAAATACAAAAGGAAAAGTATTCGTTTGCAACAACGACAAGTATTTGGACGTTGCATGAAATGAAAAAAGCAAGAAATGAGCTCGTGTGAACGCGTATGCATGTATTGATGATGATAAAGAGGTTATAAAGGGTGTCTGGTAGCAGGTTTATATTTTCAAACTTAAATAAAAAACGTAATAATTGACACAAAGTTTTATTAAGAGAATTGAACGGTAGAAAGGAAATGCAGATTTTATTTTTTAAAGAGTATGTCATCCAGATCCTTCCTTTTTTAAAATTTCATGAATAATCACTCTTGGAAGTCCCAGTGAGACTGCTCTTTTCCGTATTGAAAGTCGCGGATTTTCACGTAAACTGCTTTCAGCCAGTTCAATGTTTTTGCATCGACTGGGCCCTGGCCGTGGGGCATTCATAGCCGAAGCAGTTGGGCGGAATTTCTTCACCCACTCTGCGGAATATCTTTGCTTACAAAAATAACAATAACAATGGAACAATAGTAACAATAACAATGGAATGTCACCTTCAACATTTACGTCTCTGTGAACACGTATGAAAAAACAAAAGAGATGTTCCAGATGTTTTTCATCCAAATATTTTCTCGTCTAAACTCAGTTTAAGTAATCTGGAATGGTTTTTCTTCTTATTTTTGTAGATTGATCTGTAAATGTAATAAAAGTGGAACAATGCAAAAAGAATCTGTATTGTTTGCCCTTATCACGCATTGGAGTCTGTAGTTTTGGTTCAACTAACAACTAACAGAGTCATGTCAAGAAATTCAACCTTCCGCTGGAATTAGGTCAGAAATTTTTTTTGTGGAAGGAAGTATACAAATTGCAACCGATAAATGTGCTTGAACTAAAACAATCAATTCGAACGACAAGAGCTACAATTCCATCGTCATCTTTGCGGGCAGTAATGAACAACTTATTGCTAAGATTCCGCACCTACTTTAGCAAGCAAGGCGGACATTTAAATTTAATTATTTTTAAGACTAATTCCATGGGTTTTCAAATGAGAAAAGATAGAATAAATGCCATGCATTACAAAAAAAAATTATTTCAGTTTCTTAAGATAGAAAAAATTCATCAGCCACCCTGTATATGTTATTCAAAGTATGAAAAATATCTTAAAGTGATCAAAGAAGTAGTAAAAAGTTTTGCTCTATTTTCTAGCTTCAAATTAAATTTTTTAGTTCTTTGTAGCTGTAGTTTGAGCAGAGCATACCACACGCTGTCGTCAGTATCAAGGCGACTTTCTACTACATTCACCACCTGCATATTCTCTACACTATCCTTATATCTATTTAGTTCCAGAGCAATGTATTGCATATGTGGGGAATTTCCCCTGAGCACTGGTCCAAAATAAAATTTAAAAAATTATTAAATTGGAACAAAATATTTCATTTGTGATGAAATCGAGAGAAACGATGACTTTTGTCATTCCCTGGTATGTATGTAGTATGTATGTATGTGCTATTCAGCATCCAACCATGCATCCATTCATCCATCTCCATCCTCCATGCTCTTTTTGAATTACTAAACCAAGTTACGCTAACTAAGTATAATCGCACAATGTGGCAGCAAACAATTCGCATAAATACTTCATACAGTTGCAAACATAATTACTTTACAAAAAAAAAGAAGAGGGGAGAATAAATCTTTTAAACAAAAACAGAAAATAGCAACAAAACAAAATGTTGCAATTCATAAGTTAAATGAAGCTGAAACTTTAACTACACATGACGTACTTGATGGCGGATGGCATTCACACATTAAAATTTCTGGCAACAAAATTAAAACGAAAAGATTTGCAGCACAAAATACTCGTAGTACTTTAACGTCACTGAATGGCAAGATGATATTGCAAGAAATATATGTACTTATGTACAGAATTATATTGTATGAAATTAATAGTAATAAGCCTTAAGCCTAATTAAGTGAAAGTTGTAATGAGATATACTCGAGAAAAAAAATGTACAATTTCATTTATGCGCAAAATAATTGCAGGAACACAAAATAATTGCCACATAATGAGCGAAGTAACTATTAAATGGAAAACGTGCCCATTATTAAGAGTCAAGTTCATAGCAAAGGTTTTTCTTTTTTTTGAAGTGGAGGACGTTTTTAATTAGATAATAAATGTTGTAATGAGTTTACTCAGGATGTGGGAAAAGTTACGTGGCGAATTTTATTTAGATTTTACTACCCTACCTCCTCTGAAATATTCCAAAAGACTTAGTGAGCAGTTGTATGGGGTAATTTTGTTTCTTTTGCTGCATGAGAACAATCGATATCGCTAACTATGATTAGGCAACTGAGAATGTTTAACTGTGTTTGGGATTTCTGTTCAGTAGGGTTTGGCCAGAACAACGCTTCCAAATAGTGGAAATTTACTTTGAAAAAAATAAATAAATCTGTACATTTAGAGCACTTTGTACATTTTACGTTCAATATCGGCCTAGTGTGGCAAGCAATTCGTGCAGTTATTGATCGCTTTCGCACTAATTTTACTCTTCTCGCTTCAAAACCATCAAAACGGCAAAAAGTAATGTGCGTATCGAAGAGAATATTGCTGCTTTTTCCAAATATGCAAGGAGCTGCCGTTACGGTGAATGGAGAGCGCTATCGAACCTTGCCGATTGATTTTTTTCTGAAAATAACAAACACCACAAACTGAAAACACAGAATTTTCTTAAAATTTTAACATTTCTTATAGAATAAAGTATGTAATAATAAATTTCACATATATTTTTTTTTAAGGGAAACAAGCACAATTAAAATCATATATAAAGATATGTTCCCAAAATAAATTCAGATAATATTTCTTATAGAATGTTAAAAAAAAAATCATTTGTTTATTTACATATTAATTTTCAATGCTGGTAGACCTTTCTGTGGAAATGCCCATATATCAATAGTGAATCTTAAGCCATATCGAAAAGGGATATTCATGTCATGGCGATTTTTCCTTTTTTTTTAATTTTTCTGCTTAAAAAAACACAGGTGGTAATCAAACACGCACTAGACTACGGAAGAAATTTATTAGAAATATTTGTTATTTGTGTACCATTCGCATTTTCAAAATTTATTGAAAGTTTCTTTCAGACAAATCATAGCTAATATTTCGTGTTTGCAAATGTTCGTATTTTTAAAAATCTCCGACAATTTATTGAGAATTCTTAGCTTTAGCGAACATTCGCTTAAAAACAATCTCAGGCTACAAACTGATTCAAGAATTTATTCATTGTACATTGTATATAGCAAACTAATTATTACCCAAAAAAGTTTCTTTATGCAATGCAACTTTACAAGTTCAAAAATTTCATCTGTTTATTTGATTTCTGTTCAATTTGAAAAATAAACCCCAACGCATTGAGAAAGGTGAAACGGTTAAGACAACAGAAACGCAGAGGAAAATCGTCTGAACAGAACAGAATTAGAAAAACAAAACCAAAAACATTTCGTTCTATTATCTCACGCAAAAAATGTTAACTTCCGCGATTATCTGTAGGAGCAGACGATGTTTAACCTTTTCGTAACTTGACTGCAGTTAAAGTTTATGTAGTTTTTTTTTCTTCTTTCGTTTACTTAAAGACATTCAACTCCAACGCTTACTAAAGATCAATTAGCACTTAATGATGTCCAAAGAAACAATTTGCACGTAAAGCAGCAAACAGCACAAATGCAACAGTAAAACACAAATCTTTTTGCATCTCTTAAACAAATAAACAACAATAAAAAATTGAGCAACGTAACGATGCTTGTAAGTGATCAAAATGCTTTTGATGTAATTTTAAGACAGCGCAAAACAAACCAACTTACACCACGAAATAAGAGATCTTTACGACGGTTTTTTTATTTCTTCTTTTAATTGCTGTTGTTGCCGTTGTTTTTGCAACAAACAAATGCTAGTACTGCAATGTTACAGCAACTATTACCGCTACAAATCGTTAAATTGTCAAGGCAGTGTTACAAACTCACCACACACACACACACACACACACACACATACACACACACACCCCCAAGAACTGTTTTTTTGTCTAAACGAAAATGAACAAAAAAGATTTCCCTAAATACACACAGTATCTCAAGCAGAAAATTATCGGGGAAAAAAAAGAACTCGTACTTTAACAAGTCAAGAGTTGTAGGCGAAAAAGTGGCGCCTCCAATATGTTCAATGAAATTCCCCACTCAGTTGCCTAAAAGCAACAACTAGAGGGTGGCCCAAAATGACCAAGGGGCGTTCTTATTTAAGACATTATTATTAAATTTGTATTATTTTAAATACAGTATATCGTCATATAAAACGTAAAACCATGTAACTGCACTTTTTTAGATTTTAATGGAGAGGGAAAAAACTTGACAACAACCTGAAAAAAATGTCTTCAAAATTCGTACAAAATTAAAACAATCACTTATATTTTGATAAAATAGTTTATTTTACATGGTACACAATATTCAATAGAGAAACCGCGTTTTGAAATTTTGTCACTTACATGGTTTTACGTTTTGTATGACGATATTAATGGAGCATATTTTTAATTTAATTATGAAAACTTATATCTATGGTTCGCATATTCGTGCTCTTTCCAAAACATTTTCCATAATCTTTCCCCAAACTTCAGGAGTTATGTTATTTATTTTATCACGTACATATATTACTTTTTTATTGCTGTATGGTTCCAGGCTTATGATTATAGACTTTTCATTTCAAATAACCCCAAAGGAAACAGTCTGGAGCGGTTAAATCCGGTGAACGTGGAGGTCAATTAAAATCACTTGTACGGGAAATAATTCGTTCACCAAAGATGTCGTGTAAAAGAGCCTTTATGTCCCTCGCCGTGTGCGCTGTGGCTCCATCCTGTTGGAACCATACTTGCGAATGGCTGGCCTTAAAAAATTTGCCACCGCACCAAAAGGGTACACTTAAGTTGGTGTAATTCTTGCTGTTGAACTACTCTTGGATTTTCCATAGTCCTTTTTGCCTATTAACGTACGCATTCAATTGGAAATGGGCTTCGTCCACATAATTAAATTATAAAAAAAATCATGATTTTTTTCTGAAATAAATTTCAAGGATTTTGGTTAAATTTTGTACTGTACCATTTAGAATTTCTCAAGTGTTCTTTACAAAATACTGAAAACAAAAAAAAATTATCAAAAAAAAAGTTATAAGGAATGCGAACAGCTTCACTACTTTTAGGCCACCCTATACAACTGAAAGCCAACAGTGAAATAACAAAAAACAAACAATCCATTATACACAAAGAGACAAATGGCACATGAAAATCGGTTTTCGCAACAACAACAACAATAACAACAAGTAATACTGAAGAAAACAAAAGAGCAAAAACAGCAACAGGAACAACAACACAATCGTAAACAAATTACAACATTTTGATTTGAGGTCAAGCATTAAGGTGCGTTCCAAAGGTCTTTGGCCAAGCCAATTCAAATAAAAACCATGATCTCAAGTGAAAATTTGCTAAAGTGTGACTGACATTATTTCTTGGCTACAGACAGAACACACAGTCGAGTGTGGCCTACAAAAAAGCGAAAGTTTTGTAAGATTTTACAATATAAAAAATTTATTCAGAATTTTTTTTTAACAGTCTTTAAAGAATTTCAAGCATTTTTATTCTGCACGGGCAAATGTTTTCTTTAAATCTGATTTCAGCTTTTGGGGCATGTGGAATTGTTCCATGGAACAAGGAAAAATGTTGTCTTCCCATTGCGAGTTATGTAGAGAGCACAAAGTCTGCTTCATAAGTAGATTCTATACATCGTTAAATAAAAGATTTTACTTCAATATTAGATTGCTTTATTATTATTACGTGGTTAGTGTACAGTCCATTTCCCTTTATTTTTAACAATTTGTCAAATTTTTGTTGGCATACTGTTGAGTAGTGTACGACAGCTGTGCTCATAAAATCTAATCCGATCGTATTCCAAGAACACGTGTGTGAAAAGCCACACCAACGTATTCATCACCCAAGAATGATAGCATAGAGACCTGTATCATGAGTTGCAATTTTATTCATAATTTCAGTACGGAAAGGCTTTTCGATCAAAGAAAATGGAATTGTGCAAAAAAATAAAAGCCAGAGAAATACATAAAATAATTTATAATGCTGATTCCAGAGCAAGTGATGGCAATAGAATCGAACATAGACACCAGATTAGACTTTCGAAATTATGTTGACAAAAGTTATCAGCCAGATTTGATTTAGTGAACGGAAAATTACAAAAAATTAGAGAGCAGCATAATTTAACTGGTGATGCTATTTTCATATCGTTGGTCGTGAGAGAACTTCAGGAAGAAGCGATCAAAAAAAATACCTAAAAGCAAACATCAATCAACGACTTTCCCTCGGGATTAGCTTTTAATATAGAACCGTATAAATTAACAGTTACGTACGTATTTTTTGAGTTTTTAATAATAAATTAAAAATATTTCTATAATACATATCGAGCTTTTGGTGCAATACCGCAGTAACTCAAAATTTTAATTTTTGAGCTGGGTATACAGAAATGATCTTTGGGGAAATATATATCTAAAGGAAAAAAGATTATGGTTCTATCTCTAACTGTTCAGATTCTACAGCTGCAAATGTCTTTAATGCCTCCAGCTATTTCCAACAATATTTATTTGCAATAATGAAATATTTCCTTTATGACAAGAAATTTACAAACAGAAAACATAACAAAACATGCCTCTTTATTTAAAAACTTGTAAAAAAATAACTTTAGTAAACGAAAATACAATCAAAAAGATGACTCAAACTTCAAATGCATTTTTCTCAGTTCACGATTTTTTGAATTACGACGGTATTGCATCAAAGTTTCGATATGTTTGAACTGAGTAATTTTTTTTTATCTACACTACAATAATAAAAATAAACCGAAAAAAACCTTCATAATCCGGATAATTGATTGCATGCCCTAAGCCGGATAATCAAATTATCCGGTTTACCGAATGAAAATTTAAAAATGTAGGTCTTGTGTATTAAAAAGGTTTTTAAAACTTTAAAACATATATCGAAAGATATACTAGCAGAATTTACTGTTCGTAAAGATTTTTTAGATCTCGCAGCTGTAGTATAACAACAACAAATTGTATTGATTTACTAAAGTTACGAGATCTAAAATTTCCAGTATGTACTTTTTATAAAAAAAAAAGTAACAACAAACATATTTAGTTTTTTAAAGTCATGAATATAACAATAAAAATCTTTAAGCCAATTATTTTTTTCTTTTATATTTGTCGAGAAGTGCATAAACTTTAATCATGCAATTCGTGAAGCACTAAAAAGATTTTAATGTGGATATAATATTCTTCTGACCATTTTATTTATGTATCCAAACAAAAAACGTGGCATTACGTAGCAAAATAATTTTATTTTGCTGCAAAGAAAAGCCATGTTTTTGGAGTAACAATTAATAGACATTAACATTACGCAACAGTTTGCATTATAAATTGTAAGCAATCCGGATTATAGAGAACGCAATTTAAAGAAAAACACTGGCCGTATTGCCGAATAATCCTAATTAGCCAGGTCCAGATTATAAAGATCGTAATGTATAAAGAATATTTCGGTATTACAAATGCGCTTGACATTATATCGTTAGTTATGCCGGAATTTGCCTGTATTTTCTAACGTACTGCCTTCATATACGAGTACATACATACATACATATGTACATTTCACAATACTTCTACAGTCCTTCCAAAATACAAACATCCACCATCCATCAATATTCCAAATAACACTTATGATTTTAAAAGTAATTGTTAAAGGCAATTTTGCCTTTTAAATTGTATGTATGTATGTATGTATGTACATATGTACATACTAAAAAAAAATCTTTTAATAACTTAAGCAAATTACAAAATCTGTTTTTTAGACAAAACAAAAAAAATTATAATGCTATTTTCCCCGTTACAAAGGATTATTGCTCTATTATCAATTGCATACGGCAAATCCAATTTCATTTTTTTATTTTCAAACACACATACACACATACATATGTATTTATTTTCTTTTTTGAAAAATACAAAAACAAAAAACTTTTTTTTTTAATTTTTACCACCAACAAATCTTTTTTATATGAAAAAAACCAGCCATGAACAAAGTCATACACAAAAACCAGCAATTGCAATAACAACAACCGTGATAGCTTAACAATTTTACGATATGTTTTTCATTGTTAAAGCAATTGCTGCAACAACTACAGCAACGTCTATACAATTTCAACAGCAACAATGAAATGAGAAACAAAAAATAGAGAAACAGAAAAATAATAATAAAAAATAAACTAAAAACGTATTAGCAAACGGCAACAATTTAATTAAATTGCCCATAGAGGATGCGGTTGTAAACATTTTGCATGCACTTTGCAACAATTTTTAGTTATACCCAGAGACACAATCATCAAATAGTTTTACAATGGCAAATGAATTAAAAAGGAATTGAAAATGTGAATGGATTGACTGAAATAGTAATGATTGGATAAGAACGACTTGCAAAATACACTACAGCATAATATGTGAACCTAATTCTTATTTACATATGTACATATTTATCTATTGCATACGACTGTTAATATACATATGTATGTATGTATGTATAAATATGTAGTACATTAGATTCCTTCATACGTACACGTAAATATTTACATACCCACCTACATATGTATTTTTATTTTTTTTGTAAAAGTTTCTGGCAAAAAGAAATATTTTTAAATTCCAAATCTACTGCCGCATTCATAAAAAAAAAGTTTTAGATTTCAGAAAATGTTTAATAGACAAATTTCCATACAAAATTATTTATTATACCTGCTACAAATCCAACCAATTTGTATGAACACGGCTGTTAGTTTTTGGAAAAAAAAGTATACCTATATAATAACGGTGTACACATGTGTACATGCATGTTTGCCAATATGATAAACCAAACAAAGTCACCTTGTTTACTCTTTGCCACTTAATGCAAATTCTTCTTGCTCCCTTTTTGTTCTCCCATCATCCATTATTTGAACACTATTTGGATTTAATACAAATTTCAACTAAACACAAACAACACATCACTTGTTTTACTCTGCTTTAATAACAACAACAGCACTTAAATGCAATAATTGACCTCTTTTTTTCGTTTACTCTTTCTTTTCTTTTTCTTAAGGAAATTTGCAAATTTTGCCAAATTTTCACGCACATTTTTCACTACTTTCCCACTTTTTTCTCAAACATATTTTTACATACACTTGACGGGGGCACTTTAATCTACATTTTGATATAATTTTTAAAGCGGGGGACTAATTATTTCTCTAGGAAATACTAATTTAAAATTGCACATATTGCTGCACAAATTTCTGAAGCTAACTTGATGGTAATTAAACGCGGACTAAATGACAGATCAAATTGATAGTGGTAGATGATAAAATATGATGGTGGATTTATGGTTTTATGAATTGAAGGTGAAAAGAGTGCACTTTATGATTATGTAATATGAATATAAAAGTTATTCATGAAAAGTATTTTTGATTTATAAAAAGTTTATATTATAAAATATAAATTTTATTTCGTGGGTACATATGTATATAAAGGAAAAATATTTTTTAGATTAAATCAGAAAATATTTACATTTTGGAATTTAATTAATAAATAGGTTTGTTTCTTAACTTTTGCGGTAAACTATAAATTATTTCAATAACAGACAAAAATGTGCAAAAGTACGGGAACGTAAAAAACCACATAATGGAAACGCCAATGTTTTGTTTATTTTTGAAACAGCGGATTGCTTGTTTACTTGCCCAAACTAGTCCGACGAAAATGTGAAGGCTGTTTTGTGTAACAAGAACTAGAACATTACTCTCTCAAAAGTTCTCTCTTTTACCCAATGTGTGTGTACGGGAAAGCTTTCTGGGAAGATTGTGATACCGCGGCTGTCAAATTTAGAGTAAAGAAACATTGCTTGTTTGAGTAACAGTTTTTGGACCTGGCTTCGCTGACGTAACAAAGCGCAGTGTCTGTACATAGTCTTATAAGGAGGCGTTTTCAAGCTCAATCCAACATGTATGAAGTGGGCCATATACTCATTTTAAAAGTTCTGACGATTAATGAGTCGATATGGCAAGTTTTTAATCGCTGTATAGCAATTGTAAAAGAATATCGTTTAAGAGATTTTGACTTGTCGACAACTATTTGTCATAGTTTTCTCCCAAGCGTTTGCAAATTGCAAATGAGAATAGAAAAACTATTCTGAAGTCTACATTTAAAAAAAACTGACATGACACAAAAATGTCACGTAGCGCCAGGAAAAATAAAAGACCAACAACAATATCTAGGCAACACTATACATATATGTATGTATGCACGAGTATACATATATGAATTTAGTTTGGTTTAATCATGTATTTATGTATATATACATGCATACATTCATACATAAGTATTTATATACTCATACCGAGTCGTACTATCACTAACGTCAACCATTTGTAAGGAGCAAACAAATTTCGACGATTGAGTTGCACGTTTGTTTATTACACTCCTGTTATTTGTATGTTGCCGTGATGATGATGATGATGATGCTGTTGCAATTGCAACCGCTCCTAATAGCAGTGTTATTTCTCTTCCTTCTTTTACTTCGATTTGTATTGCAAGTCGATGATGTGTCGCTTGATTTAGTTGATTTCAGTTTTGTTTTTCGTCTACTTTTGCATTCAGTTTTATTTATTGCATGAAAAAAGTCGGCTTGAAAATATGTATTTTTTTTTATTTCACTGCTGCATGAAGTAAAAAGAAAAAAGAAGGGGTTATCGTGTGGATTCATCCAAACCCTCTTTCTAAAAAAATCAGATTTTTTTTTTTGGAATAGTGAAGAGTAAAAAATGGAGAAATGGCAAAGTGAATGAAAAAATTGATATGCTGAAAATTGTTTAGTGAAAACAATCGAGCTCGTCGTCGTCATCGATTCATTTGCCTGGCTTAACAATTCATAATTTGTTTTATTTTTCCTGCCAATTGCTCTGTAGTGTCTTCTGCTGCATTTGCGTTTGTTTGCCAATTCCCAAACCCTTTATGGAAAAATGCTTCATTATACAACTTGTACTTGCTGTGCCACAAACGACTTCAAACACACGTTATTATTTTGGTATTTTGATGAATTTTCCTTCTTACAATTCCATTTGATTTTCTCAAGTAGTTGAATTTTGTAGATTGTGAATTTGACGTTAATCAAATCAAACGTTTCATTCATATACGACTGAAATAAGCAGCCGTAGCAGAGGAGGCAGCAGCCATGTTAGTGGCACCCAAAGCAGCAACAAATTCGGTAGCAATGAATCAATGAGTGATTTTTAAGTAGAGATTAATGGGATTTTGTTCGTTTTCCTTTTTGCTTTCAAACAAATACTGCTTTCCATTTAAATTAAGTGATCAATGAATTATGTAAAGAAAAAGGAAAAATAAAATAGGAAAAAAGGAATTTGTTTTGGTTAATAGTGGCATTAGGATTGTCAATTAATGTCGAATAGATGGGAGATAACAAAACCACCAGACATGTAGTTTGGGGGATTTGCCTGCTGGCAAAATCTGTTAATTTCAATAAAAGCTTATGGGTTTTAAATAAATGTAGCTGCATTTAAGGCTTTTTAATTGCCCGAAAAAGGTGAAAAATTGTTTAAATGTTTTGTTTGTTTTCTGAGTTGTTGTTTGAGGCGGCAATTAGCCGGTTGCTTTTGCATTTAAGGCGTTTTCTTTTCTCCAGAAAATGTGCAATATTTTTCATATTTTGTTATATTTATATTTTTTCTTTTCTTGAGGGTGCTGTGGGATGAGATATTTAGCATGTTGATCTGGAATTTAATCCCATCTTCTTTTCTAAAGAAAATGTGCTTTATTTTTCATATTTTTTTTTCTTTTTTTTTTGTTTCTTCTTCTTGAGCGTGCTGTTGGCTGAGGAAGTGAGATTATGCTGCCATTAAGTTGTGGGTTCAAACCCTAATTGAATTGTCAACATTTTTTTTTGATATGCATTAATGGGCTAGTTATGGCGGCCCGGTAGTCTAGTGAGTAGTGTGCTAGTTTATGACTTGGAGGTTTTCACTCTATCACTACAACACGTGAAAGTTTTTTCACAACAGGTATCACAGTGAGGCCATAATAAATTGGACCCAAGTGCGCTGGGAGCTTTTTTTACCTTTACATCCAGCAACCTGCCGACCTAACCTCACCTAGTCGGCTAATTTTCTGGTATTTGGGCAAAGTAAATTACTAAAAAAAAATTACTCTTCTTTAATTGAAAAACTAATGCGTCCAGTCAACCACAGAGAATGAGAAAAATATATTTTCGATTAAATTTATTTACAGTATATTCAGCATCTTCTGCTTACAATTTAAAGCAGAAAATTATTATTATGTGTGGATGCAGCTGTCGACGATAATATATATATATGTATATGTGTGTAGGTTCCACTGTAGATCTGCTTTATTACACAGAAATATATGTTTTTGATATTTAAATGCGAAAATCATTGATTCAATAAAATATTTTCTTGAATTTTCTGTGATGACGATTTTTGGGGATGTCGTTTATTGAAAATATTTCCATTTTAAAGCAATAAAGAAATATTTTAATTATATTTATTTTTGAGCAATGATCTTTTTTATGAAAATTTTTAACAATTATTTATTATTTCCAATATTTCGCTCGTCAAGAAATAATAATATGAATACAATAATAATGAATACAAATTATTATTTCCTGACGATGCTACCTATTTGGTAGCGAAATATTGAAAATAAACAATTGTTAAAAATTCCATAAAAAAGATCATCGCTCAAAATTAAATATAATTAAAAAATTTAATAAGGGCCAAAATAAAAATAGAAGTGAGACTAAAATAAAGAAATATTTTAAGCCAAAGAAAAAAATTGTTGATTTAAATTTTATTTCCAATAACGATTTAGGTTGTTTTGTAAATTTTCTTAATTAAAAGTTGTGGGGAAATCAAACAAAACTTTTGTTGATTCAACGGCATGTTTTATTGGAATTTGAATGAAAATCAATAAAAAGTGGCTTTGAGAAAAATCATTAAATATTTTTTTTTTATTGTACCCCCATAAATTCTTTAAAAACTTTTATTAAAACACATTCTTCAGTTTTAGTTTTTCTATTTGCTTATTTATTTTGATTGTAGATAAAATTAAAAAAAATAAGGTTAAACAATCTTCTTACATTATTTATTTATATGTAAAATTTTATTTTATTATATTATTTTATATATTTATTTATATTTAGAATAGAAATTTTGTCGTGTTCAAGTTCACAGTTAATTTGTGATAAATATTGTGAAGAAATTACATTCCTGATTAGATTAAGGGAAAGAGAACAGTTAATCTCTAACACCAGTTAAGTATAATGCGCATTTTCTATGCCACTACGCATGTCATCAGTACTCTTTGTGCCAACAGTCATTAATAGGTCTGTCTGGGTACTTTTCCAGTAGCAAGTACTCAGTAACTTTTTTTGGGAGAGTAAGACCAATTTTACTCTGTCGGCTGAAAATATCTCAAAAAGTACGCAGACAGCATCCAGTGAAATGTTGCAAGAAAACAGCTGATCGGTGTGTAAACAATTGAAATAACAAAGCAAAAGAATTATAGAAATATATATTGAATTAAAAATTAAAAATATTCTTTAAAAATAATGAAATGAATTTTTAATTATTATCTGGCAGAATTTGCACACTATTTCCACGAGAAACCTGGTCCTGATTTAGAAATTCTTCATCAACATCTGGTGATATCTCGTATGTAAAGTTTAGGTCATCTTCATTTCCAATGTTGTGTAAAACACAACACGCTCTAATAAAGTGGCATAATTTTTTAATTCTTCGTAATTTGCAGTAGTACAACTGCCTAAACCTCTGTTTTAAAATACCGAACGTATGTTCGATACGGACACGACCAGAGCTTAGTTTTATATTAAACTGTATCTGAGGTCTTGTCAGATGTCCGTTATCTTTGTATGGAGTTATCAAATATTTATTGCATGGATAGGCAGAATCCCCCATTAGCCATTGTTAAATTTCAATTTTTATTTTCATTTCACAAAAATTATTTCATTCAAACAGTAAATAAAAACAGCTGTTCAAACTAGTTGCAAAATCTTGCAAGCAGAAATTTGTCCAACAACATTTTGCAAGTTCTCTAACTTCCAACTGTCAAAAAATTCTCTTTTTGGCTCTCTCGTTTCTGTTTTCAGTACGGGTGAGAACGAAATTAGACAGTAACGATTATTCTAGTATGCATTTTCCTAAGCTCTGACTGGTTAAATAGATGATATTATTGACTTTACAACTACATCCCTATTGACACAAAGGGTACTGATGACGTGTGTAGTGGCATGGAAAATATGTATGTATATACGTGTTCTACTCAACTGGTGTTGGAGATTCACTGTTCTTTTTCCCTTAATCTAATCATGAATATAATTTCTTCACAATATTGTGATAAATTAACTGTGAACTTGAACACCACAAAAATTTCATTAATATTATTTTATTGATATATTTATATTTATTTTATTTTTTTTATATTTTATTTTAATTGCTGGGTAGGCTTATAAGTATGTATAACACATGTGCAGGAATGAATTCTATGTTCTGCCTATTTTAAGTTGCAATTTTGATGAACATTGTCTTCGAATGAAAGTGTTGTTGACTTTTTTGTGCCATAAGCAACAGTACAAATGTTTGAAAAAAATGTTGGTATATATTTTTCTGTGTACTTTTGCCGTAGCGTAAATTTGTCCACAACATAAGCAAGCCGTACAGTTTAACATCACTGGTCGAGCAGTCGATTGTTTCTTTTTGCTCGCTCTCATATCCTGCACCATTTAAATATTTCGATTGGAATATTTTCCATTTCTTGTATCTTGTTAATGAATAACAACATGTTATGAAAGTATGTTTTTCAATCTTTCAGTCACGTTCAATACAGAAAATAGAAATATTTATATTTGGCTGCCTGCCCTCTATCTTGTTAATTATTGTTGCTATTAAAGTTGTTAACAAATATGGCAAAATAACTAAATAACAGCAAATTCCGAATTGGTAATAAATATTCATGTGGGAATTACTCATAGATATTCGTACTCAGCGATACATGTGCACGGCCATAAGTTAAATGCTGGCGAAAAGCTCCGTTCATGGCAGGGAGGTGCTACAAGGGGTGCTTGAATTTACACTGGCAGTATGTAGGAAATAGTGCAACAGCAACAACAACAGCAAAGGTGACAACATTTATGGTTTTACAACTTTTTGTAGGTTGGTTGGCTGCTGCAATGGGACAGCAACAACAAAACTGTTGCGTTTAACGAATTGACAGATATTTAATTTACGCTTTATACTCGGCCCAAAAAACAAACACATACAAATAAATTCGTACGACAAATAAGCAAAGAAAAAAAAGAAAACCCAAATTGTTAACGAAATCGATATTTCTGAAAAGCCAGGTGATCAAATAACAAAAGATTTATGAGCCCATGTTTGTTGAGCGACCGAAGAATTAAAAAAACCAATAAATTTTTTTCTACAAAAATATTTTATTTTTTTACGTTTTTAGGCCGTCCGCAGCCCTGGTGGTGTCGCAATAATCGCAATGCTGGCACAAATGGCAGAAATTCTTTGTCAGCCAAACACTCGGCCGATAGTATACGAAGGCCGACCAGTAATTCAGGCGTTTGGACTTGGTTGGGTGGCAGCCGACGTTCATCAGAAGGGCCCGATCAAATAGGGCCACCCTCATCATCGCCGGCTGAAAATCATTACACGCATATGGATGATGCGTACAGTCCGGTGGGCGTCAGCGAGGCTTTATATGCGGAACTGGATCGCGAATCGGTTAGATCCAATAATCCCTCATATCAAAACACCGGTTACAGTCAGTGTGGTGATGTAAGTGGGGCGAAGCAATTTATTTCACTTGGCTACAGAGCGAAAAATTTTCTAATTTTTGTTTTTCTCTCTTCCAGAAATACAATTTTCAACATCAGGAACAAGACATGCCAATGGTGGTGTCTTCGGCCCCCAGTAGTGCTTATTATTCAGATTTATCGGTAACAGCTATACCCAGCGGTTCCAGCACCAACGAAAGAGCTTATGAAATTGTTGGCCTGACGGTCATGAATCAACCCATACAGAATTGGGATGCTGGCGCTGGCGCTGGCACTGGCACTGGCATAGCGGCTACTGCTCCCCATTTAGTACCCAATGCTGAGGGTATGGCTTCCCAGCGAAGGATACCACGTTTAGCCGCCATCAATGAGACCAGCACGTCAACGGTACCGTCTGATTACGTATGAGATGAAAGTAAATTTTAATTAATTTTAAGTAAAGAATTTTTAAATTTTTGATTTTCCCGGAGATTTTGACAGGCATTTGAATTGTGCGAACCGCACCTTGTTAAAATTTCGCTTAATTTTTGAAAATCTCAAGAGCTTAAAAAAAGAATTTTTGATTAACAATAACAACAACAAAAAAACACATACGATATAGAAATCTTTAAAAAAGAATTACGATTTAATGTGAAAATATGTGCAACATATTTAAAATAAAATGACAAAAAATTATAAAGAGAAAAAAGCTAAAAAAAAGAAAACGAAAAGTTTTGAAAACCATCTTGAATAAAATAGATTTTAAGTTTTAAGTAAAATAAAACGATTTTTTAAAAAAATCGTTAGTGATATTTAGACTTTAAAATTTAATTGAATATACAAGTATATACGAAAATAAATAAATAAATAAATATTTGAAATAAAAAAAATATACATACACACATACACACATACATACATATATTCTATATTAAACATATTATTATTAAAATTATTATATTATGGAACATGATTATAAAGCAAATTCTATGTATACATTCTAAAGAATTATTATTTAAATATTTTATTAAAGAAAATATTTAATAAGTAGTTGTGAAAAAAGCTCAAACAAAAAATAACTGCCCGTTCAAATTGTTTTTGTTTGCAATATAAATGGCCGAACGATTATTTTCACTCGGCTTTTTCGGCAGTAAAGAAATTTTAAAACAATTTCAAAAACGATTAATTGCCTGTTCATAGAAGCCGAGCTGAAAATAATCGTTTTTATTGTTGTTTTCAATATAAATTGATTATTTTCATTCGGCTTCTATGAACAGGCAGTAAAATTTTAATTCGATGCGAAAGAGCGTACTTAACGAAATTAATTTATTAATTTACACAAAAATATTATTCATTTCAACTTTATCATGTCGAAAATATTTATGTCGTGTTTCCGCAATTCCAGTTGTCAATTTTGGCTCAAAACTTCCGAGTGCTTTTCATATAAATTTGGTTCAGGCAAGTAGACTTTGAGTGATTTTTTCTATAATTTTTTTATGTGTAGTTTTCATAATTCAAGTACTCAATTTGGCTCAATAATTTTGCATAATTTTGGACAAGTAGGCTTTGCCTAGTCCATTTGGCTCAAAATTTTCGAGTTCTTTTCATATAAATTTTTTTTCAGAAAGTAGACTTGATCTTTCTAAAAATTTTTTATGTGTAGTTTTCGCAACCCAAGCATTCAAGTTGGCTCAATAATTTTGAATACTTTTCATTTAAGACTATGAGTAGTCAATTTGTCTCAAAAATTTCGAGTGCTTTTCATGTAATTTTCTTTGGACAAGTCGACTTTGTGTGATTTTTCTATTACTTTTTAAATGTCTGTTCATAGAAGACGAGTGACAATACAGGTTCGGCCATTTATATTGAAAGCAACAATAAAAATATTCAAATAGCGTTTATTTCAATATAAATGTCCGAACGAATATTTTCACTCGGCTTCTATGAACAGGCAGTACGTATAGTTTTCGCAATTCAAGTATGCAATTTGAGTAAAAAATCTTGAGTGCTTTTGACATAAATTTTTTAGGCAAATAGGTTTCCCAATCCAAGCATGAGTCAACTTAAAGCAAAAATCGTGTATAGAAATTACTCAAAATTTTGAGAGATGGTCATATAAATTATTTTAGACATGTAGACTTTGAGTGTTTTGTATATAAATTTTATATGTGCATTTTTGCAATCCAAATAGTCAATTTCGTGCAAACATTTTGCGAGCTTTTCATATAAATTTTATCAACCAGTAGCCTTTGAGTGCTCTTTCTAGTAGCTTTTTCAAGTAGCCAATTTTGACTCAAAAATTTTGAGTGCTTTCAAAAATACTTGCGTACAAGTTTCCTTATTCTAAACATGCAATACGCCCAGAAAATTTATATATAAATCACAGAAAAAATGTGAGTACTTTTGGTGATAATTTGTACTGTGGAAACGACACATTAAAAAAAAATCTTCTTCTATATGTATTTGAAAGAGTGGTTTCCACCATCTGAGCCGTCAAATCATCTGGACAATTTTCATAGAAATCACTAAAAAAAATGTAATTCCTTTCACATAAATTTCATTTTCGGTTTCTGTCAATCGCATAATAATGTGTATTATTTTCAGTCCCGTACTATTTGGATGTAAACAAATTTTGAGTAACATACATACATATAAAAAGCAAGAAGTAATTTTGAGTGCTTTTTATTTATACAAGTCTCAGTTGGCTAAAAAATTTACATGAAAAGCACTCAACGTTTTGAGTGATTTCCATACACAATTTTTGAGTTCATCTGACGTAATACTGGGATTGTAAAAACTACAAATGATTTCCATTTTATTATAAATAATTTTATTTGTATATCAATTGAAATCTCCCTTTTTTAGATTTTAAGTAGTTGCAAACAATTACAGCTGCCTCATACATATCAGGTTTGCTCGAACAAAAATTTTTTTCGCTTGCGAATAACAATATCGCAAGAAAAATTCAAATTAAGTGCTACTACGTCCAAAAGTCTGTACTCCCTGCCATCCCCTTTTTCTTTCCTCATCTAAAAGCACAGCAAACTCAAACTTGATGTGTGTGAGTGAGTCAGCTCTTATTAAAAAATCTATTTAAACGAAAAAAAAAACCCAAACAAACAATATTTATGTGAATGAAACAAAGAAATTATTAATTAGAAATATTAGAGCAAAGAAAATAAAACAAATAAAAAAATTATTCATATTTACAAAGTAAAATATAATTTTAAAACTTCGAAATTCAGAAGCAAATTATTTATAGTTATTAATATTTCAATAATTACTAAAAAGCAAAAGAGAATAAAAGAATTAGTATGTATGGAGTCACAATATTTAAAAGTTAATAAATTATTTATACACATTTAAGAAAATATTAACAAAAAACAGAAAAACAAAAACTACAAAGAGAAACATTAAGCGAAAAAATTCAACAAATAAAGAATTATTTACAAAAAATAAATAAAATTATTACATTTTTTTATCACTAATTTCGGTGTGGTTTCGATAATCTGAACATTCTAATCGTGTTGGAAATTTTAGGTGAAAAACACCCAGCTTTTAAGTTACTTATATGCATAATTTCTAGCAGAGTTTGACGAATACATTTTTGAAAGCTCAGCCGTAATTCTGAATTTTTTCAAATAATGGAAGAGGACTTTACGTATGAAAGGCACACTCCGCTTTAGGCATTTCCAAGCAAAATTTTGATATTCTAAAAAAAAAAACCTAACAAACATCTGTTGTACTGCAGTGGTGTAGCCGATATCATCGGCACTTGTTTATATTCCGGTATGTAAATATGAGTCCAAATTCGATTCTTAAGTACAAATAAAATTTCATGAAAATGTATAGGAATTTCATTCGATATCGAATGCCGTAAATTGTGCTCTTGTCGATTCAACGAATTGAAAAACTACTCGCTGTGGAAAGTTGTGATAAATTTCGCATCATTTTGAAAATAATCACACTTATTCTCGTTGTAAACGTAGTTGTCGACACCAGAATTAATTCTGTCTGCAATCGAAATGCGAAAGCTTCCATTTCAAAGTATAATTAACATTTGCTAAAAATTTTGATTTTTTTCAAATGCCAATTTAAATCTGAAATGAAATTGGCATCATATCGACGTTATAAAGTTAAAGTTTTGCTGTTGACGTCGATATTGACAGCTGCAATAAGGTTGAATGATTTAAACCGTCATGCCCCAAAGTATTATTTACGAAACAACAACAACAACAATCGGCCATGTTTTGTATGTTGTGAAATTGTTGTGATTTCCCAGTGATTTCGTATCCATCGAATATGAAACAATTCCCAATATTAAAAAGCGAAATACATAATGGAAACAACAACAAATTCTCCAATATTTTAAAAATCTGTTATTATTTCCCGTATAAATTTTTCAAGTTATGAAAAGGCATATCAAATTTCTGTGCGTTTGTTCGTTGGGAAATTTGTATGAAACACAAAAGCAAATTTGATAAAAAAAAAATTAAAAATTTATTACGATTTGTTTATACAAGAACTCGTGAAAAATATTTGAGAAAAAAAGAAAAATTAAATAGATTTAAAATCAAAGAATAAAATAACATATTATTTTTCGAGTCTGGAAAATATTTTTGATTTTCTAGCGAACTTTTCATATGAAACCAACGTCTGAAATTTTGTGCAAATGATCTGATTAGTTGTCATGCAAAATTTAACTGAAACTGTAAAGAGTTCACAAAAATATTTGCTGTTGCTGCCTTCATGAAGATTTAGGGACTGGTTCCTTTCTGTTTTGGGTACTTAGTTCGTGCCATTTGAAGTGAATGAAAAGGTTTTTTTATTTTTATAATTCTTAAATATTTTTTGCGAGTTCTAGCATAAACTTGTGAAATTTCTTAGTTTTTTTCAAGAATTTCGTTAAAGGTCGACTGAAGATTTCGATATTAGCACCGAATTAAATGCCGCATATAGATCAGCTAAACCATATAACAAACAGACATACTCGTAAATAATCGTAATGAATTTTGACTAAAGTCGAATAATTGAAAGTATAGTTACAAAATAGGTGTGTGTTTATACTCTAAATTGGGTACCCGCGCGATGCCAATCTTACAAGAAAGCGTTTTCTTACACCAAAATTGGCTAAATGAGAGACGTTTTGAGAGAGTAATGTTCTTGTTCTTCTTGCACGAAACAGCCCGTACTTTTTCTACGTACTAATTTGGGCAGTAGTATTTCAAGATATTGAATTGTGGTTGTCTGCGTTTCAGCAATTTTGGGCAACTTTGGCACATTCAGAGAGTAATTTTCTTTTTCTTCCCACAAGTTCGGGCACTTTTTTATGCACCTGGAACATACCTATTTTGTGGTCAATTCTATGGTCTTTTTTGCGTTTTCTTAAGTTCTTACATTTTTGTCTCTTATTGAGATAAATTATAGTTTACTCTCATTTTACCGAACTTTACCAGAGAAGTAGAAAAGCATACATAATGTAAAATATATATTTGTTCTATATATAAATCTAAATATCTAACAATAAAAATCAGTTATGCAAAAGGCCTCAAAAACTAATTTCAACTGCCCGTTCATAGAAGACGAGTGAAAATACTCGTTCGGCCATTTACGAGTATATTGAAAATAACAATAAAAAAAAAACTCAAATTGCTTTTGTTTTCAATGTAAAGTGCTCAGCGATTATTTTCACTCGGCTCCTATGAAGAGGCAGTAAAATGTTTTATTTTTCTCGTTTATAAAACGTTTCGTTTCGACAATTAAATTTCATTTTCACATCGGGTCCCCAATTACGTCATGCGATACTGAACGAAATTTTATACATTTCAATAGAATTTTGTTTAAAATTTCGATTGCAATCGAATGTCGTAATTAACTCGTTGCATTTAATGAACTTTGTTTAGTTTTTCATTTACCTTTTTTTTTTTAATTCGTATACAAGAAGTGTGTTCGAAGATTCGAAATCAAACAAATATTTTTAATCCAATTTTATACATAAAAATATATGATATATACTGAAAGTACGTTCCAAAATGCGCACATGCTTTCAAATGTCTGAGTTTTTCCACAGTTTTTTTGAGACAGCAACAACAACGATATGATATATTTTTAACGAATGGTAAGACAGATAGAAGGCCGGACAAGCTTCATTCTTAATCTCTCAGCCAATCAATAGTATATTTTTAACAAATCCTAACAATATTAATTGCACTAATTATTTAAGCTGCAGGTCCTTTTGTTATATGTAATATTTAATTTTAATTCGATATTTCGCTACTCCTTTGTGTAGTTTCTTCAGCAAAATTGGTTTTTGTTTTTAATAATAATAATACCATACCAGTTATTCGGTTCGGATTTCACTACATCATAATGCTCGACGTAATCAAGCAAGTTTTTTTATTGTCAATCCTGTTGGTTCTTTTATCAGCCGGATTGCTTTACTTTGGTGAATATCAAATGCTTTTCCTCTGTTTTTGCAATTTCCAACTGCCCGCTCGACTATCTTCAGAAAGCATTTTTCGTCCATTTTATTTATAAATAAGAGCACAAGTGTTTAACAATTAAAATAGTATTAATCTGAATCGTTATTTGCCTCATTTAAAAGCTCAGCTACTATAGACTCTGTTAGTATTTTGACCTCATCAGCATGCCTCTCGACACTTTGGATGTTTTCTGCAGATATTGTCACATTAGGCGATTTTCGTTTTTCCGCCAATTTTCCCGTTTTGCTTAAATGCACCTTCCGATGAGTCCTTAAAGCGGCTGGTTGAAGAAACCTGCGACCGCATTCTTTACATTCATGAGGTTTTTCTCCCGTATGTGTCATTTCATGATACTTTTTCGTATCGGCCTTTGCAAAAGTACGGTCACAATAACGACATGCGAAATCTTTTGCTCCCTCGTGCATATTCTTTACATGCATTTTCAGATTACCCGCACTATTAAAAACTTTATTACAAAAACGGCAGGGCCATGTTCTTTCCAGAGTGTGATAATTAATGTGAATTTTGAGTTCATTGCGCGTAGTCTTACGCATGCCGCAATGGGGACATATAAATTTCTTTATGCCAGCATGTCGAAGTTTGTGAATTTTTAACTTCTCCTTGTTGGAGAAGCGTTTACTGCACCCCTCTTCTTCACAGGCATAAGGCAATTGAGTCCTCTCAATATGTGTATAGTGGTGATCATTTAATACAGCTGAAGATCTGAAGACTTTACCACAGATTTCGCACATATGTGTTTTCAGTTGTGGTCCCAAGTTATGAAACTTGCGCTTGTGTAAATTAAGATTTGATTTACTTTTATAAGATCGTTCACAATTGTTCAGATCACATTTGAAACTTTCCTGGCTTTCAGGAGCGTTGTGCTCCTTTTGATGTTTTTTGTAGAAATATAAACGATCAAAGGAACTTCCACATCCTTCAAAGTTACACAGAAAGGCAGCCAAGCCATTATGTTGCCTCGTATGGGCCTGTAGTCTTATTAGGGATTTAAATCTTTTACTACAAAATTCACATTGATGGTTTTGTAGGTGTGTTAACCTGCATGCTGGCGCAGCAGAGCAACTTTCCATATCAGTGGGAGACTTGAGTGAATAAGAGCAAAAAAAAATGCCATCAGTGTCAAATCAATTGTATTTTTAGAAACGAAATATGTAAAGAACTTAATATAATAGTATTACCTTTGCTTTTCTTCTTTCATTTGTATGTTCTTTGCTTAAATTGGACACTTCTTCTTGAGTTTTTATGGAATTCTTATAAAACTGTTCACCCAAGAGCTCTTCATTTCCACAACTGTGTCCGATTTCCAGATATTCTTCAGAGTCTTCATCAAATTGTACATGGTCCTTTAATTTATCTATTCTTTCAACATTCAAAACGCTAACGGTCGTTGTATCCTCTTCTCCTGTACTCTTCCTTGAGCTTTTAATAACCGTTTTTCTGACAAGATTTTGAGTTTTCAAATTTTTCTTCGCCTTTTGACTTTTTCTCTTTTTCTTATCGAAAGATTCATTCAAACTTTGTAAACTTTTTGTAGATTCTATTATATTGTCTTTTAAAGGATTTCGAAATTTGCAAGCGTCTGTTAAGGGGTCTTCCCTCAGATTTTCGGGATAATTGTCATTTTCTACATTTGCCTCTATTAAAGTTTCTTTGTTTTTCAGCAATTCGTGATATGTGTCCAGGGAATTGCAGCACATTTGTTGAAACTCGTAAAAGAGTGTAATTTGTTTATAACATTGTAGGCAAATGTTTTCAGGGTATTCATCTGTACATTCCACCGGATATCCAGAGCAGAGGCATAATTTCTTGGCTAGGTCCTTTGTAGTAAATATGTTATAGATTTCAGTTTGCAGTAGAGTTGCTAGGCAAGTGCGACATAATGACAATTTTAAATTTGTGTTAAACATTTTTAATTATGTTTTTATGTTATAAATTTAGCGGATTTTATAATACATTTATAATTATATGAATTTGGTTTATTTGCGTTTTTGTTTACAAAGCTCAGCTGTTCGACTTTGTTTACATTTTCGTTTTAACTACATTTGTAAGCAACTGAGGACTTGGTGATATCAGTTCTCCTTGCATGTAATCTTAAAGAGTTAGAAATTTGTAACAGCTGTTCAGTAAAGCAGAGCTCCAAGTCGAGACAAAATTATTGTCGACGGCTTAAAGTCTGTGATTTTTTAGAAATTAATTTTTTCCAAATTTACGAATGCACATTCTCGTACTCGGCCTTCAAAATTGTCAAGAGACGTTTACTAATCGGGTGACTCTTATTAGCCGGCTGCAACCCACATTTCAGCTGACGTATTTGACCGAAAATGTAGGCAAATCGGCGACAATTTAAACTCTAAAAAATTAACAGGCGGCACCTGTTAGCCGATTGTGAAATGAACGGCATAGATCTCTGCAGTAGTTGTGTGTTTTGTTTACATTGTGGCACAAAGTATTTTCATAATAAGGAAAAGAAATTTATTCAGTGAAAAATTAAGTCCGAAATGGATAATTCCATGCATTATATTGAATTATCCAGAAATCCAATACGGTTTGATGCCGTTAGTCAGCTGACAAATGTATTCTTCGATGATTCAAATAAGCAGGTATGTATGGAAACACATTAAATATGAGACGCCTCTTTTTCATTTTCAAGGTCCATAAAGTTAATTCTTTTGAAAAGTTATTTTGCATACTAGTGCAATAGAAAATCATTTTAAGGTCAGATAACTGAGATACATATGTATGTATTGATCAATCCAAGGCTTCTCCGATTAGTAAATTTTAACATTTTCAGATCTTTGCCGTTCGCTCTGGCGGTGCCACAGGTGTTGTTGTGAAAGGACCCACCGGAGATAAAATCATATCTTTCTGTATGACTGATCGAGGTGCCATTCGTTCTATAAAATTTTCACCCGACAATCAAATTTTAGCAGTGCAAAGACGTGAAAATTCAGTTGAATTTATTTGCTTTCAAGGAGATCAGCCAATGCTGCAGGAAATTATAGTACATCAAGTGAAAGCTTTAATTTATGGCTTTGTATGGGTACACATTAAAGAATGTGCAGTGATTTCCAATGCGGGTGTAGAAATATTTACTATAGTTGCGGACAAAAGCCAAGTGAAATCGTTAAAGGCGATGAGTATGAGCATCAAGTGGTTTGCCTGGTGTTCCGAGGCCAACATAGCCGTACTATGCTCCAGTGACAGTAACAGCGCTTTAATGCCGGTATTAATAAAGCAGAAGTCAATCACCAAATTACCCAAGTTGGATTGTAAGTACATAGATAAACTTCCCGAACTGTTAAATGAAGTCGTAAAACAAAACATTTTTTTTTTGTGCAGTGGGCAGTCCAAACCGTGAAATCCAGGAGAGCAAAGTGACTTTAGGGCAGATTTATGGCATTATGGCAGTCTTGATTTTACAAGCTGGTGCATCGGGCATGATGGAAGTGGAGGTATATTTGCTAAATGGGCCAGGTTTGGCACCACGTAAATGTCATGTTCTGCGTTTGGGTTTAGTAGGACGTTTTGCCATCAATACGGTGGACAATTTGGTAGTAGTGCATCATCAGGCTTCCACCACATCTTTGCTGTTTGATATTTCACTTAGTGGCGAAATTATAAATGATATAACGTATCATTCTCCTATCATAGCTGGCCGTTCCATTAGACCATTTGCCTTGAAACTGCCCAGTTTAATGCCAGATGGTCAAATTTTGCAATGTGAATTATGTAAGTAGAAAATGTTGTACGAGTCAAATTTCGAAAAAGAGATTTTGTTTATTACACACTGTCAGATTCCACAAATTGGGTACTCTTCCAGCCCAATATTGTAATAGATGCCAAATTAGGCTGCATGTGGTATCTGCACTTAGATATTGAATCGTTGTGTACTTTAATATCAGACAGAATACGGCTTACGGAATTGCTTTTGCAACGTAACCAAGGCAAACAAGCTTTGCTGAAAGTTATCCGACAATTGATTGATGATCAGTACAATGGAGCATTTCTGCCGGTATTGCAAACAATATTTAATAAAATCAATAAAGTATATGCGTAAGTGTTTACGATTTCAACTCTTTTTTTTTCTCATACTTGTGCTCATAGTAAATATCCTGCAGGTGTTGTCTGAATCAAGCAGTACAAAATCAAACGGCCCAGCCTTCAAATGTTAAAACCACTCACAAATTACCCGCAGCACCAAAAGTTCTGATCGAACAACATGATATGCATACACAAGTTTTTCAATCGATTGTGCAAAAACCGCAGTGCCAAACCATTCTTTTACTGTATTTACAATCGCTGTGCAAACATAATATTGCCGCCCAAGAAGATCTCAGTAAAATATTAATTAACGAACTGATAGTGAATAAAAGTTTTGATACTTTACGCCGTTTGGTCGAGTATTCTTTGCTCATGGAATCTAAGACTATAGCTTGCTATTTGCTTTCACATTCGAATGAGGATCCTGCAGTGTCACAAGTTGCCTTAGACATGTTAACGAAAATAAAAGCTCACGATATAATCATAGAAGTGCTACTGGGTCAAGGTAAAGTTATGGATGCCTTACGTTTGGCCATTAACACCACAGATACAGGTCGTATATCGGCGAGAAAATTTCTTGAAGCTGCTCAAAAATCTCAAAATGATATGACATTTCACAGTGTTTTCAAGTATTTTCAAATGTCCAATTTAAAACAACATGGCTCCATGGATTTTTTAAAGTGTAAGTTTTCATTTCACTGTCAATTTTTAACGATTTTCATTATAATTTATTCTTTGCTTCTTTTAACAGCTGAACAGTGCGCTGACTTTGTTCAATATTATAATAATTTGTTTAAAGAACATTAACTAAGGGGTTTTTAGAAAATCCTGGTTCGTTATCGAGCAATTTTAATTAAGGTAAACATTAAGGAGGAACTACTGTATTTGTATAGATTTCCTTGTAGTTTCTTTTTCTGATCATGGGTGCTTTTTAGTAAAAATAAATAAGAAATATTCTTAAAAAAAAGAAAGAGCAAAATACAAAAATTAATTTTGTAAAATGTTACAAGTTTTTTTCTTCCCCCATGAAGCAGTGTTCAGAGAATGTGTAAAGGGACACTGTTGTGAAGAGACAGGGCTGTCATAGGACGAAGTGGAGCGTCATTGTGGAACAACTCTGCAGCTGCGTGTTAATTTGTAGAGAAGCTGTGTTTCCGATTTTATGTTAAAGGATGAATTTTTTAAAGAAAGTGGAGCCGGTAATTTTATTTATTACTGTAGTTCGCCGAGGTTTTTTCGGCTGGGTTTGCAGAGACACCTCAAAATATTTTTTGGCTCGACGAGATATTGAACCCACGGTCTCTGGGATTACGCAGATCAAATGATGGAATAACGTCACTTGCTCGACCATCAGGCTAACTTGGAACAGGTAGGAATACCTAGGAATCAGCTAAGCATAACAGTGGTGCTAGTTACGGACCATTGTCATAGAGGTTTGTGTGCTACGATATTTAATATTTCGAATAACAACAGCTACATAAGTTGTCTAGACGGAAAGGAGACGGAGGAGACAGTAGTATATATTTTTGAATGCATACGGTAAAGTCTGCAAACCGGGTAAGAAATTCGAGCATTTACTGTTTCTGTCCTGCTTTTACCCATAAAATGCAGTCTCTCTTGGTCCTGCCGTTTCTGCTTGACCTAGCTGAAATATCGAAGTGGAACATGAAAAAGAAAGGTTTATTTATTCGTGCTGGATTGGTACCTATTGCTTGGGCGAAACTCGTATTTGTTCTGCATCCCGTTCAGCCAGCACAAAGAGACCCAAATAAGCTGATTCCTGCGGAATTGGCAGCCTACACAGCTAAACTAAGCTAAATCATAGATCGTTCATATTTACAAAGGCATTATTTTATTTATTATCGATCGCTTAATTTTGACGCATTTTTAAATTCTTCTCTAACGCACTGAAATTAAATAATCAAGAATTAAAACAGACACATTGAGTTAAAGGAACTTGGCATTGAATGCGACCCAACTCTTACTAGAAATAGAACTTATGGCGGTCAGACTAATAGACTAGCCCACTACTAGTACAGATTCAAGAGAAGGAATAAAAAAAAGTTTTACATTTTCTTCGATTTCTTTTTTTTTTCTTAATCGTCTGATTTATTGTTCTTGTGATATCATCGCATACGACAATATTCAGAATAAATTTAATAGTCGTTTATTTATTTATTTATTTTACATAAAACACGTAAAACATACATATGTATACAGCCATGGATGGATATATTAATTTAAATTATTGTAAACACTTTTCTCACATTTCATCTAATCGAGTTCATTTCAGAATATGCAACTTAAATAAAATTTAATGACCGTTTTAGTTATTTGTGCATTTTTAAACCCCCGCGTGTTACAGAACAACACATAAAAGTCTTGATAAGAATACTGATTAGAAAAAACATTAATAAATAATAAAAAAAAAAGACTAAAGTCTACAAACAATTGAGATTAAAAAAAAAAAAAAAAAAAAAAATAACTTTAATAAATTAGAGGCATGTTTACAGTGAGTATAAAAAGGACACAATAATAACAAGTGCAGTTCTTGGAATTTATTTTAAATTGCATACTAGAATTTTTTACATTTTTAAAATTTTCTAGGGGGCGCTTTCAATTTCAATACTCCTAATTCTTTAACGGGCTGATGATACGTTGTTGTTGTTGTTGTTGTACAGTTATAGCTGTTGTCAGTAATTGTTTGACTAGTTTTGGCCAATTCCAAAGGTGCATCAAATATCCTAATATCGATTGTTTTATGGCAATAAGGACACTCGGTATGATTCTCATCCGCTGACGTATCATCACTGTCATTTTCTAAAGGCTTCACTGTGGGGCTTCTGCGGCATATTTCCATAAAGTTCTTGCAACATTCTTCATGCATGGCATGACCACAGGAACCGATTACCATGACAGGCGATTGATTATACAAACGCTGATTGCAAAACACACAACGCATCATGGTTACCAAGAGGCCCCGTTTGGCTACTTTGTGCTGTTTTGCAAACTCTGCCGCCAATTCCTTTTCCATTATTCTCTGGACAACTTCCTTGGCATTGGTGTCTTTGCGAGCCTGCTCCAACATGCTTAAAAGCAATTTTTTAATATCACCAAAACTACCCGAAACGTTATGTGTATTCATAACGAGTTGCACCAAATTGGCCAGATCAACATGCTGTGAAGCTTCATGTAGCATTAATTTCTTTATGGATTTAAATTCCTCAAGCGGTAGAATAAATTTCACGAACTCCATCCACAGCGTTTCACGTTCACTCGCTTTTAGCAGCGATTTAGGACAAAGAGAACAACGAGTACATAATGCTGATACAGCCTCGGCACATTCAGCTCTATCGTCTGCTTTGGCACTTTTCAAAACGTCCATGGAAATATCAAAAGCTAATTTATAATTGAATAATTTTTCTGCCAAATAAATAGCTGAATGTGAGAGTTGATATTCTTGTATCACTAGCAGAGCTGTTTCGGTGTGATAAGATTCATTTGCTTTTAGGAACTCATCCACTTGTGAGGGTTCAAATTTACAGAGAAGATCCAAAAGCTTCAATTTTTCACAGTCTGGCATATTTTCATTTCTTTGTTGTAAATATTTTAGAAAAGCTAACAAAAGCTTTTCATCATCCTGTACGAGATTTAACAATTCCGTCGTCTTCGTGGGAAAATATAAATCGATCAAACGTGTTGTCTCTTTGGCATCTATTGCCAATAAACGTGTGATATGTTTGCGCATTTGTTCATAGATTTTTCTCTGTTCATTCTTATTGTGGCGTTCCATGTACGCAAACATAATTTCATGGCGCAAAGGATTATTTAAATAACAATCGAGAATGGTGTCGTAGCGTTGTAATTTCTCCAACAGATATTCCTCTACATAATGGCAACTGGCCTTTTTAGCCAATTCCAATTGTTCTTCGTCGTTGGTTATGGCAACGAGACAATTGTTCACCAGCAGCTCATGCCAGGCATTTTCACGTTCAGCATGTAAGCGGGCACTTTCGTTTTCTATATGCTCTTTAGATAAATAATTGAGAATCTTTTGTAAAAGTTCCGCATCGGTAGGTAAGCAGGATTCTGATATCTGTTGTGCTATGAAATTAAGAAGGCAACCGATTTCCGACCACTGAAAATTTATTAATTTAGTTTGATTGCACAATTTGATTTAAACAATTCTAAAATAATGAAATTAAAAAAATTGCAATCTTTTTTAGGGCCTTCTCGAATTAAGTAAGTGAAAAAGATATTTCCTCTCGAAATGCCTTAGAGTTCCTGGTGAATGCGTTCTAAACGGTCTGGACCCCTAATTAAGGCAGTCGATATCGCACGAAATTTCTATAATTTTTTAGTCTTTTTTTTTTAATAAAATTTTGCTCAAAATTTCGTTTCGAATCGAATGCCGTACACTTATGCGTATATGTGTGACTATTTTTTATAAAATAACGCACACAATGACAAATATTGAAGCTGAACACTGATCGTATAGTATTCGCTTAAGATCTACATGTAATATACTCGTCCACGACCGATCTGTTGCATACAAGAACCAAACAAGGGACTACTCTTACTTGCCGGCAGTTTCGCCTAATCCAAGCCGTGAGTTTTATATATTTAGAAATTCTTCGTACAGTCCACCATACGTTCCGTTAGCTTTGCAGGCTGCAAATTCCGCAAGAATCAGCTCACTTTATGTTACCCGGATGAGATGGAGAAGACAATTAGAGTCTCCCCACTCATAATGCCAACCAATCGGCGCTAAAACCAAGCCCAGTCACGGATAAATAAACTTATCGCCCACATTTCGTAATATTCGTATGCCAAAGTGCTAAGACGTGCAAAATCTTTGGACGAGCAGCGTCTTCACTCGAATTTAGCTGTCTTTGGGTTAATTTCAAAATCAAGGCACATCTTCTGCATTTCGGGTTTCTTTACAGAAGCCCAAACACGGAAAGGGAGAGAACTATACAGAACTTCGATGCCCTTTCCGACACTATATCGGGGATCATCGAAAATTACCCGAACAGTGAAATCGTTATTGCTGGTGATTTCAATGTCCATAATTTATCGTGGCTCCGCCATTCGAGCAATACAACTCCAGAAGGCCAATATGCTGAGCTATTCGCAGCGCACAATCACCTTGCGCAATTAGTGAATGAACCAAAACATATTTCATGTGTTGACGGGCACCAACACAACACCCTCGAAGTTTTTCTCACTTCACACCCTGACAAGTATGAAATGAACAATTAGCGCACCTCTCGGTTGTTTCCTGTCACTTTTAGCTTGGGAAGGTTTAAATCAAATGTCAGTAAACACTAATCCCTCTATCCTCCTTCCCATAACCTAATTTCCTAGTTCCAGCACAATGCATCGCATGTGTAGGGGTCATCCCCTGAGTGCCGGTCCAATAAAAAAAAACAAAGTTCCCAAAGAAATGGGACGCCTAGAGCGACGGCGTTTCATCGATGAGGGCAGGTAAGTGACAGAGCAAATGTCTCCTCTTCTTCCTTATAGCGACAACTACTGCTGAAAGACCTGAAGATCGTTGCGAAGAGCCGTTGCTCCACCATCGTCTTCTAACATGCCAGTGTAACACCGATCGATATGTGACAGCCGCGCGACCTTCTTGGCCAGTAAACACAAGCGTCAGAGACCTGGTCTCGGGCATAATGTCGGGTACGTATCCGAATATCTTCATCAAATATCCCACTATAACTGATCCAATTAACCGCTCTTCTAATTGCTGACATCTCAGCCTGTAGTACAGTAGTACAGCGATCGCTCAGCCTGAAACTGATTCTGTCCCCCATATCGGGCGATAAAAGCTACGCCGGCCTCCCCTCAACCACCAGTAGACCGTATATCTACCAATTTTTTAACACACTAACTTTGGCTATTCTATTATTCTCACTGGACAGAAAAAGAACTAAAATTATTGCATAAATCTTAGTGTCATCTCATTCACCTAGTAAAGTGTTCTTATTCTCGAATCAACAAGATCTAACTTTCCTTTATATACTGGCACATTCATATTCTTACGAAATATTTTCATTGCAAAAGCAAAAAAAAAGAAGTGGAAAAAACGTACCGTGTTATTTTCTGGTGTCATAATTTCCAACAAAATATTTATAATTCTCTTGCGATGATGAAATCCCAACTCACAGTTAAATTCTTTCTCTTGAAAGGCCAACGATATCACATTCAAGGTCTCGCGCATATCAAACTTCAATAGAGCTCTTAAATACGGATAGGGCTGTTCATTTGGCTCACTGGTATTGGAATGCAGCGAAGTCAAGCACCTAAGAACATCATGTTTAACATTTTGTTTTAAATCTTCGGCTATGTCTCCTTGAGGATAACCACGTCCAGCCAAACAACTCGATATATAAACTAATAAAGAATTGCCCAAGGCGGGCTGTTCAGAGTCTATTAGAGGTATGAGATCGGTAAGCGAAGCAGTATAATCATGCAAAGCAATGGCATTTAAAAATATTTGAGCTTTGTAGAGTTTATGTTTTTTGGCGCCCTTAAGGACCTGATTTAAATCCAAACAGGTCCAGTCCATTTTTAAAATAATTTCTTCCAGCTGTGAGGGTGATATTTCAATCCAATATTCTACAAGAGCCTGAGATATAATAGGATTAACACGATGTATATCGTCATTTTCTATATGTGCGGTAATGTGTTGTAGAAATAATGCTTTATTTTGTAAACGTTCCCATAATTGGGTCCACAAGAGTTCAAGTTCTCCTACGGTTATAAGGCATTTGATGATGGCACCTAAACAATAATCGGGAGCGCGGGCAGATGCTGCTATATATTCTTTGAAAAGCATTATAATACGTTCCTTAGCTTGAAATTTACGTTTTGGACGATCCCCAGCCGCTTTATAACCATCTAAAGCTAAATCGCAGGCTTCTTTCCATCGTTGATTTTTTACCTATAAAGCAGTTAATTATTTCATTTACTACTGGCATTTTATAAGAAATGTTGACATTTCATCCCTACACCACTTACCAAGTATGTTATTCTTTCCATCCAAGTCCTCACACCGATAGCATGCATGGTCTTGGCGCCTAAAATAAACAACTGTACTCCGCGGCAAGCCAATGAGTTGTAACACGCATGTGTGCCCGCCAAAGCTAAAGCTGGCGATACATTACTGCCCGTGGCCAGACCTTTAAACTGTGCTGAACCATACACCATTCCGGCATTGGCTAAATCTATGCACTCCAATTCTTTGCTAGTACGAACATCTAATAAATGTAAAATTTCCGAAGTATCTATACAGCCAACACATTTAGGTCCCAACCAGTGGGCAGATAAAAGATTTGTTTGCATGTTTATATGCCGTAGTAAGAGTAATGTAATGCGTCCGTGTGATATAAATAGTTGATGGAAATACAATTGATTGCCACGTCCAACAACTAGAACAGGATCTACGGATCTAGTGGTATCGGCAGCTTGTATAAGCACCATTTGCCAAGCTAATACAGGCAGGCAGTCGGGCGGACCTTGCAGAATATGATATTTTATAACTTTCAAACGGGGTCTTATTGTTACTATAAAAAATTTCGATAAAGTTGCCAAAGCCACAATGCAATATTGATCCAGGTTATGACGTTCATTGGTTTGACTCAATAGAGGTTCAACGGCGCAGACTTCACCACGAGCTCCGGAAAAGAGGCATCGTGTAGAACAACCTCGAACACCCAACTTACGAGTGAAACTAAGCGACCATACGGATCCACCGGAATCAGCTGCCAAGGCCATAGCAGGTCTAAAAGTCCATTTGATATGCAAAACTCCTGTATTGGGAGTGACAACATCATACAAATTACGCATTACATCTCCGGATTGAGTATCCAACATTATCACTAAGCCGCGGGCAAAGCCAGCTAAAAGGCGACTGCATTCGGGATTGTACGACATCGCTGACACTGCTCCTTGAGCGTTTTTGTCCTGATGAGCCCATCTTAAGGTTTGCGTGATATCAAAATTTAGTATGTGCCCATGGGAAGTACCTACGGCAGAGTAGTGACTGCAGACACAGCAAGACGAGGACATACCAGCATTAATGCGCTCCGCTGCCGAAGTTATTTGAGTGGAAATGCTTTGCAACATGGTGTATCGCATAATACTGCCTCCACCACCGGTACCAGACATACGCACACTACTTTCATCTGCTATAGAAGGTGTGGGAGTTGGTGGCGGTATACCCAATTCGGAGGCAATATCGGAATCCGCTTCAAATTCACTTAAAACAGTTTCTAAGGAAGGCAAAGCTCCCGTGGGCGGTATGGAATATTCAACGTCATCCAACTATAATTGAAAGAAAATACCGTAAATTGCTAGAAATACATTTTATGTCCAATCCATCGTTACCTCTTCCATATCGAGCAACGATTCCGCTAGCAAACTATCCGTAGAGCCACGATCAGAACCCAAAAGCGAATTTAGTGAAGGTGCTTTAAGTTCCTCCATTGCAATTTATATAAAAACTGGAATTATAAAATTTTTGCAATTTCTTATTCTTTCTGATGCGGCTTTTATCCGCCCCGCTGTAATATATGTATTTGCAGTTCAAAAATGTTCTCTTTTCCACCAAGGCTTTTTGCTAATTATCACATTTTTTGCAACAAAACATAATTTCCCTTATTTATATATTATTTCGCTTAAATCTAAAAAAACTAATTTTTCATCAATAATAAAAATATATTTATTTCTTGCACAACAAATTAATCCAAAAGGATTAAGACAGACATGTCAAATAATAAAAGAAATTGTTGCCAGGTTCGTTATTTAAGGAGCAAGGAAAAAAGAAAAAGACTTGATTGGGACGTAAAGTAAAAAAACTACAAGTAAACAATGAATAAAAGACAATCTACAAAATAAAAATATGTTTTTCTGATCTTCGTGAAACTTTAGATATAGTACGTTACTTTTTCAGGTTCAACAATTTTTATTCAAATATAGTAAGAAAACAGCTGACTGCTATTCTTTTTAAGAGTTTTGTTGATGCTTTCTTGACGGTCACTTGAGAAATAAAATTGCTTGAAGTTTGCGTGCAGCCCACGTCGCTGCCAACAATGATTTAAATGGACGGCTAACAGTATGTGTTAAAAATTTTAAAGATAAATTTGTTTATGTAATCTCAGCGTATATGTTTTAAATTCTAAGCAAGAAAACAGCTGACTGCTATACTTATGAACAGTTTCGTTGTGTTTTCTTGATGATGTCTTTTGAAATAAAAATGCTTTTAAATGGCTTAAAAATTGCGTGCAGCCTACGTCACAGCCATGATTTTAGGCAAACAGAGTTTGCGAAAAATTTTATAGACAACCTTGATCATTAAACATTAGCGTAATAATCTAATCGATATAGATCTAATTTTAGTAGAAGCATTTTTAACTTTTTTTTAAATTATTATTTTTACGGAGTCTTGACTCCACGTTATTAAAATTGATGTGGGTACTTATATCCGAAGTATCCGGTTATTCTTACAATTTCCACAACACTAGTGTTACACATTTGTAAATAAAAGTTATCATTTTCAAGGGATTACAATATTATAGAATTAAAATAATGAAAATAGAGAAAATACGAAAGAGTCACACGAAGAAGATTTTCTGCTTAGGTTTACTTGGTTTAGCTATAATTACACTGCTGGTAGCGTATACCCATCGAGACGCTTATAAACCAATGACTAGTTGTGTATTCTGTGATATTGTGGCTGGGAAGTCACCTAGCACCGAAATTGTAGTGGAAACGGAAGAATATATTATATTCAAGGACATTAAACCCGCGTCTACCTACCATTATTTGTGTGTACCGAAAAATCATATCGAAAGTTTAAAGACCGTGACCAAGGAGGATATGCCATTAGGTTTGTAGTGTTTATGAAGACTTTGTGTGGTCATAGTAATGTTTGTGACCTATAATAAACTTAGTGAATCGCATGGAGGAAGCTTTAAAAAATTTCTATAGCTCTCGGGACATTGATACAAATGATGCGCTCTTTGGCTTCCATATGCCACCCCTCATAAGTGTTAAACATTTGCATATGCACGGTATAGCACCACGTTCCAATATGTCTTTGATAAATAGTTTCACATTTAAACCTTCGAGTTATTGGTTTAAAACGGTGAGTTTTATTAGAGAAAAAATTTAAAAAACTAATTTGTTTACGTTTTTAGGTTGCTGAGGCTAGAAAATATTTAAGTGATAAATTTTGAAAATTATAGTTTTAATGCATTTAATAAAATTTATTTATTTAAAAATTTCTTTTTTTAATAAGAATGCCTTTTGTGGTTATATAAAGTGAATACTATTCTTTCGTTTATTCAACGTTAGTAAAAAAAGTGAATACTTTTTATTCATAAATAAAAACAAAAATTAAAACTGATGCCTACAAATAAATGACGTCATAGTGCAAAGAACAGAGCAGAATAACGAAATGCATCTAAGAGAATACCGTTGCTTATATTGTTATTGTTTACATCAGTGTGGCAACTTCTCTATCTGAGGAGTTTGACATGGCGCCTTTTCTGTTTAGTTTCCTTTTTACCTTGAGCCACAAACAGTGATGTTAACTTTTTTATTTGGATTTCCACTCAGCCGAAAAAATATTACCGTACCCAAAGTCTTGTACAAATATAATATTTTTTTATTAAAACAGCCTTATCCTATTGATAAATTAGTATATGTATGTATTTATTTAAAAAATAAAAAATTAAGGTAATAAAATTCCTATTAGTTTTCTAGTTATTGTTTTCTAATGACATGTAAAAGTATTAATTCCAATATTGTTAAAGAAGAAGTACTAAGAACTTTGAAATATGACAAATTAAAAAAAAAGTTTTTTCTCTCCTGTAAAATTGATGGAAATGCACTTAGATCATTTACGATTGAAGGTAACGATTTATACTTTAAATGAAATCAATGTATGTATTTTTTTAATATTTGAGCTTAGCTGAAATATGTTCTATATTTTATTTTTTTCATTTATTGTTATTTATGCTAGAAACGTATAGAATTTAGCTACAATTGACGTTATTTTGCATATTTATAATGAAACCGTACTTCTTTTTATGAGAAATATGTATATCATCTGTATGACAAAAAAAAAGGAAAATCTTTGGAGCTTAAAAATTGAAAGTTTTTAAAATTTTACCGTACAAATATGTATAGAAATTACCTGCCTACCGTTCGGCGGTTTAAATTACCCAATAATACGCCAATTACCGTACGGTTTACATCACTGATTTCGACAAATTAATTTTTCTTGTGTTGTTTTGTGAGCAAAAGTTTTTAATTAGAATATTAAAATTAAATTATAATGTTTATTTTAAACAACATATGCGTAGTGTGTAAGAAAGAAATATGTTTGCTACATTGTCCATAAATATAAGTGAAGTGTGTTGTATATGCGATGAAAACGAGAAGAAAAATAAATTTGCAATTAAATAGTTTCGATTTCAATATGTTAATACAAATTAAAGTGAGAGATGTCTGCATTTACAATACCCTTTGAGCGATGTATGGCAAGCACATGGTAAGTTACAGCTTTTAACAAATAAGTAGCATTCGGCGACTGTTCCGCTCCCCTTCCAAAACTGGTTCGTGTATAATACAGACATCATATACTAATGTACATATGTACATATATATTTGGTTCCTACAAACCATGCTGAAACCTTATTATCTGCCTGTCTGCACTGCATAACTTAGTGCTGCTGCTGTGGTCGGGTATACATCTTATTATTAGTATTATTTAGAATGAAAATAATTGAAATATTGAAGATGCTTAAACTTGGAAGTGACATTTTCACCAAAATCTCATGAGTATAATAGTGGGAACGATTATGGACTATTAGGCCATTTGAAAAGATTTAATAAATGAAATGCAATGAAAATTGTGTGTTTTATAGTTCTTGTTCTTGATTAGATGGCGTCAATTTAGCTTTGCTCAAGCCCACAGTTACTTTATAGTTGAAGCTTTTCAGACACGGAGCAAGCGAAGTAAATTCCAACGACTAATTTAAGTTTAAATTTAAAAATAACATGTCGAAAGTGTATATATACAACTAAACCAGCTCTGTAGAAGTGCAATGAAAGAACTTTTGATATTTACTTCTATGAAACAACCCTTAATAATTGCCGTTCAAACAAAAATTTTATTCTTTGACATCTCAGTTAGTTTTAACGATGTCCTGCGTAAACAACAATCTACTAATGTGGCAAAATAAGCAACAGTTTACAATTTCTACTAAATTTATTATTATATTACTGCAATTTTTAAATGAAATTTATTGTCTGCAAGAAAAAGGCACCGATGGTAAACCTTTAGCCAAAGCAGCAACATTTCATTTTCCCGAATATGCCTACAAGGAAACAAGTAAAAATGTAGGTTAAAAAAGGAAAACATATGTATTGATTATTTCTTTGCAATTGAAAGCAAATTATCAGTTAGTGCATATTTTATATATAAAAGAATAACAAAAAATCATTATTATTTTCAAAAGGAACTAACATACCATGATTTTGAGGTTGCCTGCGACCATCATGTAGCCTGTGAAAATATCGAAGGCATTCAACGTAAAGCTTGTGTTAGACGTTGTATATCATATTCTTGCTACCAGGATATATACGCATTCGACGAGGTGTGTATTTCATTATTGAAAAGGCAAATCAGAAAAGTAAGAAAAAAAAAATTAATTTTTTTTCACTTCAGCTTGAAGAAGGTGAAATTGATGTACGCCTTAACTCATTTAAGGGCTGTGTCATTCAGAGAACCGGCAACACAAATCGTCGTGCCACCTAGCACAGGGCATTGCGTTTGCAATTTGATGAATTTCTGCATGAGCTGCATTGGAAATTTTCAAATTTACTTAAACATTTTACATAGGAAGTAGTATTAATCGTTATGATTTTCACCATTATGATTTTAATTTAAATAGAACGTTGAAGTGAAACCAGTCAGTCAAAGTGAATATGAAACGAAAGAGTATTTCATTACTGTTAACGAACTATTTCCGATATTTAAATATTAACTTTTGATGTTATATGGGTATATAACTTTATCTACTGTACGAGTATTTTATTTAATTGAATATCAATAAGAGATATTAAATAATTGTAAAAAATTTTACTCTTTGATCCATTAAGTTGTCGAGAAATTTCCACTTTATAAAAGAACGATAAGTTTTAAAGCTAAAATAACGTACGTATTTTTTTTTTTTTTTTTTTATCTAGGACCAGCACTCAGGAGATGACTCCTACACATGCGAAGCATTGTGCTGGGAACTATAGGAAAGGGATAGTAGAAGAAACAACAGGAGGTGAAGCTTAATTAATTATTTTGCAGCTCTGCTTTCGCACGTTCTTTTGTTTTTATACTCGTAGCAGTGCTGAAGCTTCGGTTTAGTAGCTATTTTTATTATTATTTTACTTCGCCGGTGCTACACAATACCGACGAAGGAGGGCGTTCTGATGTGATTGTGGATTGCTATCAGCTGAAGCCGGTATTGTTCAGTGACCAGTGACTATGCCTTCGCCACTGAAACCTTCCGACAACAACTCACACACAAAGACACACTAATGCACATCAGAAAAATGCGAGATGTTTATTTTTATTTAAAAATTTTTCTGTCTGAAACTGGGGTTGAACCCAGGTCTGTTTTTGGTTGTGTAGTCAACGTGCAGACTACCATCCATCGTGCCATCGCCACCCTCAATATGATTTCCATTAATAGCTCTGTAGAGAAATTGCAAGTAATTGTTCTCCATTTTTATTTTAATGCATTTTCTGCATCAGCACATTCACGGATTTAACTTTATATAATATTTCCTTCTGCCTCTAAAGGCTTATTGCATTAAAAAGTATTAGCAATTACACGAATAGATCAACGATTTGAACGGCCAGCTTCTACTAAATGTGAGAAGAGTATGGGCCAACTGGTACCTTGTCATACGCAGAAATAATTATTGAGATGATGAAGAAAACAGAGTTTTGGACGGGAAGTGTAACTCAAAGGCCGGGTTAAGTAATATACTGGTCACTATTTTAAACTTCTTGTACATGGTGTCTGGTGGCAGATTTATATTTTAAAACTTAAATAAAAACTGTAATAATTGACACAAAGTTTTATTAAGAGCATTGAACGATAGAATGGAAATGCGGATTTTAATTTTGAAAGAGTATGTCATCCAGATTAATCAGATCTCTTTTAAAATTTCAAGAATAATCGCTCTTGGAAGTCCCAGTGAGGTTGCTCTTTTCCGTATTGAAACACGAACGAATTAAATTTAGACTCGGTCCATTATTTATTCGCCGAATATCGAACTTAGAACAAAAATGTTTCCACATCGAACGCGCGATGCTCGCTCGGCCATTGCGACAAAGTGACTGACAAATCCGCACAATCGGTAATTCCAACGGTGCCACCCTCCCCCCGCACCGTTTATTACTTTTTGAAATAATCGTATTTAAAAATATAAATTTCCCAACAGACACCCTGTATCTTTCTTCACAAATATAAATGTTCTTAGATAAAGTACGTTTTTAGGAAAAGTTTTAAAGGCGATTTTTTGTTATTTTTCGCCAAATTTTCTGCAAACCGAGTCGATTTCTCAACACCTAAGTATGTGTATTCGTTTTAAAAACGAAAAATTTTTGCGGATTCGGTTTACAGAATATACCCGTATATTTTTTTTAAGTACTCGTACGTTTTTTTTTTAACATACTTCTGCTAAAGTACATACTTCTCTCATAACCACACATATAATAAAATAACCAATCTGCATTTACTATACTAATTATGCTAATTATTAATTAATATTAGAAATTTATTAAAAATAAAATTTCAAATATAAAAAAATAATAAAAATTTAATAATAATAATAATAACCTACACATAAAATTAAAATCTTATTTTCATAACAAAGTATGGCTGTGTGCGTGTGTTTGCGCTTTAATTACGGTTTAGAATCTAAAATCGTATTTGTTAGAATATTTCATAAGTAGGCGTTCTAAGTTAATCTCTACTTAAACATCTTTTCGTTTTTTTTTTATTTAAAAGTCATCTAAAGTTAAGTATTGAAAATTTTACATTGAAAAATGCGTAGATACATATCGCTCATTTACTTGAACACAGTTTTTATATAGAGAAACTGCAATTTACATGCAACTCGATGGTAAAACGAAATTATTTTCTTTTCTCCAGACGCGAGGCATGCACGAGCTTTTGCTTGAATTTTTTTTAGAACAAGAGTGATGAAGTATTAACGAAGAAAGTGAATTTTTTGAGTTATGCCAGTGCGTATGTAGAAATACGTTATACAGGTGCATAATAATATGTAAACTTGGTTAGAAATAAAATAATATAGAGAATTTTAATAAACTTCAATTAGATTCTGGCTTCTCGTGCAACCATGGTCGAAATATGGGCAATGTTGAGGGATAATGTGTATCGGGTTTAAGCACCGAGTCTGGCCAAGTATTCGATATATCATTGCCCGTTGAACGAAATGGATACGTGGCTAAAACAATAGGCAGTTGTAGTTTAATTTCCTTTTCCAGCGATTTCGGTTCAATTACAAAGAAAACATCGTACGATATTTTGATCAAATGACAGCCATGCAAATTGGTCGGCGGCAATGGCGGCACGTATAGACTATCATTTTGCCATTCATCTTTGCCGCCAGGGCGTATTTTACCTCGTACTAATACCGCCAGAGCACGTTTTTCCGTTTGCACCACCTTACCACGAGCCAAATATTCTATGGTCTATAAATAAGAAAAACAAATTCATGTGTAAATTTTAAAAAGTAAACTTATTTCTGCAAAATTTTACCTCCGTCAGAGATGCTTTGGTACGCTTTATAGTGGCATTACTGTGATTTGATATAAATGCGGTCACTAAAACACTCTCGCCCGGCACATAACCACCGCGATCTAAAGCTACACGACATTTTACCAGGCCACCTCCCACACACGCCACTCCCATTTTATGCTCAATTTCGCAAGTGAAGGGTTGCTGCAAATATAGGATTTATTTATTTTGTTTTTTTTTTTTTTTTGTACATAAAATGTGAAAAGGATTTCGAATAGCTACCGCTAATATTGGCTTTTCCATATTCAAATCAATTGGATTCATGACAATAAAAACTTGATGATTTTTGTGTATTAAGCCATTTGGCTCTCTCAAGGCCGCTTTGCAGTAGTATTGTATCCACCCATAACGTCCTAGAAATGTCGAAGGCAAGCCCAATGGCAAGCCAAGTTTAAAGGGAAAACTATGTATGCCTGGTGATAAAACGGTTGGGCCCTGATCCACATCGCCCAATAAACGCATACGAAAATCTATATAATTCTCTTTGTCATAAGTACCACGTTCTTGGCGTCCAGTGCCCGCTCTCACCACACCTTCACCCACTACATGAAAATGTAAGCCAAGAGCTGGTGTATCGTCCTGCAATTCTAATAATACACGCCCCGATAGAAATTGTCCGGGAAAATAAAGCAGGGATGTATTATCGAAAATTATAAGAAATTTTAATAGTTTACGAGGCATCTTTCAGCAAAGTACAGCTGTACGCCACTAATTAATTATTCACTGTCTGACGATTTAGTTTAAGTTCATGTTTCCACTCATGCAAGTGATTGGATCTGTAAATAAATATATTAGCAAGAAAACATCATTAGTAAACGGTAATCATTAGTGATAGAGAGAGTGAGAGCGAGATCGAGAGACAACTGTCACGATTGTAAAAGCTGTACTGCATTTTTGTAAATTATAATTAATTCCCTGCTCAGCTGTAAGACGATACCACGAATTCTACGCATTTTGCAATCCCACACACACCTATCAGAAAGGTAGAATCGGTGTATTTTAATGCAGCAAGCTACAGGGAGAGCACCATGAGTAGAATGACTTGACGAATAGAGTAGTTCTTTGTAAGTTCTTTCTTATTATTATTAAGTTATCAATTTGCCATATGGCAGCAGCAAGTACGCAAATTGCCAGGGTATCCCACAGAACTGATTTAAACGACCTATGCCAGAGTCAGGCAAAATGCCGCCCATGGATGCTTTGTTATTCTCTTATTTACACGTAGTTAAGCACATATGTATGTGTATTGTAGAGAATCAAACAATATTACTCATTCTGGCTTGAGCATTTAAAGAAGCAGGCTGTGTTTTCGCTTGTCGGTTTAAATCAGTGTTGCCATAAAACAAAATTTCTCCTCAGCAAAAATTTTTAGTTCTGTTATACATATAAACAAACTGCAATAAAATATCGAGCTATTGGTGCAATACCGTAGTAATTCAAAATTTGAATTTTTTGAGCTGGGTATGCAGAAATGATCTTTGGGGAAATATATCTCTAACTGTTCAGATTCTACAGCTACAAATGTCTTTATTGCCTCCAGCTATTTCCAACAATATTTATTTGCAATAATGAAATATTTCCTTTATGACAAGAAATTTACAAACAGAAAACATTACAAAACATGCCTCTTTATTTAAAAACTTGTAAAAAAAATTACTTTTGTAAACGAAAATACTATCAAAAAGATGGCTCAAAACTTCAAATGCATTTTTCTCAGTTTACGATTTTTTTAATTACGACGGTATTGCACCAAAGTCTCGATATGTTTACTGGGCAATATGAATTAAACTTATTTTCAGATAGTTATTTGGCAAACTAAACTATTTGGTTTCTTAACACGCATGAAAAATATAATGCACATTCAATTTCTATTATTTAATTGCAACTGTCATTTTTATAACTGTAAAAAAATATAACATTTTATCGAAATGCATAAGAACCCTTGTGACGTGGCATTGCGCATCAAAATCACGAAGCAAAAGCAAAACTAATTAAAATTAGGGAAGGTCTATCATTACCCCTTGCAAGTGAAATAGTGTTCTGGCGACATACCGACCCTTGTGCGCGAAATTATCGTATGTTACACTTTTTTCGAAATCGCCTTTTTTATGCAAATTTGTTTCAAATCCATTAATTCATCTCTCGATCAAATATTATAGCGATTGTTGTTATAGTTATGAAGATAACACTATGGCTAATGCTGCCAGAAAATAAAAAAAAATAAATAAAAACGCTCTTCTGTAAATTTTACTTTTTGTAACATACGATAATTTCGCGCACAGGGGTCGATATTTCGGCAGATAAGCAAACAAATTATATTGAATATTTGTATTGATTTATTTATATTTGTGTGTCAACAATTTCTTTATAGAAACAAAAGTCGAATTCTTTTGACAGATAAACAATTTGAAAACTTATTATGCATAAAAAGTAGCCCATACGAAATAAATATTGAAGATGCCATGCATACCAAGACTGATTTTGTAACTTTTTTCCATTTCCATATCTAAATTAAAATGCATTTTAAAATTCTACTCTGGCAACACCGATTCTTGTTCAGAGAGAAAATTGATGTAACACAACCAACCGAAAAACGTATTAGTATTGGTTTGCCTACCCCTGACCTATGCCTGGACATGGGAAGTTAAACGTATAATATTCCTGAGTATGATGGTCTACACCAGAAAAAGCAACGTGATTAATAACGAAAAGCCACAACAACCGTAAATGATGCAATTACCCGTGGTATATCCATTAACCAGTGCGAATAAGGCGCCAAGCTCCCGAAGGCCAAACAACAAAAACAGGCCTGACCGTAGAAGAATTACGATGACGCGTGAGTTGTTCTTTAGTCCTGAGCTGCTTTAGGACTCGAAGTTCTTTCTTAGATAAATTTTCAATCAGTAGTAGATAATTGTTGGAGAGAAGGATTATGGGAGGCTTTTACTAAATTAAATTTATATGGTCTTATTCATAAAAATAAATTTTGTTTTATTAATATGTTATACAGAGAATTTCCATATAAAAAGATTGTTATGAAGCCTTCATAAGCCAGAAATATTTTTATGAAAAGACGGTTAGTTTTTAAACAGTTTTCTTATCGAAGAACTTCATTTGAAAAGTACAACCAATAAATAAAATTGTTTATTTTTTTATTTTTGTTAGTGCCTTCTTTACCCGCTTTAAATTCTACTTTATTGTTTTTGACTTAAAATATTGAAATTTATTTAATCACGTTTGTAACGCCTATACAAATTGTCATCTTTATATCACTCTATATTCAGCGCAGGAAATTACAAAATGTTGTTTATAGCATGAGCACTTAATGATTGACGTGACCACATTGTTCTACTCAAAAAGTATAAACGAAATGATAAAAAAGTAGAATTCCAAAGAATTATACAAAACATGTCGTGTCGGTTTTTTTTGCTGATTTCTTAAGGTACGGTCACATAGGGCAAATATTTGCCCAAAAAAACGTAACCAGTGTTTTCGTATATACATATGTATATGGTGTATTCATAAAAATTTTTTTTTTTATTTATAAAAGGTTTATTAGACCTTCTATAAATCCAAAAAATTTTTTATGAATACGGCAGTTAATAATTTATAGGATATACAAGTCAAAATGGATTGAGGTAATAATTTATTGAAAACCGATGGTGTTTTATCAAGAGTATTTTTAAATAATAAAAAAAAAATGTATAGAATTTAGTGGTTAGGTTTTTTAGGGCAAATATTTGCTTTATAAATATATGGGATTTTTCGTGTTTTCAATATATTTGTCGTAAATATCTGGGATATTTCACGTTTTTAATATATTTGTTGACAAATTTCACATTTGTAACAAAATCGATATTGGATCGAAATCATTGATCCAAAAAAAGAAGGAATCTAAAATTCTTAATAATTTTTAACTACCCATTTTAGGAAGTTATTGATTTATCCGAATTTACGAAAATCGATATTTTTCTCTTGGACCAGTGCTCAGGCAGGGCTTAAACTAAATAGGGACAGGTAGATAGTGTATAGAATTGATTGATGGTGAGAGTAATAGGCAGCATTTTACATATTGTGGTAAAATTTGCACCATCCGATACATCTTTTAGGTCTAGAATATATTGGCGAATATCTAAACTTGATTTTACGAAGACTTGCCGAGTTATTAGAAAAATAAGATTTTTTCGAAAATTGTCGTCAGCTATATCTCTCGAACGAATCACCCGATGGTCAAATTAGCGGCAATTGACATTTCTTCTTCTGGTTAAGAACTGATTAGATTTTGATATAATCTGATAATAAGGACAAGTCGTGAGGGTGGTGATGGCTCAAATAGTTTGCACGTGGACTTGATCAGCTTAGTAGTTTAAAATTTATTTAAAAAAAAAACTATGTTTCTAAATCTACCTAACCTGTTTATTATTTAACGTCAACTAAGTGAACTCAATATCTTTCGAATTCGGAGATTTCGTACCGCCTCGTCCCGTTCTTATGTTATGAGATGTTTTCGAGCACTCGCACACACATACATATATCCATCCCGACATAATCCCGAATATAGTCAGAGTCTACTCCCTCAATATGTCGATATATAATGAAAACTTTTTCGAAAATTAGGGTAAAATCAGTAACGGGAAGTCACAAAAGCAGAGACTATAAATAACCGTTATCGATATCAAAAAATTATTTTATAACAGTTATTTTGTGAATTAAAAAAAAAAACCATCTAGAACAATTATTTTCAAAGTAGAAATAAAATGTCGGATGAAACTCTTAATAAGAGAGTTTTACAACTCATTTCAAGAGTTTTATTTTTTACCTCTACACCGGATATTTTCTCGTCTTCTCCGGTTTTTTGCGATACATCTCAATCGCATACATCTCTTTTAGGGCAGTATTTGAACTCCCTAAATATAGAAACTGATAATGAAGATGAAAAAAGAGCTTTTTTTGAAATTGATCACTTTTGTGCAAGGCCCTTATCGATAAATAAACTTCTTTTTCGAGTTCTGAAAAAAAATACATTATCTGTACTTCTATAAAATGGCAACAACTGTGCAGTGTGTTCCTGCAACCCAGGTAAGTGTGGAAAGAGCGTTACCCGCTCTTAAATTAGTATTGCGCGACCTTCGTTCAAATATTTCCACAGAAAATTTGGAAAAAGTTATGTTCGTTAAATTAAACAAATAAATTACTACACATATTATATCAGATAGACGCAATAAAAAAAAGAGACTGTAAAAAAGAAGAAAATAAACAAAATGAGTTTTATTTTAGAGGGAAAAAATAAAACTCCTTAAAAGAGTTTCATTTGATCTTTAATTTTGCCGTTGAAAAATAACTTTTAACTGTGGAGACGAGAACGTTTTTTAAACTCCCTACAGATTTTGAAAGAGATCGCCAATACGAATCTATTGGTATATGACAGTATAGGTCTCCGTTGACACTAACACAGGCAGTTTTTGAGTTTAAATTTACCTGTAACTGTTATTTACGGTCCCTGTTAAAAAGCCATTTAAAAATAATAAAAACCCAACAACGTCCATTTCAATTGCGTAATATAAAAATTATTTTTTAAGATTTTTCATATTAAAAATGCATTAAAATTTAAGGCGGGTTGGGCCCGCCTTAATTGCCTTGTGTTTGGTCACGTTATGTGGCGATGAATGTGATTGGATAGATGGTGCGAGTTGTCGATCGTTTTGTTGTTGTTTGGAATTCTAAATGTTGTTTGTTGTTCTTGTACATATAATGCTGTTGTTGTTATTGTTATTGCATGTATTGTTGAGTTTTGCTTTGTTTTTTTTTTTATGTTTGTCGGTTTGACTTTTTGTGTTTTCTACACAATACGAACATTTTCTGTACATGAGTGGGCTTAAAAATCAAGGTCAAAAACTCACATCACCACTATTTGTTTGTGTGGTTGGAATGCATTAACAAAAAGCTGGGCTTTAAAGTTATTTACCTTTCCTGTTCTTGCGTTTTTTTTTTGTTTTTTGTTATTTATATGACGGTATAAACCATGTACGGTATCAGTAGCACGGTGTTCCCACTAAAACATAACGCTGATAATAAGGACAAGTGATGAGGGTGACGATGGCTGAAGTAGTCTGCACATGGACTACAAAACTAAAACGTCCTGGGTTTGAACCCAGACTAAGTTATAAAAAAATGTTCTAATTTTTCTGATGTGTGTCAGTTATTATCGGAAGGTTTCATTGTGGAAGTCATAGTCACTGGTCACTGGTCTGAAACCGTGCGACAAGAACTGATACATCAGAAAAAATGCGAAATTTTTCTATGAGTCTGAAACGAGTTGAAACGCAGGAAAATTTTTCGTTTTGTAGTCAACACACAGACTATTTCGACCATCGCCACCCTCTGTAGCATGGCGCTACTTTTGTTGTAAAAGTATTCACGTTCTCCTTGTCTCAAAAATATCAAGTTCTGTTTAAAACTCGATTTTCGGCAAAGGGTACGGATGGGCATATTCATGTGCTGCACACTCACTCCCAATTCCTTTCCAAAATTGTAATATAACGAATATTTGTAAAAAAAAGTTCATGATGTAAATCATGCGTGTGAACGTAGATTTTAAAATTTATAATCCTAGACACAAACCAGCGAGTTTAACAGAGCTCTGTTGACGCGTTAACATGACAATGTTAAACAATTAAAAACGTTTTTTACTTTAAAATTTAAAAATACAGTCGAACTTCTCCTGAAAAACTCCCGTTGAAAAACTCCTCTATCCGTTACCTAGTAACAGAAAAAGGGACCCCTATGTGAGAAATAATAGTAGCAGATGGCGAACCGGCCGAAACCAACCCCGCCAGTTTATCAGCCATTTCATTACCACTGATGGTCCTATGCACCGGAACCCACACAAGGGAAACGGCAAAAGAACCGCAGTGGACAGCTAGCTCCTCCCGGCACTCAGCAATAACACAAGAGTAGACGCCCGGTGACACCAACGCCCGCAATAACGCCTGACTATCGGAAAGAATAACAACAGTAATTTCCGCTCGACGGCTTCTCAGCATCAGGCAAGCCCGCCAGATAGCAAAACCTACACTCGACGTACCTGGAAACCTGTAGGAGCCAGAAACTCCCAGATCATCGGAGAAAACATCCGCCTTCACACCTGATTCCGTCTTAGAACCATCGGTGAAGACCGGCCTGACACTACCCGCAAGGACCGTCCCTCAGTCCTTCAGTCATTCCTACTAGGGACTGTACGCCTCTCGAAGACAAGTCTCCAAACTGACGGATAAAATATGCTGATCACAGTGAATTTATTTTAGAAACAAATAACAACAGAACAAGTAATGTCCTTTTGATAAAGAAATCCAGAAAAATATTATATGTTTTGAAAAAATCTATTTCGCTTCGTTTTAAGATTGCGCTACAGGAAACTTCAATTTTGAAATCATTTTTTCCAATTTTTTTATTATAAAAATTTTGTTATAATTATTGCTTTAGAAAGTCAGAAATTCATTTTACGACAACATTTTATTATAGAACGAGCAAAATAAAAATAAAAAACCTATAAAAAAATTAGAAAATTAAAAAAATAAAAGTAAAAAACAATTACGAAAACCAGTTATTAGTGCCCGCATTGTCACTGAGCGAGTAAACGTATCTTTGGGAAATAAATAAATGGATGCCGCGGTTCATTCAGCTACAACTACACTATTTAATAATTAAAACAATTTTAAGAAAAAGTTCGTAATTTTATTTTTTTAAAAATTAAAAAATGAGAAGAACGCAAAACTGAAAGATTAAACGATAAAAAATGAAACGTGCAACAAGTTTAAAGCTGCAGCAAATTTATTTATTTTTTTTATTATTCCGTATGATGAATTACATTTTAACCCGTTAATGATCCAAATATACATATTTATGTATATTTTATGGACTTTTTAAGTAATTTTTTAAATGAAAAATTATATTGAAGATTTTTTCTCATTCCAGCTGATAAAGAACAAAGAACACCGAAGAATAATACGATGAAAAATAATAAATTGCTGCTGCATGGCCACAGCATTTAAAAAAGAAAGGTTTTCAAAAGTGCTAAATTGCCATTTCGGTTTTTCACGCCTTCTTTAAAGTGTTAACTGCCTCCTGATAATTTTTTTTTAATTATATTTTTGCTTTTTAACTCATTAGTGCGCAGAGTCCCTTATAAGGGACGGTCGAATTTTCTACTGGAGGCCTTTAGAAAAATTTTAATTCTTAAACAACAAATAGGCTAAAATGTTACTGAGATTTCAACGAAGATTGTTTTATTGCAATTGTTTCAAGTATTGTGATTTGTGTGTTGTATTTTCGACAAAATATGGAAAACCAATTTTTTAAAAAATAAACATCCCGACCGGGGTAAGAAAAATTGGAATATATGAAATATTATGTGAATTTTTGTTATTTTTTGTGTGTTTTTATTTGTAAATATGTTTAATGATTCAATTGATGTAAAAAAAAAACATGACAAAATGTTATGTCGCGAGCGTATAGTGAGGTGAGTTTGAATGCGACGTCCCCTAAAAGGGACACTGCGTCCGTAGTACAACTGTGAAACGATGATTGAATAAATATTTTTTCATATATAGACTTCATGTTTCTGAAATATTAGATGAACTTAGGCTTGCCAGATGGCCTGGATTCGCCTGGATTTTCCAGTTTTTTATGTCTGGCCCAGTTTCCAGTCCGGTTTTTTCATATTTTATATTCTTTTATAATGAAATTAATATTTTGTACTTGCATTCGGCGGGAGCTAGGTTTTGATTTTATACCCATAATTTCTTCTGGTAATTTTCTTAGAATTTTGTTCAGATTTTGATTTTGCTAAACGCCTGTCAAGTGTTTTCTCACCCGAACAAATTGACCCACCCTAATATACATATATTTCTTGTTCAGAGCCAAATAGACTACACAAAAGGCTTTCGTGAAGCCGATTACAAATTGCTTTTTGTCACTTGTATGATTCCGGGTTGGAGTTACAACTCCAATTTAAATAAAAAAAAAGAATGGAAAAAATTTCATCCCTCAAATTACTTGAAAAACATTTCGTAAAATTTGAAATCAAGACGCATGTTTTATTTAAGAAAAATTGTTGAAATTAATCAAAATGACACTGTTAAATACAATGTAACCTCGATAAGCGCAACTCTTAGATAACCGTAACATACAAATTTTTAACATTGGTGACTCTGTTAACGCAACTTTGCAAACAAAATTAAGTTTGGCAATTAGTTAAACTTTTTCAGTTTTAAGTATTATTTTTAAATTTAGTTTTTTATAAATAAAAAATATGTCATCTAAAAAAACACAGTCGAAAATTGCAATATTTTTTCCGTTAAAAACAAGAATCTTCAACTTGATGACAACCATCAGTACAAATTTATATATCGCTCATTTACTTGAACAACGTCATAACTCAAAAAAACTAGTTTTGTAAAAAACGTGAGTAAATGTTTCAATTCACATGCCTGTTAATGGGGAAATGAAACAATATTCTTCTGTCACAAGGTGAGTTCTGAAGCTATTTGGAAGAATTTTTTACACAAGATAAAGGCCGATATGAAAAATTATAATTCAAAAATTTTATTTATTTATTTATATTTATTTATTTATTTATTTATTTATTATTATTTATAGCGATATGTACATAGAATGTGTATTTTTTATTTATTCTCAATATATTTTAGGGTTTTTTGGGCCTTATTCTTTATTTTAATTAAATAAATGCATTTATTTAAAAAGTTAACCCTTGTATTTTTTAAATAAACTGAATACTTGGTTTAAAATAATATTTTTAATCGAAAAAGAGGCATAGAAGTTTTTGACTTGGTTTTCGCAACAGCCCAAATTTTTTATTGGTTGCGGTTATCGAGGTTACACTGTACTTTATTGCTACATGAACACTAATTAGCAAACATATGCATTTTATAGTTTTTAAATAACATGTAATTTAATAAATTGCAAATTTAATTTATTATATTTAATGGCACAGTCAATGACCAAGTGGCCATTGCACGAACTGTGCAGCAACTGATTGAGGGGCCAGCCGAGCATAGCGGTCGTTTGACATTTTCGCAAAGCAATTCTCTTCCAAGTTAATTACAGTTTTCACTTCTTATAAATTATGTTCGATATTTAATTTTTTTATTAAAAAATAAAAAAAGTTGCAAAAAAACTTAATTTTCAAATTGCGTTTTTATTGTTTAGGAAGTTGTAATAAAATGTGTACATATGCCTGCATGCATGTATGTATGTGTGTGTGTGTGTATGGTGAATATGTGTATTACACACTTCATTCACGCGGCGGTAGAAATGTAATTTTTATTTATTTATATAATTTTTATTGTTGGCATTTCAGTCACAAACAAAAAAATTTTAAAATCAAACATCAAATGTTTTTCAACGTATTTTGTTGGTATTTGTCTGTTCCACACCGTATTGGCTAAACCAACATCAACTAACAGACGTTATTTATTTTTTTTTTTAAGATTCGTTTTTGGCTCACGTAATTCACATTTAACTGGTTATACAGGGTCTCTCCTTAATTTTTTTTTTCGTGTTCGTTATCAATGCTGATGATGTGGTACATATATAAGTTCATGAACAAAAGTACTTTTTCTATACTTAACACTGGATATATGTTTCTTTTTCACTAAAATATTTCGTTTTGATGGGTATAATGTGTATTTCTTTTCGGAAATACTGCTGCAGCTTTGCTTGAAAAGTATTCCCCCCTCTCTCTTACAAAATTTATTAATAATGTTATTATGGACATTGTGTAAATATTTGCATAATATAAATAAATTGGTTACCATATAGACATGTAGTGCTATTATATAGCTTTGAAATATTCTAAGTATTTTTGTCTCATTGTTGATATTGTGTAACTAAAACTTTTAAACTGCCTTGGCAACTGATGCCAAATAAATGCCGGATGCCGGATAAAAATGATCTTTCAAAAACTGTGTTATTCATTTTGCGTAGGATTATTACGGAATTACACGTTGATCTGGAAAAACTAAAGTAGATTTTAAGAGCTGATGGTTTTTGCATTCGTTTCATATTAATAAACTGTTTGAAAGAACAATCGATGAAGTTATACGAAAAGCCCGACACGGCATCAGAGATCCTAAGACGGTAGGCAAAGCGTAGAATACGGTTGTATATCAATTGTAATCTCCTAATTTTCATAGTACAGTAGTACAACTAAAGATCTCGAGACAGTACAAGATGTATGACATGAGCAGGGCACGTGACAGTTTCACACGAATGTTAGTAGGTAAGAAGCAGTCTAGGTTGTAAAGCGAACGAAGGGTATATCCAACCCTAGAAGCAACGTTTGCCAAAAATCATTGGAAAATATGGCTGTAACGACGAAAAAAACCAAATGGGACATATGTGTCCCATTCATTGTTAAAGGGTTAAGCTGCCTGGCCATAAACGTTTTCTTTGCATTCCAAATAAAATTGATACAATATTTTCAGAGCTGATACTCATCAAACTCAGTTGCCCATCGATTTGGAACTTTAGGCATAGTCGTATGCGTTTATGAAGTCTATGCATTGCAATTTACGTTTAGCAAGCGAGTCTTATTGTTATGTACATATTTCAATTTATTTTGATTCCGTGTTCCTGTAAATGCGAACGAAAATTCGAATAATTATAATTTTGTTTTCAATGAGCGTGAGTGGCGTGAATACAGCCGCTAATTTCCCCAGAGTTTCAGTGTAGCACATAGCAATTGCGTGCTATTGAACTTCCCTGTTTGTATTAGTACAACAAAACAAACAAAAAGTACCAACAGTAGTATATGCCAACATTACCATTATTTACTTGTAAGTTGTGTCAATAGTCTGGGTGTTCAAACATTAAATTACGATCCAAAAAAATAGAAGAAAAAACCTACGAATGAATTTATGTTACATACGTTTTGCCAAATGCTTCACTGCATTTTAAGTACTTTAACTTCCCGAACAACAACAACAACAGCACCAGCAATAAAAAGTGCAACAAAATGATAATTATACCCACTCGCATTATAACCATCATCATCATCATCACCATCATTAACACTTTTTTTTTCTAGTGTAGCGAGTATTTTGCTTTAAAATGCATTTCAAACTTAAAACGTTAATCAAATATAATTCCACGCACTCATGAATTCATCATAATTTATTAACATTAAACACAAAAACAAAACAAAAAAAAAATAACAAACTGCGGGGGAGTTGTTCCTCTTTCAAAAGAATAACTTAAATTCAATTTCGGTTTCTTCTTTTGTTTTACAAAGACTGGCAAAAATTCTGCAGAAAAACATTAATTTCATAGCATTTTCTTACTTGTTTTTTTTTTTTCATTAACAAATCTAAAAGCCAAAAATAAAACTCACTTTATTGAAACATAAAAAACACACAAAAAATCAGAAACTAGAAAAACGCGTATTTCATTTAACGATATTTAAACGTTTTTCGAACAACTTAACGGCTGCACGATCATTTTTAGACTGATCTTTGCTACGCGGTGTATGAGAATAGCTAAACTTAAAAAGTTAAATTTAAGCCATGTTAACAGAGAGTCATGGCTGCCAGATTTATTTAATTTATTTAAAATATACATTTTCCATTGTCCAATATTTTTGACGATTTTTCAAAGCTGAAATGATGAATTTTTTTTATATTTTATGGGGATTTTGACGATTTTTGGAGAATTTCATCTTGCAGCCCTAAAGAGAGTTTTAATAGAATCTGCTATCAGTGCTGTCACTCAGTGCTTTTCGCCCCGTTTTACTCCTTCTCAAAACTATTTGCGAACAATTATTGAGTCTTTTATTTGAAATTTTTAGTGATTTTCTTTATTTTCTGTGGCACCAAGTGTAATTTTGTCACAAAATTCCTTGGTCTACAAAAAATGTTTTTGCTTATTATTTTTTTATTTATGCTACGAGAGTCAGAATAAATTACAATTTATTGTAAGTATACAACAATCACATGCACGTGTGTAAATAAATATTTTTCTACACAAACATTTTAGCAGGTTACAGGTAACAGTGTTTTTTTTATATTCGAGCAGCACTCAGGAGATGACCCCTCCACATGCGATGCATTGTGCTCGAACTAGACGAAAGAGAGAGGAGGAGAAATAGCAGGAGGTGAAGCTTCACTATCTTACAACTCTTCTTTTGCAAGTTTTTTGTTTTATAGCAGTGTTGAAGCGCCTCTGATGTCAAAGAGACGTATTAAATTTTTTGAAGCTTCGTCTTTGTAGCCATTTTTACTAACTATTCTACTTCCGACGAAAGAGGGCGTTCTGATGTGCATGTGGATTGGATACAGCTGAAGCCGTTACTGTTCAGTGATCATTGACTATGCCTTCACCACTGAAACCTTCCGACAACAACTGGCACAAAGGCCACCAATGCGTATTAGAAAAAATGCGAGATGTTTTTATGAGTCTGAAACTGGGGTTGAACCCAGGAAAATTTTGGTTTTCTAGTCAACGTGCAGACTACTTCTGGCACGGCCACCATCATCTTTGAAATCGCATAAATATGGAACCACTGAACCGAATTTCCTACATTCTAAGTTTCAATAATCCCTTGTATTTAATTTCTAATTCTAACCGTTCAAAGTCGCTATTGGACAAACGAGTATCCGATTATGCATTCTAGGATTAACTAAATTATATCAATAGAACCACATTTACGTATTATAGTATCTTGTACAAAGTGGGCCAAGAGAAATTACCCTATTGGAAGATGCTCTCATTTTTGCAAATGGCGGCCAATGTCAAATCTGTTTTGACATTTGTGAACTAGACAGATGTAGAATACAAGTGAACAAGCCATGGAGCGATACACTCCCCAAGAACGCGGAATAATCGAAGTGGACGATTTTTCGACCAAAATCATAATGAGCGATGAGGTTCATTTCCACCCCAGCGGGTACGTGAACAAGCAAAACTATCGCTTCTGGGGCACCGAAAATGCACGAGTGATGCACGAGGAGCCTTTACACCCGCACAGAGTGACTCCATGGTGCGCTGTTCACCCTGGAGGAGTCATCGGGCCATTTCTTTTCGAGGACACCGCTGGTCAAACGACAACAGTGGACGGTGCGCGCTATTAGGCCATGTTAACTGAGTTTTTTCTGCCGCAATTGAACGAATTATGACTGGAGGACATGTGGTTCCAACAGGACGGAGCAACGGCACACACTGCGCGAGCCACAACCGATATTCTGAAGGCGGCGTTCCCGGGTCGCCTCATCTCTCGTTTTGGTGATTTGCACTGGCCCGCAAGATCGCCCGATTTAACCGTTCCAGACTTTTTTTTGTGGGGTTTTTTGAAGTCCCGTGTTTACGTGAACAAGCCCGAGACCCTGGAAGCTCTCAAGTATAACATTCGACACGAGTGCGAGAATCTGTCGCCCGGATTTCTCGCCGAAGTGATGAAAAATGCCATAAAACGAGCCCGTATAGCAATCAATTGTGACGGCGCCCATTTCGCCGATATCATCTTCTCGAATTGACCAATAAAATTCTAAAGGTTCAGTTAAACATAATCAAAAAACAGAATCGAAGTTTTTCATTTAGAACAAAATGAGAGCCAAACAACATCGGATGACTTGTTTTGGTCCAAATGTTTGTTACAAATGTTTTATTCTACTTTAAAAATAATGTTATGCCGAAATTTATCCAGTATTCTAATTTAATAAAAAAATTCATATTTGATATTCGAGAAATTTTCACTTATAAATGAAATCATAACTCACCCCTTGAAAACATTCCTTTATAAATACATGTTTTTCAAAAAAAGTTTAAAGATGGTTACACTCAATTTTAAGGACTTTTTAACCTAAAATTCTTTAATGAATACAATTTTAGAGAATATTGTTTAAAAAAGATTTGAAGTGCCGTTTATAATTTTTATGAATACGCCCCTTTAAATTTCGTGCTTCTTTCCGAGAATACGCGTTTTTTCTCGATTTTGGAGCGTTTTAAAATTTAAAAGTTGACAACGCTGTCTGGTATCTCTTTCTCTCTCTTTTGCTCAATTACAATAGTTCTAAAGGGTGTCTCAAAAGTCAAGAAAGGTTTATTTATGACTCGATTATGGAAACCGAACATTGACAGCCTGCAACCAGAACCAGAAATTTGTGATTGTCAGAAACGCAGTAAAAAACTACTGAAATCATAAAATTTCAACTGACAGGTGCCATTCGTGATAACATATTTCGTAACTGGCAATTCAACTGAGATTCGGTTGCCATCCATAATCAAGCTATTACAATAAATGAAAAATAATTTTGTTTGATCAAGTATTTGTTTTTGCTCATTTGAACCAGTAATGGCAAATGGGTCCTTTGTTACGGTATTAAGAAACATTTTTTTGAGTATATTTTTTATGCCCAAATTAATATTTTTACTGAGTTCTAAATTAATAAAAAAAAATTCAATGCTTTGGGGGTTATTTATAACTGTTATATTTAAAACTGTTTGGTGACTGGCCATGATAATTGACCGCATAGATAAGCCCATTAGCAATAAATTATTAAAAAATTCTTTTTTTTTTAATTACGTGATCTCTTAAATATCTCGATTTGGCGAACAAAGCAATTAATTTTTTCACGAACGTCCACATTTGAAAACGGATTTCTTTTCTTGTTTTCCTATTACACGTTCGTATTTCTTTAAAATAAGAACACTCTTTGATCAACTTTAAAGATAGTTTTCATTTATTAATTAATTCTATATAATTTTAAATAGTTTTATGTCATTTGTTAAAGAAATACACACAAAAATATGTATTTTTAAATTAAACTTAAATTTTGACATTTTTAATTTTTCGATTAATAAAAGTTTTAGGGAGATATTCTTAATTGTGTCACAACAATATAGTGCAATACGATTATAATTAAATGTATCTAATGAAAAGAAGTGCAGAGGAGTATTGCTATGGTAAGCATTTCAAGTGAATATTGGGCATGTAAATAATTACAAAGAGACAAAGCAAAACTAAAATTTTATCAAAATGATTTTTGTTTAGTTTAAACCTGAAATGTAATATCTCCTATTTCCTATACAATTGATATACTTTTTCTATTGTATGATTTGCGTTTGATGTAGGCAGTTAAACTTTAATACAGAACTTTTTATCTATGAATATGTTGGAAATCTCTTGATAGTGGTTAATTTATTTATTCTACTGGAGTTTTCTTTCTTTTTAGTTTATATTTAAACATCTTGACATTAGTTTTATATTAATTTCAATATTATTTTTAATCGGTGTTAATGGCTTGTTTTCTACTTGTGACTCAGTGATGATCTTTATTTAAAGTGTTGTTGAAAACTATTCGCTTGGCGTAGTTTTAAATCCTAGGCTAGTTCTAAACGCTTCATTTCCTTAAACAATTCCCTACCCATTTGTGCTGGACTTCGGGTAACAATGACATTGGCTTTTTCCAAAGCTTTGATCTTATCGCCAGCACCACCTTTGCCACCTGAGATAATGGCACCAGCATGACCCATTCTTCTGCCGGGTGGCGCCGAGATACCGGCAATAAAGGATACAACGGGTTTAGCTTTCATACCCTGCAATAAGATTCATTTTAACAAATATTTCGCGTTTATTTTTTCTTTAATAATTTTACTCACAGTATTGTGCTGTGTCAAATATTCAGCAGCTTGTTCTTCGGCAACACCACCAATTTCACCAATCAATATAATACCTTTGGTATCGGGATCCTTAAGGAAGATCTCGAGGCAATCAATAAAATCGGTGCCATTGAAAGGATCACCGCCAATACCAACGCACAAGGTTTGACCTAAACCAACTTCGGTAGTTTGATTAACAGCTTCATAGGTCAATGTTCCAGATCTTGATACTACACCAATCTTGCCGCGCTTGTGAATATGTCCAGGCATAATGCCAATTTTGCACTGTAAACGACGGGAAAATTTTAAAACTTTTAAAATAAATACAGCATGTTCGAAATTTGGTATAATAATAAGATAAATTGTTAAATTTCATTCTTAAAAAATGCTTTGAGATCTTGGAGAATCTTACACAAAAATTACGTTTTAAATTTAATGGAAAATTCGAAAAATAATATGAAAATATTATTGCCACCAAATAGTAAGCCTTTAAAAACTTTCAAAACTGATATTCAAAAATGATTCTCAATTATTTTCTTGAAATAAAATAAAAGTTATTAAATCATAATTATGTAAATATGCCCCATTCATTTAACGTTAGTCAAAATTAATTACGATTATTTATCTATATTTGTTATATGGTTTTAGCTGGTCTATATGCACATTTCATTTGGTGGTAATCCCAAAATCTTCAGTAGATCTTTAACCAAATTCTTGAAAAAAGCTAAGAAATTTCACATGTTTATTTATGCAAGAACTCCCAAAAAATATTCGAGAATATCAAATATAAAAACAAAACAAACCAAATAGCTTCCTTAAAAATCTACTTTATACAACAAACATTTTATCATCCGATCCAAATCCATTTAATTTTTCTAAATTAAATTAAATTAAATGGATTTGAATCGCTTTATAAAATGTTTGTTGTATAAAGAAAATTTTTAAAGTCGCATAAATAAATTTCACAAGAGAAGCTACAAACTGTCAACTAACCCAGCGCCTGCACTTGGCAGTCTCAGAAGTTTATTGATAAAACCGTTGTTTTTAATTGTAGTAGTTTACAATTTTGCAGGTATATGCATTTTGATGCGGTCAATCTTGATTATCAAAAAGTCGATTTCGAAAATTTTTGCAACACAAGGGTTTTTTTGATTTCGTATAACGATATGTATCTCGTTGCTTGCTTAACACCTATACTATACTATATGTGTATGTGTTAGAACAATATTTTCAAAGAAATTTGTTTGCCCAGTCAATTAATAAGAAATATTGATTATTATCAATAACCAGATAATTATAAATATTCTTAAAAAAATCAGCTGCATGTTTAACCTGAAGTCTTAAAAAGAAGTTTTAATCAGGCCGGAGAAATATAGGAAAACACTAACGCATCTTAAAAAAAAGGTGAAATAATGTTTTGCAAATTCAAAACAAATATTTAAATTTTATTGTACTCAGCAGCAATCAGTTTAAGTCTAACGAAATAATGAGTCACTATAAAGGCAAATCAGCTGAGGTTTTTATAGATAAAACGCTGTCGTCATTGAAAAAAAAAATTGCTTACGGAGCATAACCGGCAATTTAGAATATGTATACTATTTTTCCAAATAAAAAGAGAAAAGGGGGTGCTTATTCGTTTCTAACATATGGGAAAGTATTTTTTGTATAAGAAAAAATTATTCGTAACGTCTACAAGAATTTATCAAAAGGTAAACACATAATAGTAGAATGTAACTTTTCTCTATATATACTATATATATATTGCTTTAACAATTGTGCTAATTAGATAACTTGAAAAAGCTTTACATGGGAATACAGATTAATTGATTAATAATAAAAATTGTTATTTATATAGCGCAATAAATTACACAATTTTAAGTCGTGTTCGTTTGATGAAATTTATTTTTTCATTTAGTTTAAATTTATACGAATTAATGAATTCCATTCATATCTTTAAGATATTTCGTTGTCCACTAATAAGTAAAGGAACTTAAAAAAAATGCATGCATGAAGAAGTAAACAAAGTTCGCTTTCATAATCTAAACGAATGAACTTTGATTTCTGAATACATACTGTATAAATAAGCAATTGCTACATTTCATACATACATTGCGTACGTACGTACTTACATACAAATGTGTTATCTGTTTATGAAAGAACACAAAAGAATGTGCATGCAATAATATTAATAGAGATTGCAAGGCTGTGATTTGTAGATTATTGCTAAAGTTTCGAAAAATATCAATCGATTTCTAACTAAAAGGTCAAGTTGCATGAAAAGTTTTAAACTTTGCAATCATGAGAATGTTAACTGGCCTATAACTGTTCAAGTGAACACTAATTTACGTGCATAATTATGATGCTGTAGGCAAAAGTATTGTAAATAACGAGATAAATTTTTTTCAAACATGCTATTTTATACATCGGCCACAAGATTTTAATACAAACCGGCCTTTAGGCTTCATATATAATATACAACATGTTTTAAAAAAAAGTTGTACATATAGACTTACCCTTTCGGGAGCAATAATTCCAGGGCAATTGGGCCCAACCAAACGTGATTTGTTTTGGCCGAGCAAGGCGTTTTTCACGCGCACCATATCATGTTGGGGTACACCTTCAGTTATGCATACAATTAGAGGTATTTCAGCATCTAAAGCTTCCAAGATGGCAGCAGCAGCACCAGGTGGAGGTACATAAATAACAGTAGCATGAGGATCTGTGGCCTTTTTGGCTTCAGCCACCTGATAAAAAATATATGTACGTGTATGTGTATAAAAAATTGCACTATTCAGTACTTACGCTGGCAAAAACAGGTAAACCCAAATGGGTCGTACCGCCCTTCTTGGGAGATATTCCGCCAACTAATTTTGTGCCATAGTCCAAGGCCTGTTGGCTGTGAAAAGTGCCCTGTTTGCCGGTAAAACCTTGGCAAATAACTTTCGAGTGTTCGGTCAACAATAGATTGGGACGTGTCTGATTATATTGGGAGCTGTGGCGTACAGCGGATACCAAGCCATCTAAAAACAAAAACTGCATTTAATAAACGCCTTCAATTGAAATCAATTAAAACCACTTTTAATTCAGTCCTACTTGTGCTTTATCTTATTTTTTACATACACAATCGCATATAAAATATAAATAAAAAATCACGGTCACTTATTTTTTCTCTCTCGCAATTTTTATCAAGGTCCTATTTTGTCATAACTTTTTTCAAGGTATAAATATGGCTTTTCAATAGAAATAAATTTAATTATAACACATTTCGATTTTATTGCTTATTAAACATTAAGTTTTTCTATGCGCTTTTATGCCGGTGCAATTAAGAGACTTTTTCTAAGTATTTTTTTAAATTTTGTTATATAATTTTTTTTATAGTTTCACCTTAAAACTGAATTTCTTAGCTTTAGCTTTAAGACACACTTACCGCGTACTTTAAGCAAAACTCTCGAGCTTGCAGCCATCGTTCGTTTTGCAATAAATTTATTTTATTTAATAATTTTTAGAAATACAATTTTGCAAAAATATTTGACAAACGTTGAAAAGTTGTCTTGCTTTTCTCCGGATCGTTCGTACGCTGAGAGCAAGTCGTCTGTTAGGGATGGTAAAATCGTTTATTTATTTTAGTATTAGAGAAGGAAAAATAAATACGTCAAATTATTCTGTGTTGACAACTTGTCATAACAGAGCTGTGTACACTTGTTAGCAAGTTTGCTGCACGTACAATTGAAAAATGACGTTAAATTCAAATAAGTATTTAAATCTCTCAAGTTTCAAAAAGTTAAATTAAATAAATAAATAATGAAAGTAATAATGCAGTGTCTGTGTAACCTTGCAAAATTGTAAGAAAGGTTTAGAAAAATTAAAAAGATTTAAAATTAAGTAATAATGTGTTTGCTGTATAAGGAAAATTTGTAAAGAAGATATTTTGTTTGTTTTGTTTGTATATTACGAAATTCTCAAATATTTTTTGGGAGTTCTTATGTAAACATGTGAAATTTCGTAGCTTTTTTCGAGAATTTGGTTAAAGATCTACTGAAGATTTTGGTATTAGTACCAAATTAAATGCCGCATATAGACCAGCTAAACCATATAACAAACACAGATAAGTAATAGTAATGAATTTTGACTAATGTCTAATAATTGAAAGAATAGTTACAGAAATACATATAATATAAATAAATAGTGCAGAACACTTAATTGTTTATTTGGAGAATGCCAACATTTACATTTATAAAAGTTTTCTAAAAATGAGTTTTATTTAAAACGTAAATTTTTATAAATAGAAAATAATTTTTATGACCGACCATTTAAACACATATGTATGTATGCAGTTGGTGCACAATTTGTTATTTTATAGATTCATAATGATAATAATCAATTCGAGATCTATCTTGAAAATATAAACTTATTTATATTTATTACTTTATTTATTTATAAATATTTGCGGATAAATTATCAAAAAGTAAATGCTTGTAAAAACGTTATTTTTGAGACTATTGCAATAAATTTTTATGACGAGGTATATTTGTGTGAAATATATTGGAATTATGGGGAACTCAATTTTGTCAAAAGTACTTGGGACCATTGATATGCATGTATATAGGTATGGCTTTTAGGATACTAATTATGCAACGACTTGAGAAATGAGAACCATTTTTATAAAAAAAGCGAAATGTTCAATTCATGAGAAATAAACAAAAATAAATTAAAATATACATTTGATGATATATACATATACATATGTATGCATATATTTTCCACATAAACATTAACAGTTTTAATTGACTTAACTAACCAATTCGTAAGAATTTAAGCTGAACGAAAATTGGTTTTTATTATCGTTTGTTTCTTTGAAAAATTATAAATAAACGCATAAATTCGAGAATATAATAAACGATTGTCGTTTTCAATTCTTTTTCCTATTAATTGGATTCGCAACTGAAATTTATTTTCAATTGAAAAAAAAAATACACACACGGTTGCCAGGGCAGACTATGAAAATCATGTACATTTAGCAGGAGATATGTTAATTTGCTGACTGCTTGTATTAACTGTATGATAATTGAAATAACTGTGAATCTGCATGGATATAAAAAGCCAATATCAGGGTTGGAGACTATAGCACAAATAGATAAAATCGAATTTTATAGAATCTTTCATTAGGCTCTTCCTTTAAATTTAAATAAAATTATAAGTGTGTGTGTGAGATAGCATGGACTTTTTTTTTTATTCGTTTGAAAGACCATTGATGCCATTATGTGCGGAATATAACATCGCTCAAATGTCCGCAACGCCTTCTCTGGGTGAAGCACATCCAAAATGTCAAATTTCGGCGCATAAATCTGGCTGAATTTGACCGATGGCGTGGGATGGCTTTTAGGACCGCTGTGATTTGTGGCTTTTGCGTAAGTTATGTCAGATATTACAATATTGTCAGAAAAATTGTTATAAATGTTTATCTATTGGAAACGTTGCCAGTAAATATTAAGAGACAATGTTTAACATCGAATATGACAACTTTTGCCATACAATAAAATGACCAAAGTATATTTATCAAGTAAAATGAACTCATCAGGTGACTTTTTTTTGCTAGTTCGCCGTATATCTCAAGATTTTTGTCATTAAAGTTTTACTCATATCTATGTTTAGAGAGAGGGTTACAAAAGCAATTAAGGCATACATAAATGAAATTAATGTTTTCCTTGCTATTGTAGCCTGTATGTGTTTGCTTTTGAGAGCGCAGTAAAAAAACAAGTTTGACATATTTAGCTAGTTTTACACAAACAAAATGCCTGTTATTTTGGTATTATTGTTTTGTTGTAGAGATTCGGCCACTGGATAAATATACTTTGCATTGGACAATAGTGTGAACTGACAATTTTTGTTGTAAGATAAATTTATTGTCGGACAACTGTATGCCAATGTAATTATCATGTTTTCTTACAATAGTCTGAACTGACAATTTACCTTTTGGTGACAATTTTTCTTTGTCACTACATTGCTATAACATTATATTATATTATATTACAATATTGTGATACCTTACAATCGTGTAGACATAGCTTACTACATATGTTTCAGAAAATATAAAACATAAAAAATATAAAAGGCAGAATAAATGCATAATATTTTCTAGAAGAGAAAAGACAATTAGTAGAGCTATAATTTTTTGCCTCCCGAAGTTTACTGGTATTGAGTTCCAAATGAGTAGATTAACATTAAAGTCGTTAACCACAAACAAGAATTGTTTTTGGCCGCCTTCTCAAAATATGGGCCAGTGTGCGAATTCCCAATTACCCATGCCTGCATTGCATACACAAGTTTAAAAATAAATTTATTTATTTTTTTATTACTATTTTTGCATGTAGTATTCATAATCGGGTCGTTATAATTCGTTAGCAGCGTTACCATATATGTTTTTTAGGAAAAACTTTTTCTTAAAAAATAACTTATTGTTACAACAAAAAACTTCTTCCCACAAAAGTACCCAAAAGAGGAAAAAAGCACAAAAATATATATTTTGAATTAACTTTTATTGAAAATATGAGAAATAAAACAAACAAAAAAAATTTAACCAACATACTTATTATTATTCTTTCTACGATTTTGAAAAGTTCCTCACTTTTTTAGCTTTTGATATGTATGAAGCGTATGCTACACTATTTTCTCCGCTTGCATTGCTTTCTTAAAACTAATAATACCAAAATAGTTATTTAAAACTAAAAATATTCCATTATCTTTACCATTTCCCTTTAAATATTTATCCATGCCTTTTTGAAAAAGAAAACTTTTTAGAAAAATAAAACACAGACATAAAAACTATAATATTATTAATGCAGCACAGTTGTATTAAATAGGGAATAGACTCATTTAACTCTGTTGCGGCAATAAGTAGTGAAAAATTATAAGATCGTTTACATTACAAGGACACATCAAATAATATTTTTATCATATATACCCATGCGAACTTATTAGCCCCACTGGCCGACTATTTACGACTGTTTGATGTCAAATTGTATGAATTATTTTGACAATGTACCATGATCTTTGGTTGTTGTTGTTGTACTAGTACGTTTAGCTGGTGTCAATTCGCCTTGATATATTAAGTAAATTAAGAATTAATAAAGTAAACTTGAGAATATGCATGAATTTCAAAAAAAAACTTTTTTTGAAGCTAAAAACTTAAAAACTTTTTGGTATTTCAAAAATCTTGAAAAAGAAGGAAAAACTTGACAAATGGTAACGCTGATCGTTAGTCACTTCAAATCGTTCCGTTGCCTTCAAGTCACCAACCAAGGCGTATGAGTGTTTTTTTTTTAACACAAACAAAAGAGAGGAAATTTGTAACAACGAAACTGAACAAGAACAATTATGGTTCAGTAACTAAACTTTAGTTTGACTACATATGTACATATATAGAATCATACATGTTCATATGCACATACATACGTAAATACATTTGTCATGTCTACTTATCTAAATATCAATGAGACTAAAATCGAAAGTAGGAGTAGAATTTCAAACTACCCTGTTATTATTTTCACAAGAGTGAATAAATTGTTTGGCACTCCGAAAATCGTTGACCGTTTAAATGTTGAAGAAGATGGATTTTTTGTGAAAATATCAAATCAACAATGTCGTTCACAGTTCCATTGTTTCAAGGAAACAGCATAGATCCCCAGTAATAGAATCAATTAAACTCGCGCATATGTTAGCACTGGCGGATGAACACAATTGGCTGACCCGAAACATACACATTTATTGTTATTTTTTTTTTATTATCTTTATTGCATTTTCTATAATAAATATTAATAAATATTTAATTCTTCTTCTCATCTGAAAATGTTGTGGCTACATTTTTGCCGCAATTGTTTTTGTTCTAATCGCGTGTTGGTTTTGTTGTTGTTAATTTAATTGTTGCTGTTGCTGTTGATGTCAACTTACTACAACTGTCATGTGTACTAGTTGTTTGCAGCAGGTTGGGGAATTTCACTGCAATTATTTTATTTTCAAAATAAAACAATACTTTCAAATCGCAGGAAAAGAAATATTTTTAAAGTCTGTAGTCAGGGATGTGTATAACAGCAAAGATTGCTGCCAGATTCAGCAGTTGTAGAGAGACTATTTACCGCAGATAGTCTTCTTTCCGAATTTGACCTCTTCGTTTACTTGCCAGATGTAGTAAAGTTTTTCAAAAATTGATAGATTATATTTATGTTGCTAATAAAACTTGGAATTTTTATTTATTTTGTTTCATACAGCAAACAATCCGCCAAGCTATTAGTTTATCTGCGGAAACAGCCAGGGTCTAGTGGGGAATTGAAGTCGCAACCTCCAGATTGATAGCCAATGCTCATGCGCTCATGCGAGTCTGTTCACAGTCTAACAGACTTATCGTACTCATTACATGAGAACTGTTAAAGAACTTCATAAGGATTGTACAGATGATATTCACGTATGGAGGTTTCTGAGTTATCAGATGAGTCTAGTCGTTATCCGATTTCGTTCTGAGTCCACAGTATTAAGTACGTTATGTACATAGGTCTAGGAAGGGAGACTCTTTCTCCGCACTGCGGACTGATTCCTTTTCCAGTTATTGGCGATCCTACTTTTTGCGTTCACATGATGGCTATTGTTCCTGACTAAAGTCGTAACACAAGACTGTGACACTGCTTAGCAACAGAAAGCCATATTTTGACAAAGAATATATGTGTGTTAGAACGATATTTTCACAAGTGAGGGCACAGGGGTGTTTGGACCTAATGGGCGGATGGCCGACTGTATTGGTATAAACATACAGATTACCATCAGAGGTGCGTGTACAACTATTTTTTTTATCTTGGACCAGCACTCAGGAGAAGACCCCTACACATGTGGTGCATTGTGCTGGAACTATAAGATGGGTATAGTAGGAGAAATCATGGGAGGTGAAGCTTCCCTATCTTACAGCACTTCTTTTTTCACGTTATTTTTATTTTATAGCAGTGTTATAGCGTCTCCGATGTCGTTTTTAGTAGCCATTTTTAGTAGTTATTTTACTTCGCCGACGATGTTATACAATACCGACGAAAGAGGGCGTTCTGATGTGCCTGTGGATTGGAGACAGCTGAAGCCGTTACTGTTCAGTGATCATTAACTATAGCTTCACCACTGAAACCTTCCGACAACAACTGAGACAGAGGCCACCAATGCACATTGGAAAAATTGCCAGATGTTTTTATGTGTCTGAAACTGGGGTTGAATCCAGGAAGATTTTCGTTTTGTAGTCAACGTGCAGACTACTTCGACCATCGCCACTCTCGAATACAAAATGCACACTGAAGACACTGAACATCACTGAATACGAATTCATCGGCATGGAAGCTGGTCATGGAGTGTTTTTGTTATCTTGAGCGATTCGGCGCGATGAGCTAGGTTGTGCTTTGCTAGGTACGGGGACATTTCGGCATCGCTGACCAACTGGCGATAGCGTGGTCCGCAGCAGACTTTATTGGCCCATATGCCTTTTGTATACGTTGATGATGGTATACGGATGGTCACATGGTTCACCTTTCATGGTTATGGTTATGTCACACATAAGATCTTTTAGGTCGAGGTGTATTCCAGTCTACTGGCGAATGATGTCTTTTATCTTTGAAAGAACTGAAAATGTTGGTATTTATATATTCGTAGATAAGAAAATGGCTTAAATAATTCTGAAATTATGTATACGAAATTGTTTTTTTTGGAATATAATTGTTTTTTCGTAATATTTCAAAGACTTGAGTCTCCATGCCTGGTTGCTTTCACGTTGACGATCATTATAATAAAAACATGATGATGATGATGGCTTTTCTATATACAATACTTTGCTTTCATAGACATATTCGTACATACATACATACGATACGATATTAGATTTGAGATGAATGTTTGTATTTTTTGTGACCATTTTTTGTTTTTTAGTTATCTCGTGCATTTAACAACGTTGGTTCAGTTGCGTTTGGTTTGACATAAAAAAAATTTTTTTACGCGGAATTTTTAATTATATTTTATTTTAATTATTGTGCGCTCATTTTAGTTATTGTTAATTTTATTTGAGTTTCAAACCGAGTCAAAGTAAATAATAATAAATTAAATAATAAAAAGTGATTATTTAAAAGCATTAATTAAATTATTATATCACGTGTTAATCGCGTAAATATTTAAAATTTTTCTTTATTGTGCCTATAAATTAAATCACAATTTCCGAAGAACCAGAAAATACTATTCTTCAAAAAGTAAGTTTTTATTATTTTACTTGTACAGAATTAGTGAGAGTTTTTAATTATTTTATTGTATTATAATTAGTCACCTTGAAAGCAGATAAAAAGAAAATTAATTAAAAATCGTGCGTCAGTCCTGATATTAATGGATCGCAGGATACAAATTAAATTTATTTATAACATTAGCAAAGAATAATTATGCTGATTTTTCAGGTACCAAAAAATTAACGCTTTTAATAAATATTCTATAAAAATTAGTTTTCATTATTATTATGTAATGAAAAGAAATATCTGTTGGACATCACTATTAATTCAATTAATAATTTTTTTCATTGCCCGTACTTATTATAATCGATATATATTTTATTTCTCCTCTCCATAACTATTATTCAAGATTTCTAATGTTTTATATTTACAATAATAATTATTTTGAGTATTTTCTTGATATTAATTGTTTTATTTTTGTGCATTATTAGCAAAAAAAAATATATTAAAAAAATAAAAAATAAAATTTCACATTAAGATGGGGTCTCGTGGAAAAAACATTTTGCCCTTTGCACTTGATTTTGACGGACCAACGATGTAATCGTTCATACGAAAAATGGAAAAAAATATAATTCCTCACTATTTTCACTATTTAGACATTGTCACTATTTGTGTTCTTTTTTTATAATAATTTATAATAGAAATAATAATTTTAAAACTAAACAGGAGTTTTTTCTTCTAATGAGTTCTAAAATGAATTTTTGTTCTAAGTTTTGTTTAAATTTTAACTTCTTACCTACAGAAACACATCCTTTTGAAAACAATTTTCGTAACTAAATCTTATTACAGTCAAATTCCGATAATTCGTACCCCGATAAATCGTAATTCCGATAATTCGTAATAAACTGTCGGTCCCTTGAAAAAAACTCGTTAATTCGTAAAATTTCCATACATTTTGGTGCCCTCGCTAATTCGTAATTTTTTTTCAAATAAAATCTTTACCTCTTATAAATCGTAACTACCAATCGTAACTACTAAAGGGTGCTTTACATTGTCCCACAAGTCATTGGGGCATTCCATTTCTAAGCTTGTCGTAAACTATAGACCAGCAATATTATCGCAAGGAATCAATTTTCTTAATTAAATTGTTATTTGCAACTCTTTTGTAATAGTTTTCACATGAAATTTATAAGCTTAAGACTTATAGTAGTAAACTTGCTATACGTTATTTCTATACACTTTTGGTTTATTGGGTAGTTTTTATTGAATAAATTAAAAGATTTTTTTAATTAAGTAAATATATGTATATGCACATACATATGTAACTATTTATTTGAAATTCTTTAACAAAAAAATTCTTTTACGATTATTTTTAAATACTTTTTGTTTGGTTAAGCTAGTCTGTATGGTATATTATACCAACTCATCAGTAGACCTTCATACAGATAGAATAGCTGAACCATAGACTAGCTTAGCCATACAACAATTATATAAAAATAATCCTAATTAATTCCGAATGAATAATTGAATAAATATAAAAGAAAATAAGTTCAAATTGTATTTTACTTTCGTTTATTAGCAAATTCACCACATTGTTCTTTCATTTCTTCATTTCAAGTGTCAATGCAAAATATTTTAATTGTCTAGTTACAAATTGCATTCACATCTGCATACTTGGTTTAAATTATTATTAATTAATTCATAAATAAAAGCGATGGCCAAACATCAGATGCAAATGACGGAGCATATTGAGAGGACGAAATTTTAATTAAGCGAAAAACATTATTTAGTTTCATTTTAAACGAGTAGAAGAGTAGAAAATAATAAAAAATTTAAATATTAAAAATAAATTAACATAGGAGTACACTTTTACAAGGTGAATTAATTTTACAGGTGGTGTTAAGTCCACAACAACTACAACATTATGAAGGGTGGTTAAATTTTAAGGGCCGATGTTGAATGTGAACCACACATAAACGTTAAGTTTTTTTCTGCATTTCATTTGGCATTTCTCAATTTCAGACTAACTCAATTTGAACCACGGAGAGATACACAATCGAACAACGCGTTAAAGTTATTCAGGCTTATTATGAAAATGGGCGTTGACCTGAAAACAACTAAATTGTCATTACTTTTCAACAGTTTTATTTTTTCTTTTCCACCCAACTTCACTTCTTTACGCGCTGTAAAAATTAGATTTTCCAATTGCAAAGCGTTGACGCCGCGTTATTTCGGTTGGTTGAAATTTTGACAGGGCTTTGCGTCTAAATTTAGCTCGGTCTGTTCATAGAAAAGCATCATTGTTTGAGTAATAAAGACTTTAAAGAGTATCTCTGCAAAGCTGTAATTTTCTTGGGAAGTACAAATTATATTCTGTTGTAGAAATGAAAAGCATAAACTTTCTTAAGCAAAAAAAAAAGCAATGTACAAGTATTTAGTACGCAAAGGTAAAATTAATATTTCTAATATCAATTTACTTGTATATATATAATCCATGTACATATTTACTTTTACTATTTAGATGGAAATAACAAATGCCGTGGAAATTATGTTTTTTTTCCATAAAATATGATATTTTCCGGCATATGATTATTTTCGTCTCAAAGATTCTAGGAACTCTGCCCATACACGTGAACTAATAAATAGCTTTTTCATTTGCAATCGTGTCTGTCCGCTGTGCAATATTTTAAATTGATTTAATTTCATATTTTTTTTATAGCTTTCAACACAATAATTCCAATAGAAAAGTCTGTGCTTCCGAAACATAAGCACATTTATCAATATTTTATCATCGAAAGTAATATTCTGTAGACTTGTACACTTCCAACTGCCATAAAATGTTCTCTAATGACTTGTTTCCCCCATTTAAAAGCCGACAACAGCACAATAAAAATAACACATTTACACACCCAGTTAAAATGCTAATTAAAATAAAAATCAATTCTTTTTTTATTAATAATAAAAAAAAAAATTCTTAATTTACACCGCAAAAATGTTACGAACAGATTTATCACCAGCATTAAACACAAAATGTATAAAAAAAATTTATTGTTGCAGTTCGCACAAGACAACAAGAACAACAACAAGAAAATTAATTTTTGATTTAAAAAGCCACAACTCAGGCGTACAATTTTCTGGCACTAAAAGCGGTGAGAAAATTGTTAAAAATATATTTAAAGCGTTATTAGTGCTTTCCAACATTTAAACGCTTCCAAGTAGAAGATCATGTACATAATTTGTAGTCCTCTTTTTTTTTTAATAAATAAATTTATTTTTTAATTTATTAGAATTGTAAGAATTTTGTTTTACCGAGCGGCTGATTCAGCACTACAATGTAATTGAACAAAATGTTCCAATTAATTAATATATTTCTTTTAAAAATTTATTACGTTTGCTATAGATTATACTGATGAGGAAATACAGTAAATTAATAAAAGTAAACACACTGTTAACTAAAATTTTCATTTATTTTCTACTCCCACAATTGGATATAAGCATTTTTCATTATGCTCTATGCAATAGCCTCTTTTTCTCTTGCACTTTTTGTTGTTGTTTTAAATTATACTAGTGGTTTTAAATTTTTGAACTTGGTAGCACTGCCTCTAGTAAAAGAAAGTCAAGGTTGTTGTTCATTAAATCAACTTAAAACCAATTCAAAAAAGGTCTTTAAGAAAATATTTTTAAATGGTAAAATCAGGTTTTAAGGTAAAACAAACTTTTGCTTCAAAACCATTTAGTGTGAAAATACTATTAGAATTCACAATTAAAAGAAAAATCACGCCAACATGCCTGATTTCGTCCGTTATTATTACCATGTGAAATCCGAATCGAAATCATGGTTCCATTATATTGCGGTACAGTTATGTTATTTCACATGTATAACATGAGAAGCGCGTTGTAGTCACTAGTTTTTTTTAAAGGGTTGTGTAAACGCAATATAACTGTATATGTTGTGTAACTCTTATGATTTCTTAAAAATAACTTTTGATTTGCTGACACATTAAGAATGAACCTTGGCAGTGCTGCGTGTCCTTCTCTTCGGATATTGGTTTATTGGGAGCGAATCGAGTTGGATGTGTAGAACAAAAAGCCCGTCTTGAAGTAAGATTTTTTTAGTTGAATTTCAAAAAGATTTTTTTAATTCTAATTGTCTATTGATTTCTTCTAATTTTTGCTAAAACATATTTTTCCCTCAAAAATTAAGTGCTGTACCCACAATTCGAATAGTTAATTTGTGCACAAAATTTGTATAGAATTTATAAAAAATCTTGTCTGCTTTTCATATCAAAATTACTGCGTTCTAAGTATTTATCTTGAATTGAGGAAGGAGACTTAATAAGTGTGATTAATTCAAATTCATTGCAACAAAATTAGTTAAAATTTTAATTGATTTCATTTGAAAAGTGATTACTTATTACATTTTATTTTTACTATTTCAATTCTAATTTCAGTTTAACCATGTGCTAATTTTTCGTTTAAATAACTTTTGTTATTTTAAGTTTTATTTACACAGTTTTTTTCTTAATGGGGATTTCTGTGCGGTTGTCTTCACATGCTTTGGCCGATGATGATCTCGTTTCACTGCTTGATTATTAAATTACATTGTTTGAGTTGCGCTGTAAAAAACACTTGTGCCAATTAATCGATAAATATTGACGTTTAATGTACAATTTTATTTGTGTATTGCAAACAATCACAATAACAAACTGACAAGATCGTTGGTAAGAGCAGAAAGTTTGTAGGTTCAAAACGAATTTTACAAACCCTACAAATATCTTTTTACTTTGACAGAATTGAGAAGAATATAATTATTTTCAAATCCAATAAATTTTATCTTCGGACTGTGGAGTGTTATAACAAATAAGAACTGCTTTTTATGAGAGAGAAGCGAAAGGACTAGATGCGAAGTTAAAGAAATGTTTTTCTTTTCTATTTAATTTCCATTTTGCAAGCATTTTGGTACACCCTTTCTTTAAGTTATTGTCCATATACACACAGACGTATCTATAATTGTTAAAAAAAAATTTAATTTTATAAATACTTTGGGAAGAATAAAGTCGTTCAATACAATTCAAACAATGGATCATGCATCATTTAATTGTTAATTCAATTTTTATTTATGTCTACGACAATTTTTTGTTTGTTTAAATAATTAACACACACTATTACAATTATTTATTCGTACGCAAATAATTTTTCAGATAATTTTGTTTTAAAAATTATGAATGTTTAATACATTCAACTGCACAGCGTATAATTCCAAATGCCGTTACTTTGTAGTTAACAGAGAATTTTACAGTTACTCTTAATTAGGTTAATAGACAAGTTGCCATCTCTGACGATTGTATTGCAGACAAGTTGGCTAAAATACAAAGTGCATGTATGTATATCAGAGCTGTAAAAGATTGCAATCGATTTTTTTTATCTTGCAACAGCACTCAAGAGATGACGCCTATACATGCGATGCATTGTGCTGGAACTAAAGAACAAGGATAGTCAGATGACAGGAGGTGAAGCTTCACTACCTTACAACTCTGCTTTTGGACATTTTTTTTGTTTACAGCAGTATTGTAGCGCCTCTGATGTCAAAGAAACGTATTAAATTTTCAAGTTGTGTTTTAGTAAGCATTTTGTTTAATCATATTACTTCGCCTATGCTACACAATACCGACGAATCAGGGCGCTCTGATGTGCCTGTGGACTGGTATCAGCTGAAGCCGGTTTAGCTCAGTGACCAGTGACTATGCTTTCGCCGCTAATATCTTCTGGCAACAACTGACACAAAGACACACTACTTCATATCGGGGAAAATGCGAAGTATTTTTTATGACTTCGTCCGAAACTGGGCTCGAACCCAGGACTTTTGATTTTGTAGTCAACATGCTAACTCCTTCAACTCTCGCCATCATCACCCTTAAATTTGCAGAGTGTTACTTTTCTTAAAAAAGTACAGGCAGTTTTTTTTTGTATCGTACTTAGCGAATGAGCATTACAAATGCAGTATATTGTGTTGGAACTAGCAATGTAAGTTTTGAGAGGGGGAAATCTAGGGATTGGTATTATGGATTAATTATAATTTTTCGATTGTTTATGGATATTTTTACGACAAATTTACGGACGTCAAATGCTGCAGGCAAGACTTCTGCAGGGAATTAATTCCATATAAATGCTGTTCGGCCAAAAAATTAATTTGCTTTGTAATGAATAGTGCAATTCATTGCCAAATGGATCACATGGCGCATAAAGAAACGGTTTTCGGTAAATGGTTCACTGAATTTACTGAACCACATCCCACTATAGGAGTAGTAACGATAAAACAAAGAAACGGACGCTACATTGCGACGGTGAACATCGACGTGTTAATAGAGTTGGCTACCCTACCGTCCCCAATGCATTTCACCGCCCTCTAGTATGTACGATCGGGTAAATTTTGAAATATAATAGCCCAACTCACAATCTTGTGCATATGGTGTTGCATCATTGCATTTGCAAATGTATTGTGCATTCCTGTGTATTTTGTTACTGTAAAGCAAAAATATGCTATACCTTTTTGCAAATGCAATGATGCAACACCATATGCACAAGATTGTGAGTTGGGCTAATGTGAAACACCGGCTCATATGTACATAAGAGTTGTATTCCATTTGTCACGCCCATAGACTACATTTCTATGGTGCAATAAGAAATTTACTCAGTTTTTAACGCACCGCGCGATTAAATCATCATGACATGTTAAACTTGAACAGCAAAAAATTATGGGCAGTCAGAAACAACACTTTGGCACTACCATCTTCCTTCGCTTTACACCACAACGGCGATATCTTCTTTGCTGAAAATTGCCAAATTAAGGCATACTAAATATATTTATATCTAAAATAAGAATTATAAAAAAAATATAAATATCTGTTGATCATTTAGCTGATTTAAGTACTCTGCTGGATAACTGTTCAGTCTAACAACAATTGGGGTTTTCACAAGGCGTGCTATTAAGTCATATTGCAATATTGTCTTGCTACTTACTGTATTTATAATTTTTTTTTTCTATTTATTAAAAGTTTAATAAGGAGTTTTCCATACAAAACTCAGAAAATTTTTTAAAATACTGCAATTAATATTTTGGCAATAGAACACTAAATTATGACGGGTTGTTCACAGCTGTCATATTTTTTCGTGTTATTATTTTAACACATATAACTGCTATTTGAATCCCTTAAATTATTTTATTTATTTGAAAGCTCCGGAGTTATACAAGCGCTTCCATCTACTTATTTTTGCAAAGAAATTTTTCTTCATAAAAATAATTTCACAAGAGCAGACATTTTTAGGTTTTACAATTTTTATTAAAAAAAATCTCTTCCATTGTCGTCGCGACTGTAATTGGCTCATTTATAATGTCTTGAGTTTCTTTGTTTCTTTTTCTTTTTAGAAAAATATAAATTTTATTTAATAGTGAAGTATTGATATTTAAACAAAAATAAAGTTATAATTCTTCTACGAAATTGGAGGAGTGGAAAGGTAAAGATATTTTTTTTTTAAATCTACTGTATTTTATCAGCAAAAAAAATAAGACGGTTTTTGTGTACGTGATTAATTTTTATTTTTATTTGATTTGATTATTCAAATTTCTATCACTGACTGCGTGACTTGTTCATCACTAGTTTTTATTTATCTAGACGTTTTTTACCGTTGCCTGGCACTAGGCCCAGAGATGATATAAAGCAGGCAACGCGAAGCGTAGAAAATATAATAAATCTTGGGAAAACGTTCATGTGTTAACATGTTGCAGCCGACCAGCACATAAATATCGCCTTTAACTTATTTGTTTTTATATGTATTTTATTTTTGGCATGAATTTAGGTTTCTTGTATTTTTATAATTTATTTATGGATGTATGCATGCATGTACGTATGCATGTGAACCCTGCAGATAATGTGACTAGTTCATACATGCATGTACATAAAGTATTGAAGTTCACAGAAGACTACCCACCTTTGCATTACGTCGGGCCAACCCGAAAAACTGCACCATGTAACCACTCCCTGGAGCGCCACAGAGAAAGTAATTTTAATGCGCCGGTGTAATCGTCAATACGACGAAAACCACGAACACTTGTCGTATAACTACAATCTGCTGTTTTCCATGACATGATTCACGGCAATATTACATAGGACGATGTTTATAACCAGTCCACTTCAGTCCACATATCTTATGCATATTATCTGCAGGGAATTCTTAGATAAATATGAATGTGTTTTTGTGTGTATGTGCAAATGCAGTCACATTTTAATTTAATTTTAATTTCGTATAATAAATAACATCGAACTCAAACAGCCAAATATCAGACTAATATGATACGTATTCAATTTGGCAAATTATTTAAAATGTTATAAAAATGTCATATAGTAAGAAATACCTGGAAAGAAATAAATTGTAGAATTGTTTATACCCGATACACAGATGCATAAGTATGTATGTACGAGGTCTGTTGAAAGGAAAAGATGAATTTTGAACTTTTTTTGAAAAGTATTTATTTATTCATCAATATCCATTTTGTCTCCTTCAAAGTATTTCCCATCAGATATAATGCACTTATGCCAACGCTTCTTCCAATCCTCGAAGCATTTCTGAAATACGCTTTTCGGTATGGCCATCAGGTCGTTCTTCGATTTTGACTTTATGTCATCAATTGTGGCAAAGTGCTTTCTTTTCATTAGTTCAGTTTAGGGAATAGAAAAAAGTCGCAGAGAGCCAAATCACGAACAATCATTGATGTGTGAGCCGGTGCATTATCGTGATGCAGAATCCATGATTCTTTTTTCCACACTGCCGTTCGTTTGAGCCGTATTGCTTCACGCAAACGTTGCATAACTTCCTTGTAGTATTCCTTATTAATCGTACGACCTGTTGGCAAGAACTCATGATGCAGCACGCCATTGCCATTGTAATTGAAGAAAACAAAATTCACCTTTTCTTTTGAACAAACCTCGCATTATTGTAGTCATGCAAAGACGTGCAAATTTAATGTTGCACCGTTTCCAAAAATAAATATTTTCTCTTTTTTATGAGAACACAACCTTTATAAAAAATAATTTTATACTTTTCTGTCTGTCTGTCTCATAAAAGTTTTATTCGAACTGTTTTCTTATTAAATTGTTTAATGATTTTGATTTAATCGAAAAGTGGAAAAAATTTTACATTTAAAAGTGTAGAGTTTTCCATCGAAGATGCGAGGGTAAAATATCTCTTTGCTCTATTATCTGTTGCCAATCCAGCTCTCTGTTTGGTTTGCCCAATTCGCCGTTATAAGAGTTTTTGTTGTGAATGTCTACCGTTGTCTACTTTTCAGTGTTACCACAGACAAAAAATTGCTGTAACTATATTTTACATTAAAACAAAATATTTATAAAATGTTTAGTTTTGGTACTGCTTTTTTAGTATGAGTTAATGTTTTTATTGCAATTTTCCACATAGATCTGAAAGTTTTTATAAAATATAGTAATTTTCTAAGGTTTGCTTTGTGTTTAATGTCTCCATAATGTGATGTTCAGCGATCCACAAATTAACTTACTTCTTGATTTCAGCCGAAATCAATTTGAAATTAAGTTATTCGCATACATTTCGATTTTGGCTAAGTTAAGTGATTTAACTTAAGGATTACGCGACCAAGTATTGGCTTTCAAGTTTTAATACACTCACACTTTTCTACTAGTACAGTAATAATTTTTCGAAATAGACGCGAACTTGCTTTAACATTTTCCCTAAATTTTTTTCACGAAAACAGATGATTACTATTCATATGAAAAATTTCCTTGTTTCCTTGTTTCCTTGACGAAGGCATTTTCAAAAATAAAATTGCTTTTAAATAGCTTATGAGTTGCGTGCAGCCACGTTACAGCCGTCAATTTAAATTAATTTTGACAAACAGTTTGTGTAAAAAATAGGGCCTGTTGCTTCTCTGTTACTTAATTTCACTGGAATTATCTTCAAACAACGGTGTTTTTTTTTTTTTACTAAAAACTTATCTTTTATTTTAAACGTGTTGATATTTACAACATTGTGATATTAATTTAAAAATGTTCTCTTCATACAGTCGTTAGTGTTATGTATGTATTATGTTATTTATTAATTTAAATTTTATAATGAAAAACTTTGTTGATGTGGGAAAATATTCTAGCAATCTATGTATCAAGGCAAGTTCATTAGCAGGTAAACTTTAAAATTTTAAAACCAAAATTTCATCGTGTAAGCCTCAACTAAGTGAAATTTTACCATTTGTTGCAAATGCAACGTCTCAATCCATTTAGCCAGGTGAAATGCAGAAAACCATCGTTTGTAAAGTTTTTTTAATTTCCATATTTTAAGCAATTTCGAAATTGACGGCAGTTTTGTCAATTTGAGTATTTTAATATTTTTTTTTTAAGAATTTTGAGTAATATGTATATTTTATTATCAAAAAGGTTGCCAACAAATGACATTGCCATATTAAAGGAAACCGAAATTTATGATTATTTCTCTATATCTGTTTTATAGTTTAGCTGGTCTATGTGTACAGTTCATTTGGTGTTATTAATAACAAAATCGTCAAATCGTTCAAATTCTTGAAAACGCTAAGAAATGTTTATACAAGAAGTCTCCAAAAATCTCTTAGAATTACGAAATATACAAAGAAAATAAACTAAATAAGCTTCTTCAAAAATTTTCTTTATACAACAATTTATTATTTGATTTAAAATTTAAATTTTTTTAAACCTTTTTAAAATTAGTTAACCTTTTGTTGACAAAGCCAAAACGAAACATAAAATTTGTTAATACAATTATGTAAATATTTTTTCATTTATGTAAAGTGAGCTCATAATTACGATTATTTATCACGTTTGTTATATGTATGGTTTACATGGTCGATATGTACATTTCATTTGGTGCTAATACCAATAATAGATACATAAAATAAAATTTATTTAGAAAAGAAAAATGTAAAAAATTCACAACGGCAACTCGGCTCTTGTTATTGATTTTCGCCGTTGTTTTGTTGATCTTTATTTATTGTGATGATGATTATGATGATGATGATGGGGTTTTAAGTTGATCACAATATTAAAATTATTTATTTACGATTTCAACGTTGACCGGGTAACAAATGTGGTTGGTCGTGGCAAAACCGAAGAATATTTAATTTACTAACGTGTTTTGTTTATTTTTTGGTGTTTGCGTTGCGCTTATAATATAATCTTGGTGAACATTTTTGCGATTTAAAGACATGAAGAAAAATTCAAGCGTTTGAAAAATATTAGAAATGCAAAAAGAACATTTCACATTTCCTTCAGAGTTTTAAAAATCTATAAAAGAAAAATTTAATTTTTAAATACACATCAATAAAAATTTGACATAAAGAGGAAGTTATTTTGAAGAAGAAAAAAAATATATTTTTTCTTTATTATTTTTTAAACAAAAAGTGTTTTAAAAGTGTGTGTGTTTAAATTTGAATGAGCCCAATGAGTGGTTTCCGCCAACAGTTAAAGGTATCTTATTTTATTTCATGCACTCGTTTCGTTATGTTTGTGCAAACTAAAAATTTTATATTTGCCAAATTTTTGGAAAAAATAATGTTTAGGGCCCCGACACCGAAAAAAAAGAAGTGTGCCATCTGAAGTTTCAGTACAAGTTTGTGAATTTTACATCAAATATGAACATAATTTTAAAGCTTTTGAGATGTTGAAAATTTTACGAAAATTTCCAATCGGGCGGCATACTTTGTTTTCTTTTCTTGGGGGTTGGGCTAAACTTTATTTCAGTAAATTTTTTATTTAAACCATTTGTACACAATTAACCTGTTATTTAACTATAATTTCAAATACAAATTTAATAGTGATTAGCAATGATTTTATTGAAAGATTTAAAGCAGAGCAGCACCATATAAATGAATTCTTTTTCATCTTCTACGTTTTGCACTTTTTCTTTAAATGAGCAGAACTTTAAAATTGCCAAAAGCAAGACATGTGATAATAAATAAAAATTATTATTAAAATGTATGCACGTGTAGCATTTTTGTTTAAAAAGTTGAACAACATAATTTTTTTCTTGGCTGAAAGTTAGATTCTTGAAGATTTTTGTTTTTAATTATTTTTGTCAAAACTAAAATATTAAATGTTTTTGTTTTCTAAATATCACATAATTTAAATTTTATATCAAATTAAATTTTGTTATTAATTTTCTTTTAGGCAAATTTTCGCTTTTAAAATTAATATTTAATTCTTATTTCACAATCTTTCACTGCAGGAATTTAATTATTTATTGTACTCGTATATTCAAGATACATATATTGAGATTTATCGGAGATGCAACCTTCGAAAAAAATGGCAACTACGTCGATCCAATCCCATACGGGATTACACTTATGCCCAATACCAACATGTTGTATGCTCTACCGAACAGTCGGGGTACCACCACCAAAAACAAATGAGGGGGTCACTGCACTAAAACTATAACTTAGGGATGCCGCAACTTTGCTTCATTAATTGCAGAGTTGTGCAAGAATTAAGCACTCTCTTCTTACCACTTTCAACACCTTTCTCTTCTTTACACTATCCATCTCTCTGTCAAGTTCCAGTGCAATGCATTGCATGCGTAGGGGATCTCCCCTGAACACTGGTCGAAAATACAGAAACAGGGAAAAAAACCAATATTTTGAAACTGCAGTTTATGTTATAGTGTTTTCACATCAAAAGTTAAAGTTGATTTCAACGTTAAAACTACAAACAGCTGATTTTGCGTTCCCACTATAAGTTTAATTAAATCATAAATAAAATTTCATTTATTTTCTCCTCCCACCTGGCGATGAAAGCTTTTTCATTATGCTCTACCCAATCGTTTGTTTTTCTTTTCCACTTTTTTATTGTTGTTGCTGCTGCGTCCATTGTTTTAAATTATTTTAGTGACTTTACCAAATGTTCGTTTATTTTTTTTATTTCATTGAACGCAATTTAAATTGCCGGGTGTTTTAAAATTTTTAACTTGGTAGCACTGCCTGCCTTTAGTACATGGAAATCAAGGTTGTATTTCATTAAATCAACTTAAAACCAATTCAAGAAAAGTTTTAAGATGGTTTTAAGAAAATATATATGTATATTAGATATTTATATGGTAAAACCAGGTTGGTTTTAACGTAAAACTATCTTTTACTTTACAACCATTCAGTGTGAAAACACTATTACATAAACTATTTGAAATATTATCTCCAACCACGAAAAACAACTATTAAGGGGAACTTGCTTGATTTGAAATGTTACTGTCAGCGTTGCCACTACAACGTAATTTCTTAAACCAAAATGTAAAAGAGAATAACCAAATGCAAAAAAGTAACAACAAGTTTTATGTAACGAGTGTTTTACTAAAATAAAAACAGTTACGCATTAAAATTATAAATATTCTGTACAAAAATGGTGCAAATTTCGTGGTCACATTTCGCAAAAACATTTTAAGCATTTTTTTAATTTAAATAGGTGTAGCGAAGCACGCCGGGTTTTAGCCAGTTTTCTCTAAAACACAATTGTTGTAAAACAAATTTATATTGAAATTGCCAGCAACATTTTTACAATAGCGGAACTTACTCTTCATAGGAGATTTGGAATTTTGCAAATTTGTAACGATTTTCTGCTACAAAGTGCGAGTGCCTAAGCTTCAATTTGATTTCAAATATCTTCATTTTTCATTTCGTATATCTTCATTTGTTTAGATGGTGTAAAAAAAAAAACGAAAAAATCGGCTGTTTTGCATTTCGAACATTTGCACTGATCATTTTGCAATGGTTTTTTGTTCTGGTAATGCATGTAGTTCAGTATGTAGCAAAATTGCAGATCTGCTACATCCGCAATGTTTTCACCGGCAGTTTGCAACGAAGGGTGAGTTCCGCTAACAGTTATCGAATTGTAAAATTACTCAAAACAAGTGATTTATTAAAATATTCCCAAATTTCTGAATGAAATCTTCCAGTTTTACTTGCGCTCTACAATTTTACAAGAACTTTTATATCATCGCATCCATCCATTCTACCAATAGAGGAAGAATTTTAATTTTATAATTCAATATTTGACTTTGGCGTTTGATTCTAAAAAATATGTATATTTTTTTTTCCTATTTTATTAATAATATTTTCTCTTTATATTGTTTAGTCGTGTATTATTGTTGTTGTAAATATGTGTGTGTGTTTTTTGACTCTTCGATGAAATTCGTGAACTCTGCTGTTGTGTCTTATTTTTAGAATTCTTAACATGATAAATAATCTTTTTGCTTCATAAATCTATTATAATTTTAAATAAATAATTTTTGCGTATATTTTGTATTTTGTTATATACAGGTTTTTGTTTTTTTTTTGTTTATCATAATAAAGATATTGTTTAAACAATTCTTATATACAATTTTTTGTTTGATTTTTTTTTCTCTAGACAAAGATTTTTATGAAAATCGCTGAAGAGCGTACAACGCTTCTTTTATTTACATATGTATTTATATATACATTTATGTACATATATTGTATATTTCTAATTCACTATTTGCAGCTTTATTGAACATATTTATTAAAAGGCGGCAATTAAAGAACATTGCTTTCACATGCATATCATGAGTTTTAATTGATTGTTGATCGTATAAATTCATTATTATTATTATATTTCGGATATATGAAACATACATACAAACAGGTACAACATTTTCTCTACCAAATAGTTTTGGCATAATTGAAACTCAACTCCACAAATCTAAAAATCATAGAACACTGCTGGCAATTTTTTTTCTTGGCAGCAAATTGCGATACGTATTCGTTTTTTGGCCGAACAGCACGTATGTGGAACAGACTACCTGCAGAGGTCTTTCCTGACACTTTTGACATGGGAAAATTCAAATCGAATGTACAGAAACACTACTCCCTCCTCCCTCTCTCCAAAAACCTTATTTCCTAGTTCCGGCACAATGCATCGCATGAGGTAGTCTGTTCCACATACGTGCTGTTCGGCCAAAAATCGAATGCGTATCGCAATTCGCTGCCAAGTCGATCATAAATGGATGGATGCGCTCTAAATGATGAGCGCGTTGTGCTTACGAACGACAGGGTTTCGAGAACAACTGCCCTGATTTTATTAGAACACATCCCATCATAGAACAACGAAATGCAAAAAAGTACCTTTTAAAAAAGTACTCTTTATACTTTCAAAACTACCACTTAAAACAGTATGTACTTTTAAAAGAAATAGCTTTTCGGATGTTTTCAAAGAGTAGATTTTAAATCGTATTTCAACTAACAAAGTATTTAAAAAAAAAAACTTGAAAAGGTACCTTTTAAAAAATTTCCCCTTTTTAGTTAATTTCAGAAGGTATCATTTATACAAGTAAATTTGAAGAGACTTACCTAATAGAAAAATACATTTGCAAATATGCATTTTAAAAATGTTCTTTCAAAAGAAGTATGTATCTTTAACCAAAATATCTTATGAATTAATACATTTTTTGAAAAAGTCCCTTCTGAAAATGTATTTTATAAAAAAGTACGATTTGAACAGTTGTCTTGTAGTTAGGTTAGGTGTCGGACATTCACCTCCTGTCATCTCTCTAACTATCCCTTTCCATCAGAGTGTCAGCACAATGCATCGCATGTGAAGGGGTCTTCTCCTGAGTGCTGGTCCAAAATAAAAAAAAAATAGTATCTTTGAGAAAAGTACCGTCTAAAAATATATCTTTTAAAAACGTACCTTTAAACAAAGTATGTTTTGAAAATAGTACCTTTTAAAAATAGAAATATATTTTAATTATATTATTAATTGACCTTTTTTATTATATTTTTTGATATATATTTATTAAGCCTGAGGTCTTTTTTTATTATTATTCCTGATGATGTTAACAAGCTGTTAACGAAATATCGAATAATAAAAACAAAATAAAATAAAAAAAGACCTCAGGCTTAATAAATATATATCAAAAAATAGAAATATATTTTTAAATAAGTACCTTCAGAAACATTATGTTTTAAATAAAGTGTCTTCTGGAAGGGTAATACTTTTGAAAGTGTATGGTTTCATGAGCAGCACTTTAAATGAAAATTGCCATTGGCATCTTTTAATTTTTGTTTTTTTAACAATGAAGCTCTTAAAGCTTGTCTGTAGAAGCACCCAGGGTCTAGGTGGGAATTGAACCCGCACATCCATATGTACATATGTAAAAAAATTACTTTTTATAAAATTATCGTTTACAAAAAGTTAAAATGTGCCTCTCAAAAAAAGTACTTTCTGAAAAAGTACCTTTGAAGAAAGTACTTTTCAAGATAGTACCGTCTGAAAAAGTACCTTTAAAAAAACTACCTTCAAAAAATATATCTTTTAAAAAAGTACCTTGGGAAAAATTATCTTCTGAAAGATAATGAAATAATACTTTTATCGTTACCAGCTCCTGGAATTTACCTCAAAATTATCATTGACTTGTGAAGTTCGCCGTTTGCGTGTGTGAGTTAACATTTGTTCATATACGGAAATTCATTATTCATGCTAAAGAGCGCCTTGGAGGCACGTGCTTAACATTTACTTTGGCGAACACTCGTTTTTGTAATAAAGTTTAAACATTTGGACGTTCTGCTGATCACATGCATACAGTGAGTAACAAAATCAAAGTAAAGAAACAACAAATTTAATATGTTTTTTTAACTTGTTTTAAATATTTGGTACTCGTATTATAAAAAGTGTTAAGTGTTACACAATGGGTTTTTAAGGGTTACACAAAAAAATCCTGTGACTCACTGTACTTCGTAAGAACATAAAACAAAACCGAAAATAGATTCTTATACATGATGTCAAGCAATACATTGTAAAAATCACTATTAACTATTTAATTTGACTTACAAAATTCTAAATTTAACTCAAACAAATAAACGTTGTAAATTTTTTAATGCCCAGAAGAAGTTTTAAATTGTTTTTTTTTTTTTGTTTCTTAATCATTTCATCGAAATGTGACCCCAAGGAAATAAACAATAGAACACGTAAAACAATACCATTACATTTAAATTTTATGAACAAATTGCTTATAGACAGAAACACCAGAGATTTTTCAACGCTGCACTGAAAAAGATACCTGGTCCATAATACTTGATATATTTTTCTATTGTCTGTTTCTGCTCATGCCTGGAGCAGTTGAAATTTTAATGTTTGATAATTTCATGTAGGCTTATGTTACTGATGTGTCATCTGATTCATATGTATTTAAATTTATTTTCATATACGTCGTGACTGAATTCCTAAAATTTAATGGATGGTGCAAGCTTTCGCGTAAAGAGAATTTTTTGCTTTTGCGATTTTTATTTCCTTTTTTTTTACTACGAAAGATATTTATCTAAAATTATTAAAACCTTGTTTTCTATTCCAAGACATTTATATGCGTGAGCGTTTTAATCTGAGCCAATTCACCAGTAACACAATTTTTGTTTCTTGTTTCTCTCTAAATAATGACGTGACCGAATTTGGTAATTTTATTTATTAACAAATAATTGCAAACAAAAACCATAAAAATGATTAATGAATGCCACAACAATGTTTTTGGGAGTTTCCGTTTACATTTCTAAACTCTTGATGTCGAATGTGCGGTCGGCAGATGTGATTTGAATATAAAAAAGGAGTTTCTGAAATTTCATTAAGACAAAGTGTAATATTTCGTACATTTGTTTAATTTTTTTTAATTGAAAATGTGTTGTTTTGAACAAAAAAAATATTAAAAACAATCAGCCTTCTAATGTATCAAATAAAAAAAAAAGAATTGCTCGTGTACATGTACAGTGCACCAGCGATAACGTCAAACAATTCCAAACAAAAGAGTCTACTTTGCGTTATCAACTGTTAAAGTTCGAAAGTCCCGGTTGGCAGACCATTTCTTACGACGACGAGCCAAACTAGATCTCTGTTCGTCATTTGGACTTTTTGTTGTTAAAACAATTTAAATATTAACTGAATTTATTTTGGGAATATCTCTTTATATATGATTCTAGTTTTTAAATTGTGCTTTTTCCCGAAAAAAAAATGTGTGTGTGTTATAAAAAAGTAAACTCATGGATTGTTATGTTTTTGTTTATAGATTTTTGGTTTTTGTGTTTGGTATTCAACTTCAATTCTCGATTGATTAGTTGAATTTTAAACATTTAAATCTTGGGTTTGTATTCAAAAATTAGGAAAAATCCACTGATGAGCTAAGTAAGCATTAGCGAAATAGTACTATATGGATATGCTTTCCTTCTCAGTTATTGGGTTTAGTTTTGTAAAAAATGCTTTATGAGAATATCATAAAGTATGTAATAATACAATTGACATAAATTTTTTTTCGGGAAAAAGCACAATTTTAAAATCAGAATCATATAAAACAATTTAAAAACAGGAAAATTTGTTACTTCTTTAAAAAAAAAAGGAGAAAACGTCACAAAAAAATTAAAAAAGTTGCAAAATTAGATGCGTCTAAAAAAGTCTCGCAAAAATTCCCAGACCGACAAAAAAGCACAAAATTGCGACTTTTGTCGACCAACGGTAACCCTGACTATATGATGATTGCTTTCTTTTTTTTCTATTTAATTATTTAAACGTAAAAATGGCTAGAATTAATTAATCAAACTTGTTTCCATCTTCCAAACATGCTGTTTATAATGTCAGTCAGTCAATTGATCATTTATTTTTACTTTTCAATACACACATTTATTAAAATTCTATTCTTTAATAATTTTTTTTCTTCTTTTTTTTTATCTGTTTAAAGTATGATTTTTTTACTGGTTTCGTATTTTATTCTTTCGTCTATTGACTTGCTAAATTGGAATATTATCATGAAATAACTTTTATCAATTTTTTTTTTATAAATTTGATGTGGAGTTTTGTTTGTGTTAAATAAAAAACAATATTGTTTATAAAATTTTTGTAGTTAATTTCATTGAAAAAAGAAATTATTTGCCATGGTCTAATGGTTAAATGGTTTTCCGTGGGGTGGTGGTTTCTTTTTTATTTATTTTTTATTTTATTGGGGCAGACTTCTGAGTGTTTATGGAGAATTTAGAATTTTATTATGCAATAATTTTCAGTGGAATAAAATATTTTTTTAATTTGTTATTAAGCCTTTTTTATTTCTTTTTTGCCATTCTGATCTTGAAGAGACTTTTTTTTCCTAAATTAAAATTTTTATATTTTATATCTAATTTTTGTATTTTTTTTATAGGAAAAAAATTAAATTTTGTTTAATTTTCGGTTGTTATTTTTTTTTCGTAATTTTATTAATATAAATTATTTTATTTATATTTATATAAATTAAATTATATTTTTTTTATAATTATTTTTATTTATAAAATTTTTTAATAAAAAACCTTGCAGACTTTGTTTATTTATACACCTCAGGCAAGGCTACAGGGGTGATCGTCTTTTTTTTTTTTTTTATACAATACAAACTCTATGCACCTTTTTAAGCTTGTCTGTAGAAATACGCAGGGTTTAAGCGGCAATCGAACCCGCACCTCCATATTGACAGAACTAATGCTCATGCACTAGACTGCGGAGGCACCCCAATGCAAGAAGCACCGTTTTTCCCTTGGATCAGTAGCATTCGCATCGCACATAGCAAAGCGTGTTGTGGGAGCGCGTATGGGGGTAGTAGTTTTTGTGAAGATTTGACTAGTGCTTTACAACATTGCAGCTGACAGAGAGAACTTTTGCGAAAAGTTCGACTAAAAATCGTTTTCTTTTGGTGCTTGTTCTACGTGGGCGCCGGCAGGCATTCGAATAGAATCGTAAGATTCTGTTTCGAAGATACCAAGTGATGGATCTCCGTCCGTTCCACAGGAGATATGCACTAAATCCACCACGTTGCGTTGAGGTATCACATAAGAGCACCCATAACCACGTGCGATAGCACCGATAGGTTGTCCAATACACAGAAGTTGGTGCCGCAACGAGTACAACGCCGGGAACTCGCAGAGCAGGTGGAAGACCGTCTCCTCTCTATCCGCCTCGCGGCAGCTGCAACAGAATGCCTTATGGGGCAGACATATGGGTTGTTGAACATTTTATTACAATTTTTCTGTCAATATTGTACTATATGACAATTGTGTGTACATACCTTAATACGTAGTGGAATTCGTCGGAAGATCAACAACAAATCGATGTGTTTCCGGATATCAGTACAGCGCATTCCATTGAACGATCAAGGCTCTTTCTTAGGTTAGTGTATTTTAAGGAAAAAAAACTTTGTTTTTTCATTTACAGCATTTAAAAGAAAATTATTTTTAAAAATAACCTTAAAATAATCTCATTTTTATTACTTGCCGTTTTTTATGTTTTTCTTGGCCGATGCCATTTTTAAATAAATTTATAAAAAATACAAAAGAAAAATTTTTGATTTTATTAAAAAAGTGCGCAATAGCTTTTGTTTTGTCAGCACACACATTAGAAAAAAAGAAATAATAACGCGTAAAGAAAAAATGTACGCTGTTTTATAGCGAAATGGCGCAAGTCGAGGTTCACCTGTCACCGCATTCTAAGCATTTGAAAAATATGCTGTGTAAGTAGTTGGCATTAAATAAATAATGTTTAGAACGAAATCAATTGATAAAAATTTTGGCAAATTTTCTAAAAACAAAAAGCAATGCCCATTAATATTGTTCCCAGTTTTCTAAATTTAAAATATGCTGTATATATTTTTTCTAAATGTTAAAAACAATTTGTTTTTACATTAAAAACAGCGCAAAGAAGTGTTACACTTGATGACGAAATGTTCTATTTTTAAAAATAAACAAGGAATTTTGAAAAATCCCTACGAGACATTTTTCAATTATTTTTAACATTTTGCATTCCCGGTCCCACCATCCATCCATCCATCCACTTAGAACGCTGAATTTATTTTTAAATCGCTGCACTGAAAACAATAATTTAGACTGAAGAATAAGAATTAGTTTTCTTTTGAAAATCAAATACAAAATTCTCACAATTAATCAATGTCATTATAATCGTCAGACGTTTCGATTTTAATTTGGCCATAATTTATGTGAAAGAAAATTTGTAAATTTTATTTCACGGTTTTGCAAAATTTTCAATAAATTTATTAAATTTATATATTTTCCTTCGTGGTAAAGACTTTGTAAGCAAATTTTCACTTTATGCCTGTTTTTTTTTTTTTTTTTTTGTTTCATTGATTGGCTTCATGGAAACGACGGAAATTTTTCGATTAAAATCGTTATGTTTTTGATAAAAATATTGAATTTTATACATAATTTAGTTTGTTGAAATTTTTGTATAGTGAAATTGTGTTTTTATAATTAAAAATGAGTAGGATGAGCGAAAATTATTATTTTTTTTTAATCGAACATTATGAACAACAAGGCAAGGCAAGGTGCGAAAAGTACAAGAATTTTAGTGCTTTTTCAAGGACTGTTTGAAGATTTTGTGGGCTTCATATGCAATTAATAATTTTGTTTTTGTTGTTTCCATAACCGTTTCATCATTTAAGTGAATTTAATTCAAAAACCAAAATTACTTCCAAAGGAAAAAAATTCAAGAAAACGTAAACGACTTTGGAATCAAGCATATTTGATGGAGGCACTTCCCAACTGTAGTGACAACTAAAGGGCCGCTTATGGATTGCTACCGAACTGTTCTTCAGTTGCCAGGGGGACAAACACAAATTTGTGATTGCCAAAAAGTACTGGAATTTTGACAACTGGAGTTAATGCAGTTTCGATCTGCATTGCGTGCACTACAATTTTTAGCAACTGTCAACTGAACAACAATTCGGTTGCAATATATACCTTACAAATACCTTACAATATCATTGCCCGACAATTGTCAGATGATCAATTTCTTTGCCAACAAAAATTGTCAGTTCACACTGTTGCCAGATTATTGTATGCCAGATCCAGATTGTTAAACATTGTCTCTTAATATTTATGGGCAGCATGGCCAATAGAAATGCAGAAAAAATGTACTGTCATAAGGAGTTAAATGCGGCTTGGACGTCTCTAAAGCACCTTATGACACTACATTTTTTCTGCATTGTTCAATTTTGAAGCAGAGCGCAAGTATATTGTAATGGGAAAATTAATCAGATGCAAAGAGTGCAGGCATTTTAATTTCAATGAAAAAACATATAAATCGTTCACTATTACTAACTGTCAAAAAAATGTTAAAAGTTTCAAGTTAAAATTGACGATTCCAATATAAAATCTTTTACATGTTGACAACTTAGCGATTTATGCACAATGTCTGCGATTTTGAACTTATTTTTTAATCGTATATTTTTCTTTAGCGTTTTTTTTAATGAAAATAAGGAGGCGCTTAAAATGTAAATATTACATTGTATTTCTTTCTTTCTGGCTGTTGCTGTCCCTTTCTATAAATTTTTTATTAATTAATGAAAAATAAATGTATTGAATCGAAATTTCATATATCTCCGTAGGTACACAATTTTTTCTAATGTGAATACTTTTGTTCCTTTTCAAATGCGACATTTGTATGAAATGAGTGTCATAACATTTCAATTTGTGCTTTTTTTTTAATTATGCTCTTATTAGGTTGGTAACGTTAGATTTATTAGCACAATTTAATAATGTTAATGATATTTTTTGATGTGGCCAATTGTATAAGGAATTAAGAAATGAATTAATGAAATGTGACCAACTACTCACTTCATTTCTTAATTTCACCGCTATTTTAATTTTCCCACCCTTTTTATAAGAAAAGAAAATTATCAATTTGACGAAGAAAACATTCTTTTTGAGTTTGGTATGTTGGTAACCCCAATACATGTTTTAACTTTATTGTTCGCTTGGTTATGAGTGTGTTTGTGTGGGTGTTTGGTGCTGTTGATAATTATTATTTTTTTTTATTTTTTATTACACATAATTTTTAAAAAGTTTAAAAACGTGATATATTTTTTTAATCATTTCAAATAAATATCAATAATTTAATAATTTTATTAGTTGGTCGTTCTCAATTTAAAGGGCAAATTTGTAATTAAAATTTTTTGACAATTTATTTATTAACATATTTCCTTTTCAAAATTTCTTTCAGATGCTGGGCACAGCATTGCTGGGGAAACGTACACCCAAGGTGAGTTATAATTATATTTTATTTAATTTTAATAAAATATTAGAGATACACGGAGGAAAAACTTACAGGCAAACAAACCTTGCTTATGGAGTTTATGTTTCGCATTCGTTGTCAGTTGTCGAATATGGTATTACGCATAGCAACGGGCAACTGTAAATTTCAATTGATTTTTTTTTTCTGGTAACTACAAATTTCTGGTTGCCCGCCCGCAACGTAACTGAATTTCGGTTGTCATTCATAATCGACCAATTATTTTCCTCGAATCTACCGACTTATGTTTTAAACGAACCAACGGAAAAAGTTGCCTTAATTGGCGGATTTAATCGAAAAGACTTTTGTTGAAAACTCCAGTTAATGATTTAAGTGCCAAAGCCAACAAAACATTATTTAAAATCGTTTCCCTGTATACTTCTCTATAGACATTTATGCCCTGGGTAGTGAAGAAACAGTGCGAAGTAAAATAATAAACAAAATCGATATTCTTTAGCTTTATGGCTGAATTACGTGGTCCATAATCGTAACCATGTCGAGCCTTTGGTGCAATACCGTAGTAATTCAAAAAATTGTGAACTGAGAAAAATGCATTTGAAGTTTTGAGCCATCTTTTTGATGGTATTTTTGTTTACTAAAGTTATTTTTTTACAAGTTTTTAAATAAAGAGCCATGTTTTCTAATGTTTTCTGTTTGTAAATTTCTTGTCATAAAGGAAATATTTCATTATTGCAAATAAATATTGTTGGAAATAGCTGGAGGCAATAAAGACTTTTGTAGCTGTAGAATCTGAACAGTTAGGGATAGAACCATGATCTTTTTTCCTTTAGATATATATTTCCCCAAAGATCATTTCTGCATACCCAGCTCAAAAAATTCAAATATAGAGTTACTACGGTATTGCACAAAAGGCTCGATATGTTCACGCAAAAGCAAAATTCCCTATTTCCTCTTCCATTAATGGTTCGGGTTCCAATCATAATTGCAACAACATTTTATGTCATACAAAATTTTGAGAACGAACCATGGTGATGCATCCTGAATATTGCTGCGAATATCATCTCTTATATTATGCTGTAAGACAGTAACCTTCCCCAAGAGCTGTATTAGTTTTTATTTTATTTTTATTTATTCAGCGAATTATTTTCTTCTATCGATTGTCATAGTGCCAAGCAGATGAGACAGCTACAATCAGCTACAAATACAAGCGCATAATTATAGTAGTAATGTATGTTTGGACACCACTGTCATTCTCCCAAGCATATCATATAGATATCAATTGAATTTTCGTTTTCTGCCGTAAACGTAAACAGCTGTTATTTTCTCAATTTCGAAATTGTGTAACCCAAAGACAACAGCTGTTTACGAATGCAGCAGCACTAATCGATATTTTTTTGCATTTACGGTACCCTCTATAAAATGCAGCTTTCCTACACCCTTTGCTGAAAAACATCTTTTTGGGAATTTCACTGTTCGTTTTAGACAGTCTTTATGATACTCTTCACCTTTCTTACGAATAACGCTCTTCCTAGTAACACCAACACACAGCTAAATTAGGACTCATCGCTAAAGATGACTGAGTTCCATCGCCGTTGAGTCCAGGAGCTCTTAATTTTCGCCCATTCTAGCCGCTTTTTCTTCTGCAAGGCAGTTAACAGAGACTTTTCCTTGGCCTAGAAATAAAATTATACACCGGAAAAAAATCGATAGTAAATTGTAGGCAAGCATTAATACCAAATCCTAATTTTTTCAAATGCTGCCTGGTTCATTCACGTCCTATAGGCTTTTCAACTGCCTGCGACCATACCGCTGTCAAGTTTCTAACCGTAGTCCGACGATCCTGTTTGATTATAAATGCTAATGCTCTTGTTTCGCGAGGGGTAATTTTACCACTTTTTTTGTAATTTGCAACTATGGATTGAACAGATGCTCTAGAGAAACTAAAAGCTTTTGCAATTTTACCATAGCTTTCTTTTTATGATCAAATCACGAATTTCTGTGCCTATCGGTTTGCCACGTGTCATTTTAAAAACTAATTCTTAACAAGAAAAAAATGGATCACGTGTCTATTTCCATACTCATTGATAACGGTAAAAATATTTTTCATGTATTTACGGCGTCACTTTTTAGAAATCGGCACTGTCTTTCTCATTATAACGTATGTATGAATTAATAGTGGTAAATTTTTCCTTCATTGAACATATAACATTTGCGCAAAATCGACCACTTATATAAATTAAGTAAAATTTCTTTTATTTTTTTACAGCATCTAAATTAAGAATAAAATTTTCTTTAAATATATGTGTATTAATATTTAAATATGAATAATTAAAGTAACGAAAAATAGTCAATTACACAGCATATGTGCAAAATTAGTGCATGTATGAATTAATAGTGGTTTGGGTTGCATTATTATGGATATGACAAAGCTTACACCTGAGGCAATATTATAAGTCACGTCCAATTGTTACCTTAAAAGTTATAGCGTCAACATAACACCAGTGACTCTTCGTCAACGTCACCATTTTTGGTAGACATCTCCATTGATGAAGTTATAGTTCCTTTGAAATTAAAACGCGATATATTCAGAAGTACTATTATTCTGTTATTTTATTGAATGAAGTGGGATTCTAAAATACAATTATTTAATTTAATGTTGAATCAAATTTTCTATAGCTGTAGCAGCAAAAACCACACTAGGAATTATTTTCTGTTTTCTTCTTCTGTCGGGCTTCTTGATCGGGCTGCCTGATTTTATGCCTTCATCATTTGACAAGTTAGGGTCTGCCACAAAGTGTTCTTTCTCTTAAAAAAGGAGTAACGTTTAAAGCACAAAACGGTGACCAGCTAATGATCGCTTTTGAAAAACTTTATTAATTTAATTTGTTTTTTTTTTTCTTCTATTTCATCATACAATAAGTTTTAAATTTTTATCGTACCAAAACTCTCAAATACTAATATTTTTCTTTATTTTGATCTTTTCAGTCTGTTAAAAAGAAACCCTTCACAGATGTCGAATTAGCAGGTGAGTGATTACAAATACAAAAAAAAAAAAAAAATAATTATTTATTGCAAATTTGTTTTGAGAAATTTGGCACTGCAATTATTTAAAATTTATCTGCTCAATTTGTTGTTTATTCAGTTTATTCACACAAACAAAAACCAGAAGAACAACAAAAACAAACGGAAAACCCCCCGTCATAATTTTCTTGGTGCATAAATTTGCAAAAAAAAAAACAATATTTGAAACATCAAGGAATTTTACTAAAATTTTCCTATTCATCTCGAACGTAAAATAGTTATTTATTATTTATTTTATAGAAAATGAGATGAAATAAAAGAATATGAAAGAAAATTAGAGCACAGCTAACATTTCTGGATATTAAATTAAAGTGTCCGTCCGCCATGTCGTTATTAAAATTGAGCCAATAATTTTAAATTTTATTTAAAAATGACAGCCTTCGTGGCCAAATTATATAAATTAGAAATTATTTCCGAACTTTTGCCTGCGCCTTCGCTCACGTTCAACGTTTCTTTCTCTGTAAACAATCATCGGAATATTTCAAACAATAAACATTAAAAAATTATCGAAATTGTTAGCAATTGTCCCTTGATGCGCTTGAGAGTGGCAAGACTGAAGTAGTCTGCACGTTGATTACAAAACCGAAAAAGTTCGGGTTCAAATCCAGTTTCAGGCTAAATCAGAAAAATATTTCACATTTTTTCTGATGTGCATTACTGTGCTTTTGTGTGTCAGTTGTTGTAAGAAGGTTTCAGTGACGAAGGCATAGTCACTGGTCACTGAACAGTACCGGCTTCAGCTGATTCCAATCCGCAGGCACTGCAGAACGCCCTCATACCTCGGTATTGTGTAGCAGCGGCGAAGTAAAATAATTACTAAAAATGGCTACTAAAACGAAGCTTAAAATTTTAATACGTCTCCTTGACATGAGAGGTGCTCAACGCTGCTATAAACTTAGAACGTGCAAATGCAGAGTTGTAAGATAGTGAAGCTTCACCACCTGCCATCACTTCACTTTAGGAGACCTTCCACTAGTTCCATCACAATGCATCGCATGTGTAGCGGTCATACCCTCAGTGCTGTTCCAAGATAAAAAAACAACGAATATCGTTTACTTTTTATTTTATTTAACTATTCTTTAATTTATTCAATGTTAGTCAAACATAATTACTATAAGTAATGAAGAGGACTATTGTAAGTTTAAGATGGTAAATTTAGAACTTCATTTGAAAAAAAAGAAAAAAATACCGCGGATAATTCTCGTATTCTATTTATAGAAAATAATAAATATATAAAGCTAATAATTTATATCTACTGACAACCACACACAGTGGACAAAAGCTGAATTATTTTACAGCTCTGCTTTCGCACGTTCTTTGTTTATACTCGTAGCAGTGCTGAAGCTTCGGTTTAGTAGCCATTTTTATTAATATTTTACTTTGCCGGTGCTACACAATACCGACGAAGGAGGGCGTTCTGATGTGATTGTGATTTGCTATCAGCTGACCCCGGTATTGTTCAGTGACCAGTGACTATGCCTTCGCCACTGAAACCTTCCGACAACAACTGACTCACAAAGCCACACTAATGCACATCAGAAAAATGCGAAATGTTTTTTTTATAATTTTAATTTTTTTTAATTTGTTTTATCAAATCACTAAAGCAAATAAAATTTTTAACAGAAGACACATATTTCTTAATTTTTAAGTGTTTTTCAAGATACTTAATGAAAAAAACTCATTGCGTGATTTGTGCAAGTGATTTATTATAATGTTTGCCATACAATATTCGCAAAAAATAACCAAATGATTTGAAAATATTTGAGCTCTTTAGAGCATTTTAAAATAAAAAATAAAAAATTATATGCACAGAACACCTTTGATGAAATTACATTTTCAGAACGAGCATGACAATCACATTAAAATTTAAAGGCCAGAAAAACTTATTCCTTTACGTGTATACATTCCAGCACAAGCCTCCTAAAATAGCACTTAATGAACGCATCGCTGGAAAAAGAAAACTTTCACTAGTTTCATATCGAATTCAATACATACGATTTGCATGTACGTAAACACGAATGAGAACATTTTGAGAAGAGCAAATAAATAAATTTCCATATAAGTATAACATTAAAAAAAAAGAAAAACACTTAATTATACACGAAATCAGTATAAAATTTAAAATTTTGCCACAGTTTATAGCATGAGAAAAATGTTGTAGTCTATTGTTCTCAAAGGAAAAATAAACTTAAATTTCTATTAATTTTAATTTCAAGAAAATATTGTGAGGAAAAATATCGCGTATCATTTTCAATATGTCGAAGCAACAATTCACACATTTGTTAATGTGTAATTTTTGTAAAACAAAAACAAAGTATTTTTTACAACTAAAGAAACCAAAACAACAACAGAAAGCGGAATATTTTTTGAATACTATAATTTATACAATAATTACTTAATGATTTAATTCTTTAAATTTACAAAATGTGAACAGTTTACAAATGTGAAAAAATTTAGCAAAAAAAATTTACAACGTTGCAGGAACATCACTTCTTACGGCTGCAAGTAAAGTAAAGTCAGCATGCTGCTCAAAAAGAAGCGTACTTTTTCCATATACGAAGTTTGTTTGCTTCTTTCAATCTTTGAAGCACTTCTGAAATGCACTTTTCGGTATGGCCATCAGCTCGTTCTTCGATTTTGGCTTTATCTCATCAATTGTGGCAAAACGCTTTCCTTTCATTAGCCTCTTCAGTTTTGGGAATAGGAAAAAGTCGCAAGGAGCCAAATCTGGAGAATAAGGTGGTTGAGGGGTTGTTTTTGGCCAAAAAATCACGAACAGGCATTGATGTGAGAGCTGGTTCATTATCGTGATGCAGAATCCCTAATTCTTTTTTCCACAATTCCGATCGTTTGAGCTATATTGCTTCACAAAAACGTTATATAACTTCCTATTAGTATTCCTTATTAACCGTACGACCAGTTGGCAAGAACTCATGATGCACCACGCCATTGTAATCGAAGAAAACAGTGACAAAAACCTTCACATTTGATAGAATTTGTCCTGCTTTTTTCGGCCTTGGCTCATCTGGCCGCTTCCATTGGGATGATTGGGCCTTGGTTGCGACGTCATAACACCATATAACCACGTTTCGTCACCAGTTATGACCCTTTTGATTAAACCTGGATCGTCGTTGATGTTATTCAACAACTCCTGAGCGATACTAATGCGACGTTGCTTTTGCTCAAAATTGAGCAATTTTGGAAAAAACTTCGCTGCCACACATTTCATGCCCAAAACATTCGAGAAAATTGCATGGCATGAGCCGATTTTTATGCCAACATCCTCTGCAACTTCCCTAATAGTGATTCGACGAATTTCCAAAATAATTTGTTTCACTGTTTCAATGTTTTCTTCACTTGTTGATGTGGTTTGCAACTCCAGGATGCTCATCGTCATCAACATCTTCTCGGCCTTCTGTAAATCGCTTGTTACACTTATTAACACTTTTTTGCGACCAAGGAGACTCGCCGATTGCCACAGTCTACATTTCATGTGCCTAGGAGCGCTTTATTCCATATTTAACGCAAAATTTAATACATATTCTTTCAAGCATTTTTTTCAAAAGTCAAAAATCGAAAAACGTACACAAACGTGACTAAACTTTTCAGTTCTCAACAACAAACTATTAATCCAAATTAGCTGATAATGCCAACATATGACTAACACATGTGTACAAACATAACAAAACAAAAATTTCGATAATCGGATGTTCACAGCCCGCGAAAATTCAAAATTCAACTCTTATTTTGAACAAACGTTGTATATGATTATGTATGTAAGTACTTTTAGTGTGTAAAACGGTCAAAAACCGAATTTGGTACCTCTGTTTGCAACCCTATATCTCCAAAAGTATTGCCCATAGAACGAATCTTTTTTCCGTAATCTTCTCTTTCAGAATGTGATTTCTTACCTTTTCGAAATTCGAACATACATATATGGAGTAAAATTGTACTTTGACACTTTAATGATATTGAAACGTAAACTTTTTACTATTTTTATTCACCCCACGATATGGTAATGAATTTGCCTTGGTCTGGCTTGAACACTCAAAGAAGCACGTTGTGTTCATGGTGCAATAAACAGGTCAGACCAATTCTCCTGAAGATTTTTAGTAGGGTTGCGTTTTTAACGTCAGAAATTGTGTACTTGTCGAAAATTGTTTACTTTCCTTTTTGTCACATTTCCCATTCTATTGATTTTCGCTTTGAAGAAATTCGTATAAAGTATTTCCAATGCAAACATTTTGGAATTAATCGCCTCCTTCATAATTGCCCTAAATTTTCCAAAATATAAGGATTATAAAGGGTGTCTTGTAGCAGATTTAAATTTTCAAACTTAAATTAAAAATGTAAAAATTGACAAAAAGTTTTATTAAGATCATTGAACGATAGAATGGAAATACGGATTTTATTTTTTAAAGAATATGTCATCCAGATCCTTCAGGTCTTTTTTTAAAATTTCATGAATAAATCGCTCTTGGAAGTCCCAGTGAGACTGCTCTTTTCCGTATTGAAAGTCGCGGATTTTCACGTAAACTGTTTTCAACCAGTTCAATGTTTTCGGATCGAAATAATCGTATTTAAAAATATAAATTTGCCACCAGACACCCTGTATTATATGTGTAATAAAATTGAAGAATTTTCTTTTTACAAATTATTTTTATTTTTTCTACAAACAACTGAAACAAACGACATTTCTCTTTATTTTGTCGACAAATGTTTTTGACAACTGCGCAAATTGCTAACGCCTGTTGTTTTTGGTATTGTTGTAGAGCTGCACTGACCTAATAATTGGTTCATGATTGTGTTCATATTGTTGTTGCTTAGTGTTGCCACAAACAACATTTTAACCCAGCAAAATTTGTTTTGCCATTAACTCGTCTCAATAATGTCCCATGGACGCTGAGGCAGAAACCATTGTAAAAAGAAATAATAACAAAAGTAAAATTTGGATTAAAACAAAACTAAAAATATATACAGCAAGAAAATGTGTTTGATGAACAACATGAACTAAAATTTTTATTTAAAGTTTATGATAAATTTATTACTTATATTAAAATTTCTGAACTGTATTAAAATTATCAATTATATTAAAATTATTGAAAATGTTTGCTTTATTAACACTCATAAAAAAATATATCAGCAAAAATGAAATATAACTCACATCCAATCTCTATTAAATAATTGCAAGTAATTTTTAGGACTGTAAAAATAAAGAAAATTTTATTAAAATATATTACGTTCCCTTGTCATGTGATATTGCACAGCTAAATCACGAAATTAACTCAAAAGTAATGAAAACGATTGAAGGTCTAGCTTTACCTTATACGATTACTAGTGAAATAGAGTCGTGTAGAAATATTTCTGGGCATACGTTTGTATAGCCTGATGCAAAAAATTAAATTTTCAAATTATATTAAATGTTTGGATCGACCAATATTTGTGAGTCAACATTTTATCTCTATTGAAACAAAAAAAGTCGACATTTTGATATCTTATTACCCATGAAATATATAACATACGAAATAAATATTGAAGCTGTGAAGCAGATGTAGTGCTGTAAAGAAGTTTGATTTTGAAACTTTTTGCCATTTTCGTAACTAAAATAATTTTGGATTTTAAATTAATTAAATGAAACACTGGATCTTTTTGAGAAAGAAAAACGTAATGCTATAGCTAATCCATCCCTGATTTATGGAATAACAGATGCTGCTAAGGGCTTCCTTAGTTGTGCGCGCATTCATGGTGCTCAAAATTCGCATGGAAAAGTCACACGTTTTGCATGCACTTATTTTTCGACAATCTCATGCGGAAGTCCAATTCTAGCGTAAGAAGTAGAAATCTATTCATTAAGCTGCCACAAGCTGTGCATAAATGTCTTATGGTTAAATATTTGTTGAAGTAAAAGAAGAACTTTTCTGAAAAATTTAAAATTTTTGATATTTTAAGCAAATTTCTGGTGACTGTGCTGAAGCATTCATCCAATTTTTTTTCCTTCAGAAATATTTTGACTGGCAGCCTGATTAATTGCAGGCATACAATTGCATTGGAGTGTTCTTTATCTTCAGTTGTTACATCGTGTCAAATAAAAATAATTTTAGCACCAGTCAGCCATTGCAGTTCTAAAGAAATTGAATTTTTCCTACTTTCTATGGCAGCAGCCTAAAAGAGAAGGAAAATGCATGAACGCAACAACGCACTTTTTTTAATGGCAGAAACTTTTAATTAATTTTTTTATATTTTATTTTGCATACCACTTGTGTAGAGATTGAAAAATGGCTGTGCAAAAAGCCTTTATGATTTTATTGTCGTCAACTTCTTGACGCACAAAATGAAAAATAAATTAAAAATATATATATATTTTTAAGGTGTTTGTCATTAAAATATCATGCTAAAATATTTGCACACAATTTTTTTTTTTTAATTTTATTTTAATTTTTATTGACATAACACAGTTTCCCACTTAACGCTTAAGATGAAGTTGGTATTTATTAACATTTTAAATTTTTTTCTTGGCTCTTAAGAATTTCGTATAAGATATTTTTTTCATTTATTTTGAATATTTACGTGAAATAGTTCATATTAAAAATAATTTACAAATTAGTATTTGTTTCAGCTATTTTTACACTTTCTTGAAATAAAAGAAAATTTTTTTTTGCAATACGATTCAGTCATTTCAAAAATTATGTCATGAAATTCAAAGCTGCAATACGTAAGCGAAACGTATTGCTTTGACATGGTGGTAGTACAGCAGCGACTGATTATATTTTGCTTCAATTATCAGTCTAACAGTAATAAATATCATACTTTAAAAATCCTTTCTTGAATTAAGAAAATCTATTTATATTTTTGACATGTCAAAAAACTTGCAAAATAAGAGAAGTTTGAGGGTGGCGATGATCGAAGTACTCTGCACGTTGACTACAAAACGAAAAATTTTCCTGAGTTCAGTTTCAGACTTATGAAAACATCTCGCATTTTTTCTGATGTGCATTTCTGTGTCTCTTTGTGTCAGTTGTTGTCGGAAGGTTTTAGTGGCGAAGGCATAGTCACTGGTCACTGAACAGTGACGGCTTCAGCTGTATCCAATCCACAGGCACACCAGCACGTCCTCCTTCGTCGGTATTGTGTAGCACCGGCTTCATATAAATTGTATAGCATACCAAACACCAGCTTATTTAATGCCCGTATGACACTACATTTATTTTTCATTAATTAATATAAAGTTGATGGAAAGAGATAGCAAAGGCAGAAAGAAACAAATACAATATAATATTTACAATTTTTAAGTGTTGCCTCTTTATTTTCATAAAAAAAAACGCGAAAGAAAAATATACGGTCAAAAACTAAGCTCAAAATCGCTGATATAAATTGCATAAATCACGAAGTTATCATCATGTAAAAGATTTTAAGTTCGAAACGTCAACTTTAAGTTAAAACTTTAGTAGTTTGACTATCTTCCTAATAATAAAATTTGCTGTACATTGGTGAAGAAATAGGCAGCAAGAAGTTGTTAGTGAAGAAATAGGCAGCAAGAAGTTGTTAAGAAAATTCTTAAATAGGTTTTTATAATTTTTTTTCTATAATTTTTCATCAATTTATATAAAAATTCCTTTGGTCGCAATCATCAATGATCAATGATCGAATACACTTCAAGATTTTTACATAGACGAAGTGTATTTGGTAAGACACAGTTGACAATATGAGTATTCCAAATGAATTCATTTTAAGCATATGGATAAAAACACCATTGCGATTAATGTACATACACCAATACCCCGTTTTGCATTGTTTCGAAGTTGCGTCTTTTTAAAATTTCTATAAAATCGAAGTTGCGTCGTTTTTGTTTCAATTTGCGTCGCATGGCTTCGAAGTTGTGTCGTTAGTGTTTTCGATTTGCCTCGTTAATATGAAAATGTTTGTACAAAGCTGAAACAGAAAAAGGGGATTCCCCGTTGAAGTCTAATACAAATATGTATCTGAAGATTATCTGCTTCATGTATTAACACATCAAAATAGAGTTTTCCTTTAATGCGTACTACAAATTTCTCATCTTTAATTTTCATATTTTTGTTCGGTTTTTTTACGTTTTTCTAATGAATTGTTATAATTTTATTTTAATAAAAACTGTTTTAATAGAAATTGGTATTTTTATAGAAAACTAATTTTTTGAGCTAAAATTAAGAACCTCGGAATCAACTAAATTAAAATCAATACAAATGTGTGGAAAATAGTGCTTCAGTTTGCGTCGCATTTCTTGGTCCTAATTAGCGACGCAAGGCGGGGTATTGGTGTATATTTAAGTCATCCAAATACAACATGTATACGTGATATTGTCGAGCATGACAAATTTTTCAACCCAGCTGAAATATTTTTTTACAAACTAGTGCTTATAAATAGGCGATTGACTGTTCTCTCATACGTCATATGGAATGTTCGAAATGCGTGTTATATTTCATTATATGATCATATGGATGTATCTCTTATGTTTTTCTGTGTTACATTTTTTAAAGAGTGTCAGAAGCGCTTAACTAAACCTGTTGTGCATGACCAGTCTACGGCGGGCCGCAAGAATCTTCTCCTCTACGGTACAACAAACACCGGCTTTGCTAAGTAAATTTCTGCTGCATGAGTATTTTTGGCATATAAACAATACTTGCGCCTTTTGTTTACGTTAGTGTTACAACCTAATCTAGATTTTGTAGTGAAAGCAACATTTTGTGAGACCAACTGTCAATTATAGAAATTCTAGCTCTACCCTCGTAGCCATAGCAGTTTATCTTATCTTATTATTATAAAAAAAAATATACTCTGGCAATGTCGTTGCTTATCAAAAAAATTCCACAATCTTTAATTTTTTTGTGTTGATTTATCCACTTGATTTCAGTTGACGACTTTATAAAATTGATATTTAATAATTTTCAACTTATATGAAAGATTATTATGAAATGGACAAGCGTTTTGTGAAAAATTTATAATAAGGAAAAATGTTTTCCATAACACGCTCCCCACACTGTGCAAAACTGATAAGATTTTGGCACAAAAAAAAAAGAAACACACGCGCACGGGAAAATAAATAAAACATTTTTAATCAAAATAGTCAGTTAAGAAATTTGGCAGAAACACACGTATCTATAGGGCTCTACCACCTACCTATTCGGAGTTATTTCTTTAAACAGACGGGCAGGGAAAGTTTCTTGTCTAACGGCTTAACAACAAAAATATTTCGAAACAAAAGTACAGAGTGAATAAAAGTGATTGCAGCAGTAGCCGTTTTAAAATTTATCTGCTGTTATTATTTTTAGGTAAATATTTTTATCTTTTCATAAGAATTAAAACAAAAGCGATATAACAACATATTTAAGCAAATCAGTTAAAATAATTTCATATCAAAAAAAAAAACATCTTTTGGAACGTTAAGTCGAGTGAAAAACAAATAAATTCTCGGTTTTTTGACAAATTTTTAAACCTTAAAACCTTTTCAACAGCAAGTCTAAATAAGTGACGACGAAAAGATTTCCATACGGAAGAATTAATAAATTTAGTATACGAGTACATTTTATATATGAAAATATAAATGTTTAAATATCGAAAAAGTTCTCTCGTATGATTCATATAGTGCAAACTCTAATCAATTAACTTTGGTTATCAAATATCGAATTTTTTTTATATACACGCCGTAGAACAACTCATTAAATGTTGATAAGAACCTTAACTGCTAATCGACATTCTGCTTAACATTTTCTTAAATACCTACGCCATACATACACAGGCATATTAACAAAAGCTACTTGGAAAATATGAGCAATGATGACATTTGTAAGTAGACGTTTTTTTTTTTAACATACCTACATACATACATAATACATAAATACTCGTATGTGTGTATATTCTTTTGATTTCATTTATTAATTCTTTTCAAAAAGACCTAGCCTAATAGGCCATAATCGGTCCCCACTACTCATGTATATTCTACACACATTCTTCTTTACAAATTATTTATTTATGGTATTTTTCTAATAATAAATATCTGGCAAAAATTTTAAAATATTTTTCAATAACAATTTATATATTATCTTTCAAGCTTAAAGGTTTGGTTTTATTTTTATTTGTTCTACTTTGATATTTCGTTAACCATCGGTTAACATCTTCAGGAAATTTTTATTATTTTTTTTTATTAAATTAAAAAAAAAAAATATAGAACATATAAAAATAAAAACAAGCTTGAAAGATGATATATAAATAGTTATTAAAAAAAAAATTAGGTTAAAAAATAATTATTAAAAAGTTATAAAATATTAATTTCTTTTACGAAAAAAAATGTTTGTGTGCTCAATGAAAATTTGGATAACAACAGTTAATTTCGAGAGACGATAAATTAAACCCAAAATAAAATTGGAGCAGTGTTTTTGTTGGCTGCAGTTCGTGTTGTATTTTTAAACACTTGGCATTACTGTAACGCAGTTTGCCCAAGTCTGGTTCTTTGGCAGCACTGCAGTCGCTTGTTACTGACGAAGCAAATACTTCGTTTACTTGTCTGTGCCATTATATTCGTAACACGGCTACACATGAAAGCTGAAAACATAACTGTCAAGTAATGATTAGTAATCGTAATGATTACTAATTTGATTACATTTTTTTTGAAGGGTTAAGTAATGATAACTTACGATTATATTCAGTTTTGCACGATTATTAATTGATTATAATTACTAATAATGGCAAAGTAATCTGAATTATTTGAAATTACAACAAAATAATCAAAAATAATCAAAAGTAATCAAAATACAATTCGATTACTTTCAAAGATTACTTTTAATTATTTTTGATTATTTATTAAGTTTATTGCATTAAATATGAATTTCACATATTTGAAAATTCGTACACAACTGACGAAGTTATTTATATGTAAAAATAATTTAGTAAACTGGTCCATAAATGGCGGTTAACATCTTCAGGAAATTTTTATTTTTAAAATTTTTTCTTTTTGAAATTAATATAAAAATTTTTTTTCTTTTCCTGAAGATGTAAGACGAAATATCGAGATTATATAAAAATAAGAAATAAAAAACCTCAAAGCTTAATTGAATAGATTGTTCGAATAATTGTTTAACTTTTCACTTCCTTTTTTAAGTCGTTTACATTTAATTTTTTCAAAAACTTTTATTTAGTACTGAAATTACATTTTTTGACAAAAAAATTTATTAAATTTTCTTTATTGTTTCAATTAATAAAACAAAATATAAATTATGAATTTGAACATTTATCGTGGTTATTTCAAGGGGTTTCATGTTTATTAAAGTACTTAAAATAGTTTTTTATTGCGTGCTGAATACTTTTCGCCCTCATTATCACATTTAATTTAACTCGTTACATTAAATATGCAATAATAAGAGAAGAAAAAACAACTTTTATATAGAAAAATATAATTGTTTTCCAAGTGGTTGCATTTGCTTAATATTATTACCTGGTTAATTTCAACACAACTAAAAGTAATTTAACAGGATACAAAATTAAAAAAAAAATATATTTCTTAAAGTGTACGATTTAATTATATGCTAAATTAATAGAATTTGTTTGCTTATAAATTTCTTTACTATGCGCGCATATTTTCAGAAAAAAAAGGAAGCAAATTCATGAATTAGAAATTAATTTTATTTGAACGAATATTCTCAAAATCTGCGTGACTTCCCGAAGTAAATCGGAAAACGGTGCCATGAAGGAATCTCTCGAGAGGAGTAGGAGGGAATGTTTTAGTGGTAACACCACTCGACGTAGATGATGACGATCTGTAAATGCGCAGGCTTTTTTAACCCGCAAAAAGAAAATAGAAAATTTGGCTGAGCGAGAATTTCACGTTATAGTTGGTTTATCAGAATTGTTATAAATATAATTTTTCTAATTATTAGATCAGGAAGGTTTTATGCAAGTTGCGTTATAAGCGAATCCACTTTTCCTACCATCTTGTGATTATAGTACTTCCGTTTTGTATTCCCTTCTCTTGTCAGAAATCTCTTTAATACGATACGCATATTATTAAAAATAATACACCGCCGATTTTTTGTTATTTTAGACCAGCATTTAGGAGATGACCCCTACATATGCGATGCATTTTGCTGGAACTACATGAAAGGGATAGTTAGAGAGATGATAGAAGTTGAAGTTTCAGTATCTTACAACTCTGCTTTTGAAACGTTCTTTCTTTTTATAGCAGTGTTGATGCACCTCTGATGTCAAGGAGACATATTAAATTTTTAAAGCTTCGTTTGAGTAGCCATTTTTAGTAATTATTTTACTTCGCCGCTGCTACACAATACCAAGGTATGAGGGCGTTCTGCTGTGCCTGCGGATTGGAATCAGCTGTTCAGAGACCAGTGACTATGCCTTCGTTACTGAAATCTCCCGGCAACAACTGACTCAAAGACAGACTAATGAAAATCATTAGATGTTTGTATCATTTAGTCTGAAACTGGGTTTGAACACAGGAAATTTTTGGTTTTGTAGTCAAAGTGCAGACTATTTCAGCCATCGCAGAAGGGAGCGAAATTGCCGCCTGCCTGCTTATGGTCCCATTTTTTAAATAATGCATTGCTTATGTGTCCATCTAAATATGGATGTATCTATGTTTTAAGTTTCATTAAAATCGGTGAGATAGTTTCGGAGAGGCAGAAATTGTCCCCCACCTCCACTCGTGGTACCATTTAACAAAATTCCAACACCGCAAAGATTTATTCTTAAAACCCCTTTTCGTGTCATACCCATGTCTTGTCCAGCTAAAAGTGTAAGATGCATTCATCGACTTAGCCTAAAAATTTAGTGAAAATTTAGCGGCCCAATTTTGGAGTTCGCTTACGGATTAACTTAAACTGCTAGTACAGCATAGTTCCAAGTCCTCAAATTTTTTTAAAATTTTTGAAGTACTCTATTTTCATTTATTTTATTTCTAATGTCTTTCATATTTACACTTTTCTTAAATCTTAGATTCGGGTACTTTCAAAGCTAATTTTATGTGGGTAACGAATTCACTGGTCCCTGAATATTTAAAATCGCAAATTAGCACTTAAGGACTTGTAAAGCTACGAATTTTTATTTCTCTATTAAATTTAAAATGGTTTGATTTTTAATGCATTTTTATGTTTCACAAATCTTCCTTCCTTTTTTTACATTCATTGAGAATGATGAACATGATTTTCACCTCGAGGTGAACTAAAATTTAATTTCTTATTCGCGGAAGGGGTGAAAGATTTAAATAAAAATAAGCTGTCATTTGTGTATTTCATAGCAAAAAATAAATTAATTTTTTATATATTTAGCTAGTGAGCTCAATAATTAATTAAAAAATTCATTTTAATTGATTGGACTTTTAATTGAAAAAATATATTACTCTAATTGAAGGTGCTAAATAAAAATAAAAAAGAAATATTTTTTTTCTCTGTCGGATCCGTTATTCAACTGTATTGCATAGAAACGAAACTTATACAAAATTATAATGAAGGTTTCATGAACATCATTATTAAATTTCATGCTGATATTTAATACACATCATTGAGTCGAAAGCCGTAGATGCAGTACTCCTTTTTTCCTTTTCTTAGCTGTTATAATTTAGTTATATTTATTAATGTTATAAAATAAAATATAAAAAAAAAACACAGCTTCAAAATTGAATACGTCACCTTCAAAACAGGGCGTTGCAACACTGCTATAATAAAACAAGCACGTGCAAAATCTGAGTCGTTAAGACCATAAGGCCAGAATAAAGACGTTGTAGTAGTAGCTGAAGCTGGCGTCGTAGCAGTAAAAAAGCAAACAGAATACTGAAGTTTCCGACATGGTTACCAAATAAGCTCTTAAAAAATTTTAATAAATGAAACCAGAATAATCATGTATGTGATAAAAATCGTTTTCGGCGTTAAAACGTTTTGCAATCGACAAATATTGTGATGAATTTATATGTGACGATTTCTTGTGACGATTTCATATTCCATCTTGTTTCATTGAAAAAAAGACGTTTTTAACATGTGACGCATTTCGATAATGCCAGTTTAAATTCGTTTTCAAATCGTTTAATTTTACTTAAAACAAAATGTAAGGAAATATACAAAAAAAGTAAAAAAATAAATAAAAAATGATTATAAATCCGTCCTTATTTAAACGAAAATATTCAACAAATCTATTTAAATAAATGCTAGTTAATGTAGGAGTGAAATTTAAAAATTTAAATACCAACATTTCATCTGGTAAATTTAAGGGATTCGATTTATCTCTTAAACGTTTTCTTAGAATATTTTCGCTATTCCCCCTAGAATTTTCTTCCAAGAGAATTTGCGAAACCGCACCGAAAAAAGGCATTTTATAAATAAAAATGATAAAATATGTTGATAAAAATTTTATTTTGTTATTTTGTTTAAATATTTTACAAACGTCACTCACATACACATATGTTTAAATATTTTACAGTTGCCTTATTAGAATTTATACAGTTGTATTTAGAGATATATGGAAACGAAACAAATATGGAATATGAAATCGATCGAAATTCATCACACTACTTTCGATTTCAAAAGACGATTTACTTTTCAAATCGATCGATTTCTATAACATAATATGTGAACTTTTAACCACAATACATATTAAAAGTATAACAAATAGGTTTCCATCAACATATTTTAAACTTTGGAAATTTATTACTGCAATCAGCTGGCAAACTACTGTCGCGCTACAAAATTCAGGAGTTGGAACCTTGCGCTTTTACTTCTATTGCAAGAACTACATATTCTATTCAGATTCACAGCTTGTAGCGCTACTCGTTACGTTCGACTACAGCGACTATCATTTCTATCAATCTTCCTTTCCTATACAATGGGACACCTAGTGGCAGGCAATCATTGCCTGGGTGTTACTTCTCTTAAAAAAACACCACCAACAACAACACCAACAAGCACTGTTATAAATTTATTATCTCACGTATTCATCAGTGGTGAGAAGTTGAGGTTTGTCAACAGCATTAAGTCGTCTATCGGAGATGCGAAAATAATGACTTAAGAGATATAAACTAAGCGATTCATGAAAATATTAAGTCACGTGTCCTTAAATTCTTTTTCTTTGCATGTTGCCGTAACAGCAGCTATTCCAAAAGGTACGGTGAAACGGTACAGATAATTGACAAAATAAGCTCAACTGCTAAATGTTTTACACTTCTGTTTGTTACATAAAAATTATTGACGGTAGGAAGTTAATTTTATCCATTTTATTTTTGAGATTAAACTAATCTATGTAAACAATAGTGATTAAGCTATTTATTCAGCCCATGTGACCGTACCTTAATTATACCTCATGCGGTTTTTTCTCGTACGCTATACGGTGGGCTTGAATTAAACATTTTTAAATAAAATGTAATTTTTCCTGGACTCCGAGCTATAAAGGGCGTTTTACACTAATATACTTTGAATTAAGACATGTCAAAAATTCAAATATCACACTTGTGTGTGATATTCTGAATGCAAGTGACAAATAATACGGTAATACATTTGACATCCCATTGGCCTTCTTCGTTTTTAGAAATTTTTCTAAATGATAAGATATTTCGTTGCATCAGGATTGTACGATTACAAAAATAAATAAAGAATATAAAAAAATTACAAGAAATCATTTACTGCTGGACAGATGTAGTTTTTTCTGGTCATAGATTTCATTTTATTTGAAGTGCGATAGTGTGAGATCAAAATGTCATTTTACTTTAGATTTTATGACAGTCGCACCAAATACGCACTACTTCTTCACAAAATCTTATGAAAGTCCTAAAACTTGTTTTATAGTCCGAAACGCAACATTCACCACTTCATCACTGACATCTGAATTGCACTGCTGGCAAAATTCCTAAAAAATTGCACCTCTCGTTTCTACTGCTTCCGATCCAGGAGAGATCACTACAAAAAAATGTTGTTATTTGCAAAATATTTAATTTCCTTTGCACTGTGCAATGTTCGTAATCACTTATTTGTTCATTTAGTTTATTGCTACAATTTTTCTCTGGACTACAATAATGAGGCTCGGAGTATCGTTTTCATAATTTATTTTGTAAAAGTACTTAAGTCTTAAATTTATGCACCAACACGACAACAAGAAGGCATAAAATTTTGTTTCTTTTTGCTACAGTTGTGCTGCAAATTATAGAAAATGGTAAATAGATACCTGAGTTGTGTCGAGACTTTTTGCGTTGCTTTTTATAATATAGGTCAATACGAAAATATTGGTGATTTCGATTTGCGTCGCTACATACCTACATACGCTTTAATTTTTAAATGGAAGTCATAATTACAAGTGAAGTATTTGTCAATTTACATGTAAAAATGGTAGTACTCATAATGTAAGTTAGCCTTTTCTTCACCAACAATACCAATAGACCACCGACATCATTCTTCAAGTGGAATAATGAGAATTGCCAAAGCTTTTATGACACTAAATTTTTTCTGCATTGTTGAAATTTTGGAGAAGAGCGCAGATATATTGTGATGGGAAAATTAATCAGGTACAAAGAGTACAATCATATTAAGATAAATGCAAAAACGTCAAATCGTCCAGTAGTGTTTACCGATAAAAAATGAGTAACTGTCAAAAAAATGTTAAACTTTTCAAATAAAAATTAACGTTTCGAACTTAAAGTCTTTTATATGTTGACAACTTAGCGATTTATGTACAATGTCTGCGATGTTGAGCTTAATTTTTGACCGAAAATTTTTTATTTGCGTTTTTTTTTTAATTAAAATAAGGAGGCAAAATTAACAAAATGTAAATATTATATTGTATTTGTTCTCCTCTCTCCTTTTCTATCAATTTTATATTAATTAATGAAAAATAAGTGTAGTGTCATACGAGTTTAAGCAAAAGAGAATTGCAGAACATATGAATTTGTGTACCCCTCCCCAATCTTCAGACTACTCTCGCCAACAAGTGCAAAACTTTAGAAAACCATGAAAAAAATGAGTGCAAATAACAGAAAAATTATATATTTTTTCTTAATTCTTTATATGTATCTTTTCAAACAACTATATATTTATAGTTATTTCTTTCTAATAAGGAAACTCGCTTGCTAAACATATCCAAATGATTTTTTTTAGAATTAGTGATACTTATTTGTTACAAATGAATGAATGAATAATTAGTTGCGGTTAAGTACATAGTGATGATGTGAAAATTTACTTTTGATTAGAATAAAGAAAAAAAATAACAATTACTCTCCAACACCAGTTGAGTAGAACACGTATATATGTACATATTTTCTATGCCACTACATACGTTTTATTCATGAAATTTGTTTTTGAACCAAATCCAAAATACATTTTTACGAATATGTTACAACAGAATAAAATATTAAAAAAAAAAAAAAAAAAAAAAAAACTAAGAATTAATTTTTTTTATTTCATATTTTTTATTATTTTATTATTCAAATTTATAAATTAACGAAGAACTTAAACGCCACCAAATTTTCATTCATAAATTTTTTTTAACAAAAATAGAATTTTTTTGATAAATATTTATATTTTTGACCCAATCAATAAAAAAAAAAACTGATTCGATTTGCGTCGTTTCGGATTGCGTTGCATTTCTCCCGTCACCATTAACGGTACAAATCGGGGCTTCAGTGTAGTTTATTAATTCTAGTAATACATTTTTTTTAAGCTACGATTACCTTTTTTAGCTGTTTTAAATTTAAATCGAATAGTCAAATTATGGTTGCTCGCCTTCTGTCCATAACTGCTGCTCATAAATTTAAGTATTGCCTTATAAATGTAGTAGTGGGTTGTCCTTTTTTCTTTCTCTATTTCGTGTTAAAAAAATAAGCAATAAAAACCCTAAAATACTAAAATGTACACACGTCCTCGTAAAAATGTTAACCAGCAGTAACCCAACGAGAAAAAGAAGGAATACGGATGCCTTCTGGAAGGCCTCTGTACTCCTTCTATAGGACGTGAAAGGCCTGTTCAATCCTTTCTATACTCATATTTTTTTTTGGAAACACACATTGGCATTGCGTTGTAGGTCTTCCGCTTTCGCTTCTTTCGCCAGAGATTCTGAAAAGGTTTGCTTTTGCTTGCTCAAAAACAAAACCAAAAATTTTGCTCCTTCTGTTCTGCCTTCTCGTAGAAGGAAGTGAGGAATGTGTATTCAATATTTTATACGGAATATCCGAGGCGTTTTCTCGGCTGTTAGATAAGAAGTGTAATTTATATAAAAATATGCATAAGCAGGCTTTTAATAAGGCCTGAAGTAAGAAGGTCTTCTGAGTTTTCCTGCTGTGAACAATTACACACACACTCACATACACACGCACGCACGCACGCACACTCAAACACACATATTTGTATTCAAACTAAGTGCGTAAAGCAATAAATTGCCTGCAACAGTATCATGTTGTGTTTTAGAACTGATAAAACTGGTGAGAAAGCCATTAATTTGTGTAGATGAACAATCTGACAGACATAGTAGTTAAATTTAATTAAAATTTTCTTTTTTTTTACTTGTGCGAATTTTCTTGACAGATTAATAATTTCTGTTAGAGATAATGCTACTCTTTCAGTTTGATTTATTTAGGAACATGTTATATGAAACCGCAATTTACGTTGAAAGAAATAAAGATTCGTTAAAATTAAAAGTATTAAAATTTTAATACGACGATATCAGCACATAAACCACAAAAGAGCTTATCAAGGCTTAAAATGTTTGCAACATGAGGCCGACAAAACTTAAGAAACGGGCAAACAAACTGTCATGCAGGGCTGGCTTTTTCACATTTATGATCAGTATAGTCTGGCAAACCATCTTGAATATATTGACGCTTGAATAACGCTACCAAATGGGTGCCCCGGTAGTTTAGTTTATACATGAGCTAACGCTACACAATTATGCAAATTTACTTTAAAGTTCTGACTACAATTCGCGAGTTAACGTTTGAAAAAAAAACTCTTTGATTGCTAGTTGATTAATAATACAGTCGAACTTCTCTATAGCGAACTTCTCTATAACGAAATCTTCTCTATAACAAATAAAATTCGTGAACACAACATTTTTGTGAATTTTTTCATACATTTTGATTTCCCTATAACGAACTTCCCTATAGCGAAGTTCTCTCTGTAACGTACAATTTTTTAAGACCTAAATAGAATTTTTCACACTAAATAATCTCTCTATTGCGAAGTTTTTAGCAATCGATTTTTTGCATCAATTTAGTCACATACTATGTACGTATTAATAAAGAAAAAATTAATGTGTTCATGTACAAACCATTTTTTTTGTCTTAATAAATATGTATATTTTCTACATTACATTTAGAGACAGAACAAAAATTGTTAGAACTATAAACATATAGTTAATTATTAAAAAGATATAGAAAAAAGATTTTTATTATTATTATTATTATTATCATTATTATTATTGTAATTATTGTTTTTAAATATTTTATTATATGTAACATATGGTATAAACACAACTGTAACGAATGACGAACTTCGCACAGCACGACGAACTTATCATCAAGAAATCGTTGCGTAAATTCGTCAAATAAGACACAATTAGAGCGAAAATAACAGCTGTTAATGTCATTTAAAATTATATGTTAATTAGATACATAAATAAATAAAAATTGTTAAAACATGAACAAAAACATTTTACGTTTTGAGCCCCTTATTAAAATTATAAACATCATGTTCATGATGGTAGAAACTTTTATTTCAATCAAATTCCACCAATTTTCATTAATTAATGAATTTTCTAATACATTGTTGTTTACATTTAGCAGGTGACAGTGTGAGCATATTTCAACAAAAACATTGATATGAGAAGATAAAATAATGACAAAAACGAATTAAAACAATACTGTATATAATTAAAAAAGTGGTTATTGAATTTTTGTCCTGTAAATAAAAAAGAAAACAATTCTTAAAGCAAAAAGTTAATTTATTTACTATACACTAAAAAATGTAAAAGGAAAACGGCCACTCTGCACCAATTTATTCGTCATTCGTCGGCATAAGAAATAGAAATAAACCTATCGCAAAGTTCGTTGTGCACGACGTATTTCGTCCAACGTACATATTGTGTGTATTTTCATTTACACAAATGTGTTTTATTTACAACGACGAATATTCGTTACGAATAATTCGTCGTTCGTCCCAGTTGTGTTTATAGCAATATTCGTAAAAATGTATTTTGGATTTGGTTCAAAAACAAAAATTTCAATACAAAATCGAATATTTATACATATTTCAAATCCAGAATATATTTTTATGAATATGACTTTTAATATTTTTATTTTGAATTTTCATTGACAAGAACTTTTCCTATATTGTGAATTTAAAAAAAAAAAATATTTTTTCATTATAAACAAAAACCAATTTTCCTGAAGAAGCTACACAAAGGAGTAGCGAAATATCGAATCAAAATAAATATTAAATATATTAAAAAGACCTAAAGCTTAAATAATTAGTGTTATTAATATAAAAAGAGGTCAAAAAAACTAGAAAAATTATATTTTCTACATAAAAAAAATTTAGTCAAAATTTTCTGCAGTTTCTCTATAACGAATTTTCTCTATAACGTAGAAATTTGACGGTCCACAACTGCTACGTTATAGAGAAGTTCGACTGTAAATATTTTTATTGGCTTTTTCTTTTTATACTCCAAGCTACTTATATTTATCAACCCATTTTTATTAATTCTTGCTAATAAGCATATTTTGCATTTTGAAAAGGAAATACATTCAAATGAAAGTGATGACAAGGAAATACATTTTTATATTATTCTTAAGAAATATCCAATTGCATTTTAATAAAATAAATTATTTGGTTGGTAACTGTTGGTAATTTGTTGTTGTTAAAATGACGGTGCTGAGAATAGCTGTTGGTTAGTCGATGAAGTCATATGGTTGTTGTTGTTGTTATACCTGGTGACCAACGGTAACTCGCGCAACTTATAGACGGCTTGGTGATTTTTATGGGGCACATACTCGTCCATCTGAGCGAGGCATCCCTGGGGGTTACACGCAGAAGTTTTGCTTTCCAAATTTCAAAACACAAACACTTTTTCTCTAATACATTCATACTTTTAAAATTTGTTCCCAAATTTTCTTTCAAATTTTCTTTCCAATTTTGTGTTTCAAATTAGAGGCAAGAAAACAGCTGACTGCTATTTTTATGAACATTTTTGTTGTTGCTTTCTTGGTGAAATTAAAATTGCTCTCAAATTGCTTAAAGTTTGCATGCAGCCTACGTCACAGCCGTCAACTTAAATGATTTTCGGCTAACAGGAATTAATCGGGAGAGTTGTATGCGTTTTCCATGAATTCAAACGTGATAATCTTGTTAACATTTAAGTTGGCATTAACAATTAATTCCGCTAAAGAAGTGCTTAAGAAGTCATGAAAACACCAATTCATGGTGAACGCATTCACTTTTTTTTTGTTGGGTATGTAGTTGATGTTTTTCACATCATTCGTGTCGTTCCTAAACTTGTATTTTCGATGTTATATGGCAAATTGTTTAATGATACAAATGGTTGTTGAAAAGAGGTTTACAATGAGATTGCGGCTGGCGCCAATGTGTGGGCGGCAGTAAACTGGTTGCTGACTCGTACTCTGGTGGGGGAGGAAACGGCGTATTATATTTAAATGATAAATTGTACTCACTTGTGCAATGTAGCAAAGGCATTGTTGCTAGCAAATTTGTCTTATCTGACATAAAGACATCTCCATACGTAGCGGCGGCTGGGGCAATGGCTGTGCGAATCCACGACTGAGAGTTGACATACTATTGGCATTACTGCTGAAGGTCCAGATTTAGCGTTGTCGCATAAATTTTTTATAAATTTTCTAAAGTCAACACTCTCATTCTTCAATTCGGCAATGGCCGGCTCATCTGATTTTAACATTGTTTTCGCATTCTCACCTCCATCATTGGAAGCCGCAAAGGTTTCTGTCTTATCTGTAGACACGCACCTTTCCAACAGCCGTAGGCTGTGACATGGCATTTAATTCCAGCGCTAAAATAATAAGAAATGTTTCGACAGCTTGTTGTGGAGAACAATAATAAAACAAATAAGTTTCCACTTTTCGTTGAGAATAATAAATACAGTGTAACCTCGATTAACGCAACCAATAGATATTTTTGGGCTGTTGCTAAAACCGAGTCAAAAATTTCTATAATATTATTTAAAACCAAATAACAAGTTTATTTAACAAAACAAAGGTTTGAACTTTTAAAACAAATAAAATAAAATTTATTTAACTAAAATAAAGATTAAAAACAAAAAATATATTTCGAATAAATAGAAATTACACATTATCTGTAAATTTGTAGAAGTTGAAGCTTTAAGGGAAAAAGAGTGCAATTTTCGACTGTGTTTATTTGAACGATGTATTTTTTATTTACACAAAATTAAATTGAAAAATAAAACTTATGTTTGTTTAGCAAAGTTGAGTTAATTGAGGTTTTGTGCTTTGAAAGGTTGTGTTAACAGTCTCACCAATATATATGATTCTAATTGTGCTTTTTTCTCTTAAAAATTATATGAATATGTGAAATTTATTATTATATACTTTATGATATTCTCATAAAGTATTTTTTTACAAAAGCAAACTCAATAACTGTGGAGGAAAGCATATCCATATAGTACTATTTCTGCTAATGCTTACTTAGCTCATCAGTGGATTTTTCCTAATTTTTGAATACAAACCCAAAAAAAAAAATTCAATTAGTGTCACCAATGTTAAGAATTTGGGTGTTGCGATTATCGATGGTTGCGTTAACCGAGGTTCCACTCTGTATATGTAATTATTGCAACGCCATGCGTCTTTTTTTATTACTGTATATATTTTCTTAAAACAGAAACTCGTGTCAGAATATTTAATTTCAGAGCAATTATCGACTACTTTTGAATGGTTGAATAAGTTATTTAAAAAAAAAATGCAATGGCAACGCTGAACGTTTTTTTTTTTTTTTTTTTTTTATTATCTTGGATCAGGAGATGGCCTGTGATGTGTATTGTGCTCGAACTAGAGGAATGGGATAGTAGAAGAAATGACAGAAGGTGAAGCTTCACTATCTTACAACACTGTTTTTGCACGTTATTTGTTTTTATAGAATTGTTGTAGCGTCTCTGATGTCAAGGAGACGTACTAAATTTTGAAGCTTCCTTTTTTAGTAGCCACTTTTAATAATTATTTTACTTCGCAATACCGACGAAGAGGGCGTCCTGATGTTCCTGTGGCGATTGGATACAGCTGTAGCCGTCACTGTTCAGTGACCAGTGACTATGCCTTCGCCACTGAAACTTTTCGGCAACAACTGACACAAACACACAGAAATGCACAACAGAAAAATGCGAGTTATTGTTTTTTTTTTATGAGTCTGCCACTGGGGTTGAACTCAGGAAAATTATTCGTTTTTTAGTCAATGTGCAGAATATTTCGACCATTTTTCGTCAATTTAATTTTCGTTTATGAAAAATAAGTGATACTTATGTATATAAAATGTCGTCTGGCAAGAAATTTGAAATCAGTCGCCGAGATGAGGGTACAAAAATATGAAAAAGTGGCAACTTCAAATGACTAAAGCTCATGATATAAATGAGTTACAGGTAGTGTGAACTTGCCTTTAACTTATCGCTCACTTTTAGGTTAAAGTGAAGTTGTCATAATGAAAAAGTGATTATCCGTCTATTAAAATCCTGCCTTTAACTAACGCCAAGTTATAATAATGGTCCTCAGATGGATGTTGTCCCAGTGGAAGCGTATACTTAATATTTTTAAATATTAATTTAATATCACTCATACGCCAGGAAAATTATTTACATATTCGTATTACAAAGGTGCACAAATTATTCTAAAATATACAGTTCACTATACTCTTCAGTACTCTCAAGCACTGTGCCATACTTCAGTCTTTGCAAAAAATCCAGCACTTCATTTCAGACTTACCTTTCGCGATCATATTTCAATGATGGTAGACAAAGCCAATGTAGTACTTGGAATCATGCAACAATGATCTAAAGAATTTCGCAATCCATATATTACAAAACTTTTATTTACTTTACTTGTTCGTCCAAATCTCGAGTATGGATCTATTACACTGTGCTACAGCAAAATTATGCAGGGGTTCTCATGTACCAATTCTCTTTTGTTGGAGTCCATAGAGAACGAAAAAGCCGTTAGTTTTTTTTTTTGGTTTACTTCGAAAAGTGATTTTATAACGGTAAATGTAGTAAAAAACGTGTTTTTAAAAGTTTCAAGTTGAAGGAGTCACATACGAAAATTGGTAAAAGATGACAATTTCATGCAACAAATGTTATTTTGAGAAAAAAATGCATGGAATGGCTCTCTTTCAGTGTGTGAAAATTTTTTTTGCCATGCAAAAAGGGAAAATTTTGAGCAGATAGTAAACAATATGCTGTCTGCCTACCATGCGATGGGTTACAGAATGTCAATAACACTTCACCATCTGCATGCTCATTTGGAAAGATTGCCATCAAATTTAGGACAGATGCGTGATGAGCAAGGTGAACGCTTTCACCAGGAAATATTTAGAATTGGACAGCGTTATATAGGAAAAATAAAATCAGTATGCTTTCTAGCTACTGCTGGTCTTTAAAGCGCAGTTATAAAAAGAAAAGAAAAACATGTCATTTCTAAATAAGAAACCAAAAAGTCAAAACACAAAACACAGCATAAGTCTGTATTTTTTTTTAACGATTTATTTGTAATTACCCATTTTGGAAAGCTAATTTAGTGTTCTTTTTTCCGAATAACAAATATGTATACTGTTTGGTATCGCATAAAAATGTGTTTTGTTACATTTCATTTACACTTCAAATTTGCATTGTTTGAAATATAATATGATATCCTTCAAACAGAAGAAAAAATGATAGAAATCATTTGGGAAACAAAGAAGTTATGACTCTTTCAACGTGAAACTTAAAAAAATACGCTTTTCACTACATTTACCGTTATAAAATCATGTGTCGAAATGACCTAAAAAAAAACTAAAGGTATTTTCGTTCTCTATGGACTGCAACAAAACAGAATTGGTACATGAGAACCCCTGCATATTTTTTTTTTTTTCAACTTTTGTATCACAGAGTTATCACCATTTTCTAAATTAAAAAGTGGACACGTGACAATTCATCGATTAGAATTAAACTACTCTAACATTTAACCACAGAGCTGTACGAAAATTATTACTTTTATTGCGGCATTCAAAAAGGTTTATAAATTCAATTTTGAATGGAAATTTATGTATTAAAGCTTTTATATATCATAAATATTTTGTAGGAATACGGTAGTTAATCTATAATTAAAATTTAATTAAAATTTGAACCAATTAGAATGTTTTTTTTGTTTGCTTCAATAAGTTCTCACAAGTTTGCATGCATCGTTATGATTGATGAAATAAATAAACTCAATATTGTTTTGTATTTTTTCCTTTGTTTTCTAAGCACAGCTATAAATTACGCAAACTCACAATGTTCGATAAAACTTTCCTCTAGTAAAAATAACTGAACACAAAAACGTGAGTCAATCATATTTTTCTTAAGAAAAATGTTTTTCTCTTTGGACGTACAAGAACAATTATTGTTACTTAAATACACCAACACACAAGTGACTTTTGTAAGAATGAATGTTGTTTTGGGTTAAAAGGTCAATTGAATTGTAAATATAAAACAACAATAGAAACGTACACGCACATTCACTTACACTTTGTTTCGTAGTTTCTGAAGAATTTTTTAGCATACTTTTAGGGGTGGCAAAATAAATAAGAAAGATGTAAGAGAAACATATATGGATGTATAAAACAAGATTGAGAGAATTGTACAGAGTAGAGAACAACATGATTAAAAAAAAAAATAAAACAATACAAGGTCAGTGGAAACGTGAATATACGTTTCGTAAGGAGGCTTGGCGTTTGACTGTTTTTTTTTTAATGTTTTATAAGTGTGTCTGGATGCATCTCTAATTTTGGCATCAGTTGTATCTGTAGTAAATGAAAAGTAAAATTAAAAAGAATACACTGGTATGGGAAAGAAACTATTCTTTGCACATTTTTTCTTTTTAATTTGTTAGAATTTTCATATTTCATAATTTGCATCTTAAAAAGGAAGAAGATTTGCTTTTTAATTTCTTATTTCCAAAGATCATGGACATAATGAAGGGACGGAAAACCGAAATTTATTTCTAAATTATTCGCGTTTATGAGCAGCGTTACTTTTAAATAAAATTGCTTGTAGTTCCTTTCAGTGTGTAGATATGTGTGATTTTTCATTTTCTGCAAATAAGAAATATACAGGGTGGCCCAAAAGGAGCGAAGGTGTTTGAATTGCTTATAACTGTTTTTATTATAATTTTTTTTTGTTTTCAGTATTTTGTAAAGAAGACTTGGGGAATTTAAAATGGAACCGTACACAATTGAACAACGTGCCAAAATAGTTGAATTTTATTTCAGAAGAAAATTATGATTTAATTCATAATCTAATTATGAGCGACGAAGCCCATTTTGAATTGAATGAGTACGTTAAAAAGCAAAAAGGGCTACGGAAAATCCAAGAGTAGTTCAACAGCGAGAATTGCACCGACTTAAGTGTACCGTTTGGTGCGGTGTTTCGTTGGAAAGGATAATTGGCCAACATTTTTTAGTAGCGAGGGACACAATAGCTCTTTGAATTTAAACCTCTTCGGTAATTTTGAGCCACCCTGTATTATACATCGAGCCGAATACGTAACCCGCAAAAAACACATTTTGCAAGAGACGTTTTTTAAATTTTTTTGTTTTGCCTATTTGTCATGCAAGTTATACAAGAGTTTTACTTTAACTCTCCATATAGAAATATTTTTTGTGCCAGTTACGTTAAATTTGGTCGTCTACATTTCGAACAGGTTAAAATAAAATGTGAACGAGAAAATAACGTAACGCACAGAAAACGAAAATAACAGGTGTTTTTTTTGAAAATGTTTTTCTATTTTCTTAACAATTTTTGCTTGAAAATTGAATAGTAGTAGTAGCCTACAAATGACCTTGGCCAAGTAGTAAATAAGTTTTGCGTTCAGAAATTTTTATTAAGAACAGAATGAAAAGATGGAACTAGAGATGGGCTCACATAATTCGCGTGCATCATGCATTTTCAGTCGTGATCACGTTTGGTTGTCAGTAATTTTACGCTCCAATCACACTATCGTGCATAAACGTGAATATAAAAAATCCGCATGCGTGACGATATATGGGTAGAATTTTTTCCTGATTGTTTCCTGAATGAAATGTTCGAAAGTTTCTGAAAAGCATTTAGGAAATTATTAAATACAAATAAAAGTGGTGCATTTTCGGCAGCATATAAATGAAATATTTGTATAAGTTTTGATAGTAAATTTATAGAAATGATTTCGTTAGTTAAATTTTTTCCCGTGACCATGGACTTTTATTTACATTCACGTGGAATAATTTAAAAATAATTTTTACAAACAAAACTGAAACCGAAAAAAATTATTAATTTCAAAAATCGTTATTATTATTATTATGGGGCTCGAAACACCTCGACCAATAAGATTTATTGTGCAAAGACCTTCATGTTAGACCACTTATTCTAAGGCTTCTGAGGAATCCAAGCACTATTTGGGGTCTGGTGTTTCTCAGGTTGTGTGGAGGCAGCACAGTTGACTGTTGAGCAAACTTCCTTGCTTCCTCAATGTTTTGTGCCTTACGCAGGACGTATTTTAGCAGCCTTTTAGCGTTCCTACTGAGTAGAACCTTCTCGTCCTCAGTTCCTGAGCCATGAACAGAAGAGGTGAGGAGTTTATCCTCCTCTTCTGCGATGATGTCTCCTGTCTATTCTTTGATTTTCTTTTTTTTTGGTAAATGTGGCTGTGTACATTCAACAGAAAGTGAAGGCTTCTTAGGTTCAAATGTTGATTCCGCCCCATGGGAATCATCCTGAGTTGTCAAGCCCTTTGCAGAACAACTTGGGTTTACTTGTGGTTACAAGTTCCACACTGCTCTGTTCCAATGGGCTTAATCTTACTTCCGTAGATGTACCACCACCAAGTAACTTCAAAATTTCTCTTCTTAGCAGCCAATTTTCCCTTTAAATTTACTTTATAGTGAGTCCATACGTATGATTAAACAGGTAATATAATATAAATTATGTAGTACATCTCATACAAACTCTTTGCCATTCTTTTGTAGTTGTCAGTGGCGGTCCTAAGCCATTCAATTGACCCCATTTGTCCTTAAGATGTTGTACGTTTTTGACAGTACTGACAACACATATGTAAATACACCTGTTGTAAACCATAATCGCTGTTGTCAAACGCAAACCACTTAACATTCAACATTTTCAAAAATACAACATTAAAATAACAACTGTTATAAAAAATTTTAGGGCCCTACTTTTTATTAGAATAAAGGAAAAAAGAATAAACATGACTAAATATTCATTCAATCATTTGTAATAATTTAAGTTCAATTAAAGATCACAGCTTCTGAATATGTTTTTGTTATTTGCAATCAAAGAATTCAAGTTTCACTATTTCACTTTTACTTTCAAAGAATTTTCCAAGGGTTAAAGTACAGGCGTACATACTACATACAAACAAACATGCAAACAAAATTTCTTCCGGTTTACATAACTTTCTTAACTACTTTAGTTGATACCCTCATTTTTATCCAATATTCTTGTCATGCGAATCACAAAATCAAAACAATAAATGAAATATCACGTGTAGCCAATGTTTTGCAAAAAAAATGCATTATCTTGTCTTCTTTCAACAACAACAATAAATGAGTGTTGCTCATTTAAGAGAGAACATAATACGGTACACTCAAAAGCACTGTTGCCACAGATAATCCCAGCAAAAACAGACATGCAAAAGTAATAGTGAAGGCATGGATTCCAATGCAAATTAACTAATTTGAACACAAGAACGCGTCATTTAAAGAAGTGCTTACAACCAATGAATGTTCCATGATTTTGTTATTATCAAGGCGCGAGACCAAAATCATCGTTTCTTGAGAAGTCATTACTTTTTTATTGTGTGAAATGGTAATTTTTTTACGCAGGAGGGTGGCGATGGCTGAAGTAGTCTGCACGTTGACTACTAAATCAAAACAGACCTGGGTTCAAAACCACTTTCAGACTAAAATTATTTAAAAAAAAAAACGGCAAAAAACGTGCAAAAAGCGGAGATGTGAAATAATTAATTAAGTTTCACCTCCTGTCGTTTCTCTAACTATCCCCTTCCTATAGTTCCAGCACAAGGCATCGAATGTATAGGGGTCATCTCCTGAGTGCTGGTCCCAGACAAAAAAAAGGGTCATTATCAAATGTTGTTTTCGTAACTGAAAACTAACTGGAGTTCTTATAAATAAACTCCAACAAGGTTTTTATTTTCAGTTATTTATTATTTTAATAGGTTTTTCTAATTATTATCTTATATTACGATAATACTTTATCTTATTACATTCGCTGCAAAGTCACGGGTAGTATTTTCGTAGCTTATGTGTCTGTGGGTTTAAGCGATATAATCCGTAGGAAGAATCAATTTCTATATGCTCCAAGCTAATAACACTTCTGAGCAAGACACAGAACAATACCCACTAGAGCCAGTGTATACCAGCAAGAAGCCAACCTTCAGTTAGGCATTCCGGCAATTGAAGTGGCTGCGGTTGCTGTATTATTTATAAGTTGGCTTATAGACTGGAGCGAGAAAACTTCCCGGAAGTTTCACTTTTCTTTTAAGAAGTGGCCCCCGGCTAATAACAATTACAGGACTTATCAGAACAATACTCGGTACGGAAGTCTACCTTCGCTGCACTATGAACTATGCGTAATTATTATTATAGCAACTTGGTTTGAGATTGAGACCAACCAGTAAGAAATCTACCTTCGGTTAAATAATAAAAATAATGAACCAGTTACGAAAATATTGTATTTTAAATGATTTTTAAACATCACGACACGCATTGAATGAAAAATTCTGTTGGACAAAATATTCGATACGAATAAGATTGTCAAATTTTACAATATGGTGCGATATGGCGAAGGATGGCAATTCACTCACAATGAAAAATTGTTTCTATCTGGTAATTTGTCAGTTCAGACTATTGTAAGAAAATTGTCACACAACAATAAATTTATTTGCCAAAAATTTTCAGTTCTCACTGTTGTCAGATTATTGTATCGCAAAAGTTGTCAGATTCGATGTTAAACATTGTCTCTTAATATCTAAAGGCAGCATTGCCAATATAAATATTTATCTGACAATGCTGTTATTGTACGGTGTACTAAATTAAGTACAAATAACGGTACAAAATTTGGCAATTACTGCTAATTGAAATGTCAGGTGTTCTAACGATTGCCAAAATTTTGATAATATTATTGTCATACAATGCACGGACAATATATTTTGTGACAATATTGCCATCAAAAAATTGAGTTCACACGGTTGTTAAACATTTTATTACACCGTTTCTGTCAACATTGTAATATCCGACAATCTTGTGTTCAAAGTTTAAGACCAACTTGCGATGTTCGATAGCCAGCGAAAACACATTCAACTCCTATGATGGTTAAAAAAAATATTTTACTCGTTAATAGCAAGAAGAACGCTGCAAAAAACTTGCAATAATTGTAAAAAACTAATTTTTTTGAAAAAAAAAAAAAAAACTGGAAACTTTTTTACACCTCAAAGAACTGCTCAAAACAGATAAAACTGCGCAGTTGGCAACGTTGATGGTGGCCAAAAATGTTCACAATACAGCGAATGAAGAGAATTAAAAGAAATTAAACACTATCAGAGAAAAATAGAAAGAGAGACAGAGAAACACATAGTTTAAAATGCCGTTAACAATGCTAAACTGGATAAACTTTTTTGTACGGAAAAGTGTGTGTGAGTTTTGCACTTTCGTACACAAAAACAAACAACAAAAAAATAACTTTGCACAGAGTATACGAGTACGAACACGTTGGTTGGTTAGAATGGGAGATATTCTTACGCACATGTTTATACATACATATGTATGTACATTGTACATTAATATACATATACAAATAACAACAGCGAGAACCAAAAACAAGAACGGCTAAAGAAAGAAAAAAATAAAAAAGAAAGAACAAAAATGTTGTTGAAGGAGGAAAAGAAATGAATGAAATTGTATTTGTTTTGAGATTTGACATGGAAACACTTATTTGTTCAGTCTTACTAAAGCAACGCGTGTGTAAACATCGATTCTTCTCCAACTACTGCTGCTCTACAAATTGCACTCTTTTTGTCTAAATGAACATTTCATAATTTCAAATAAATACTTCCTTAACTTATAAAATTATAAACAAGAAATTCTTCTCGAAACTATAAAGTGTTGCACGATTTCTTAACAAAGAAAAAACTTCAAGTTTTCTTTGGGGGTATTTTTAACAAAAATATAAATTATTAAATTTAAAAAAAAAAACGCTATTATTGTTTTTGATCAAAAAAAAAAAACGTTTATTTCACACGTTGTATAATTTTGTATTGGGGTGCCTTCATTTCTACGTGTCGCGTGTATCCTTGTAGTATTTGTTGCATTTACAATTTGTTGATTTCGTCATATTTAACCTCTTTTAAATACGTTGACCCATAAAATTTACAAGTACTTTGTAAATAGAAAATAAAAGCCACAAGAAAATGTAAATCTAAATTATTATGCATGTATGTATGTATGTGTGTATGTGCATAGATATGTAAATAAGTTTTACTCACTCAACAAAAAAAAATAAAAAAAACCGAAAGTGAAACAACAAGTAAATAATTTATAAATTTCTACTGTTGCCGCAAAATGCAAAGAAAACCAACAGCAACAATAATAACAACAATGTTACTTGCCACATGTACTAGATGAATGAATGAACTTTATTTTTAGTCATTCATGCAATAAAACCGTCCAACCGTACGTTTGTCTTTCATTCATTTCAAATCTATTTAATATTTATTTATTTACATACGAGTGCATGCATATTCATTTATATATGAATACATGCATATGTATATATTCCATTTATCTGTAACAATACCAATTTGTCGAGTGCAATGTTTTTTTCATGGATTTCAAGAGTGAAGCGTATGTGGACACAAAATTTATTAAAATGTTGGTAAAAATATTTTAAATACTGGTTTGTTTCACATGGAGTCCATCCTAGTGCATGAGCATTAGTCTATCGATCTGGAGATTAAGGGTTCGATTCCCACTTAGAATCTGTGTGTTGCTCCAGACAAGCTAAGAGTTTCGCAAATTGAGTGTTGTTTATAAAAAAAAATTTATTATGGTTGTTTACAAAATTTAGAAATGTTTAGACTATCATCCAGTAGTGCGCTACCCTATCAATTTGAAGATTCTAGTTTTGATTTCTAGAGTGCAATAAATAACACTGACATAAATATTTTACAAATCTATGGACTACAAGTCCGATGTATGGGGATGTGCTTCAAATAATTCTTTTGAAGTTACTCGAGCGTGTACATGAAAGGTCGAAGAAACTCATTGAAGACAGTAGGGTAGCCAACTCAATTGACTCTCTGGAGCATCGTCGCAATGTGGGGTGCGTTTCGTTATTCTATCGTTACTGTAATGGGATGTGCTCTAATGAAATCAGAGAAATTCTTCTTGAAACCCGGTCATTCGCGCTCACAACGCGATCACCATTAAGAGCGCACCCATTTGTGGTGGCTTTGGCAGGGACTCGCACTACGCATTACAGAGAAATTTGGATATTTGACCGAACAGCACGTATGTGGAATAAACTCTCTGCAGAAGTCTTTCCTGTCACTTTTGACGTGGGAAAATTCAAATCGGTCCAAGAAAAAAAAATTTATGTTTTGCTAAATTTAACAGCGAGTGAAAAGCGGGTGTTGCGTGTGGGTACCACGTGATTTCAATGTTGAAGTAATTTCGAGCAGAATCGCACAATCGTTAGTGCAAACAACCCGGAATGTTCGCAAATTTAACAATGGTCGAATTGCTAACAGTTACTGAATCGTACTACAGGTATTGAGTTACCACCTCATTTTTCTGAAGAGGGACAAAATGGGTGAATTGTTATGTGGAAACATTTTCGTTAATTTTTTTTAATTCTCCCTCATTATAAAATACTTATGCGGCGATATGTTCTGACACTATTGAAATTATCGTAAGCACTTGGAGGAGTATTGATGTATGATGATGTTGAATTGCGTACCATATAAAATACTTGTCCTTAAAATGCTTGAAAGAAATTGAACACCCAACGTTTGAGAACGCCTGACGATATCTTATTTGTGCACAGTAAATTTATGGGCAGAGATCTTTAAACTTTTTGATATGTTGAGTAAAATAGTTTGTGCCAATTCATGGGTTAAAACTGCATGCCATATTTTGTCAAAGGCTTGAGAGATACAACGACAACTTACATATCGTTCCAGTAAAATGAACCGACAGCTCATACCGCAAGAGACTCAATGTCGATTCCGTGAGAATCACTCATTCGTAGTTCGTTCGCCCTGTACAAGGACACTAACTGCGTTCTTTCAATGTTTATCTTATTACTTCCACTAATCCAAGTGTTTTTTTACTGGTGTTGTTTTTTGTTTCGAATCAGAACAGCAGTTTTGCTATATCGCCTTGTGTTTAATGTGGGACGCAACTTGGTCATCAAAAGCTCAAATGATTTTGGAATAAAGCTTAATAGACTTGTAATAGGCTGCCTTCCTAAACGTCAGCTACTTCCTAGTGTGAAAAAGTCACATGTTCTTAAATGCAACCGTGCTAAGTTCGACAATGTATGGCATTCCTAAAGTCAGCAGATGCACAGTTGATGCGCAAATAAACACAACAAAAGCATCTGTTCGATTTATAATGCTTTGTATAAACAATGGCTACTAAAGACCAAAAGTACACAATTTTAAATGAAATAAATACTTAATTTCAATTAAAAACTTGTCATTTCATTAAATAAGAATTATTAGACTTGGGTGCCTCCGCAGTCTAGTGCATGAGCATTAGTCTCAGCAATATGGAGGTGCGGTTTCGATTCCCGCTTATACCTTGGGTGTTTCTACAGACAAGCTGTAAGAGCTTCGTAGAGTTTGTATTGTCTTTAACAACATTATTCTTATTAATTATTTTCCAAAAATTAAGTTTTTCGCAGACATTGTTTTTTGTAATGCAAAGTAAACAAATGTTGCCGTTGCGTTGACGCCGCGTTATTTCGGTATGCTACATACAAATTGTATGGGCATGAGAATTTTTGACAGCTAGAAAACGCTTTCCGCTCTTATTTAGGTATGGCTGTTACTGCTTTACTTAAACACTGCTTTGACATTACATACAGATGTACAGATGTTTAAGAAGGCAGCCAGACCTACGAGCTTGTCTTGGTTTTTGGCATAATCATTAAGTCAATCAATAATTTAGTAAATTAAATTTATTTGTATATTTTGCTATTAAAAAATAAATTTTTATCAGCGTGTATTCTACAAAATGATGCATAAAATGAGAATTTAAAAAAAAACATAAATTTTTTCCCCGATTAGATTGCAGGTGCCATCATGGCCCCTAAAAGTGTTACCAATAACAAACTTTTGTCCTTAAATGTCTGATTTTCGCTCAATAATCAATAATTCTTCTTTTGAAGGATTAATTTGCAGGCTCCATAATGACTAAAACTGATGGCAAATAAACACATCTAGACAAATATAAACCTTGTAGGTGCAAAAATACCAAAAAAAAGAATTACAAACCATGAAATTCGAAATATTGTTAAAAAATTAAATTAAACACTTGGATTTTTAGTAAAGTGAACTGTTTCAAAATTAAACAAAAAAAATTTTTTTTTTCTCAAATATTACAAGGTTGCTTTAAAGCGTATGAATGATAATGCCCCAAAAAACAAACAAAAAATCATTTAATATTATGAATGAGTGAAATGTGTGCATAAATTAAATATTTAGAAAAAAAAAATTAAATTTTCATAAAAATTCAATAAAATAAACAATGTGAATTGATAAAACCAACAAACCGTAATTTACTAAAAAAACAAACAAATTATTGTATTATTCAATTGTTAATGGTGTGAAAATTTAAAATAAAATTTTAATTATATTTTTTTTTTCTTTCAATTGTATAGAAGCATGCCAAAATCAGTCGTATATTTTTATGAGTATTCAAGTATAATGAGTGCTACAAAGCAATAAAACAAAAGTAATTTTTAAAATAAGTGTGTACTTATTCATTTCTTTTTCTTTGTTTTTTTTTAATATGTATATTTAAAGAAGCGGCTTGATTTGTTGTTGCTGTAGTTATTTAATTTAAATAAACAAAAGATAAAAATCAACGAAATAAACAGAATACCTCTATTGATTTGTTTTCTTGCATAAAAATCACTTTCACTTGTTGTGTATAAAATCAAACAAAAACAAAAAAAAAATCAAAAAAACATTAACTGCATTTTAAAGAAAATAAAATTAATAAAAATAAAAAAATCAAACAACCAACGAGCAAAAAACAAAATAAATAAGTTTTGGAGCTGCAGTAATTTTGTTTGTTCTTCCTCTCTTTCTTCTCTCCCCTGCGACTTAAATCCGCCACCCTTCCACAAACAAATTTTAATTTTATATTTTTCAATTTCAAGTCTTCAATACACAAAAAGTCATGGATCACAAAGCAATTACCAGTCAACTGCGGGGTAAGAAATATAAGAAAACAATAACAAAAACTGCAAACACCAAACAGAAAAGAAAATAATTATTCCTAATCAATTTCACATCAATTGTGTTCGAATTTAATTTGCTTTTTGTTCTTGCAGGCGTATGAGTGATATTTAATTAACTCTTTTTTTTTTTTTTTTTTTTTTTTTTTTTTTTTTTTTTTTTTTTTTTTTGAAACGACTTTAATTTATGTTACACTCAAAATATTCTGTTCATAAAATTACCCGAAACTGCAATCTATATATATATAGCATTTTCAATTTAAATTAAACCTTTTTCAAATTAAACGAAACCTTTTTCAAATTAAACGAAACTTTTTTCAACATAAATGAAATTTTATTCAATATAAACGAAACTTTATTCAATATAAACTAAATTTTTTTTCAAAATAAACGAAACTTTTTCCAAAGTAAATCAAACTTTTTTTAAATTAAGAAGAACTTATTTCAAATATAATTAAACATTTTTTAAATTGAATAAAACTTAAAAAAAACAGTAAAAAATAAGTAAAGTCGATTAAGTCACACTTAATAGAGAGGTTGCCCACTATTGTCAATCATATTTCGTATTTCTTGTGATTTATGGATTCTGGAATTATCCATAATTAAAAATGAATTTTGTAACTGTGGGATGCTTACAATCTTGTCCAAGAGTTCCCGAAGAAATTCTTGGAAACGGACCGAATTCACGGTGGAAAGCGAAAAAACTTTTTTTGTAAACAATGCCGCAATTATAGTTACGTTCCTTCCCCTCACGGTTGGCACTACAACATGAGCTCTCTCACCTCCTTTGGCTTGTGCTTGTGAATGCCGTAAATGTAAATTGAGCCCGCACTCATCTATAAATACCATTTTTCCTTTTGTTGCGGAGACCACATAGTAAACTCTGAGGCATATTTTCGACGGTTTTCAATAGTCGTTGCACTATTCATACCGTCCATTTCGATGGAAGCCATTTTTAGCGTAATCTTGAGTTCTTTCAAGCCATTGAAAATTGTAGATAGAGCTAACGACAAATTGAATTGTTCAAATAATTTATTGCGAATATTTTTAAGGGTTATTCCAGGTTCACTTTCCACAAGTGTCTCAATATTTTCCAGAATTTGGGTAGTCAACTTTTTTGACCTATTTCTCTCACGATTAACTTCCACACGTTCGCAACCGTTCTTTTTATAACGTGAAATTATAGTTTTCGCGGTGTTTGTATTAACGGAAATTATACGAGTTGTTTCTGTGATGGTATTCCCTTCGTTATACAATTTAATAATCCCTGAAAAATTAAATGGTTTAATTTAATTTGAAAAATGTTTAATTGTATTTGAATAAAGTTCTTCTTAATTTAAAAAAAGTTTGATTTACTTTGGAAAAAGGTTTGTTTATTTTGAAGAAGGGTTCGTTTAATTTGAAAAAGGGTTCGTTTTATTTGAAAAAGGTTACGTTTAATTTTATAAAGAGGTTTAATTTAAATTGAAAATGCAATATATAAAAAGAAGTGTACACTTTGATGTCACTACTAACTGCGAAAACGGGTCAACCCATTTCAGGGAACGTTGGGGATGGTCTGTGGATGGTTTATGTGAAGTTTGCACAAAAGCGGCATTTAGATTTTCCTGTATATTCCCATACAAATGTCAAACTAAATGCCCTCCATTTTCCATATTATGATTTTTTTACTGTCATTTGAAAAGTTGAAAACCGTGTATCGCAATGTTTTATGTGTAGCCTTTAACCCACCTGTCTCATTCATCCTATTTTTGTAAATTAAGACAGCCAAATAATATTTACCATAGAAAGATTTTTATTCAATAATTTATTTTATAATAAACTGTATTGCACGTGTCGCTTAATTCTTAACCCAAAAATCTTCTCCTTCTTCTACCGAAAACTTGCAAGTTGCCAGATCTAGTGTATTAAGCTATTTTTCGGTTGCTAGAGTTCATTGTTGTGATCAAGCGAGTTTCCATTGCTTGATGCCCATAATGTGTTCAATGACATTCGGTCTTTCTAATTGGGCGGGTTGAGCGGGTTCTTTTCAGTCGTTGTTTCGATCGTCATTTTATTTGTGCGCTGACCATTAAATTTTCTACTTGCTATACACCTGCCTTGTGCAGGGTGTCTGGTGGCAAATTTATATTTTTAAATACGATTATTTCAAAAAGTAATAAATGGAAGGGGGGAGGGTGGTGCCATTGGAATTATCGATTGTGCGCATTTGCCAGTCACGATGTTGCAGTGGTCGAGTGAGCATCGCGCGAGTTACTTCCTTATTATGATTAGACATAAGTTGATAACACCATCTAGACATAAGTAAACACAACTGTCTAGACCTAAAATGAAACTAATATTACAATGTACAATAAACTGGTAATCACGAACAGACATAATAAGCAGATATCTACAGAAAGTAAATAATAAAACAATTGCCGAAATATACCTAATTAGAGATAAGATAAAATAAAGAACAAAGACTTGTTTAGTATAAATAGAACGCAAAATTATATTTTTAAGTTAGTCTTAAGATTCATACTATTGAATAAATGAAATAAGTAAACCTTGTGTTTCATTTATATAATTCGCGACTAAAATATACCAAAAGGGTATTAAAAAAATAATGTATTTAACAAATTAAACGAGTTTAAATTTTTCTTTAAGTATTTATTTAAATCATCCGGCATGAATGGAGAAACTAAAATTAATTTTACAATCATTCTTTTATTCTTAGGAAACTTAAATTTTAAAGACTGTTGCAATTGCAAATGTTCTGATTGGTTAATTTCCATAAAATTATGTTACTAAAATATGTCAATCTTGCATTATTTTATATTAAAAGGATTGCTATTGGTTAATACCTTAAAATTGTTAGTCTTTAATAAATTGCAATTTTACACTTTATTGCAAGACAATTTTTACTTGCATTTTCGTGAGAACGGAAAAGAAACATTATATTTTTGTTTTGCAATTGTATGGAATTTACACCCGCCAACACAGAATATACTTTTTATATGTAAATCGAATTCGCTGTGGAGACACTTTTTAAGAGTACTGATTCTTATGTAATTGCTTGTCGACAATTTTGTTCAAAGTTCGGTATTCGGCGAATATATGATGGACCGAGAGTAAATTTAATTCGTTCGTGGGTGCAGAGTTACCGCGCAACTGCTTCGGCTATGAATGCCCCACGGCCAGGGCCCAGTCGATCCGAAAACATTGAACTGGCTGAAAGCAGTTTTCGTGAAAATCCGCGACTTTCAATACGGAAAAGAGCAGCCTCACTGGGACTTCCTAGAGCGATTATTCATGTAATTTAAAAAAAAAAGATCTGGATGACATAATCTTTAAAAAATAAAATCCACATTTCCATTCTATCGTTGTTCAATGCTCTTAGAGCCTATTTCACTAATTCTATTTAAATATGAATTCATATTTAACTGTCGATTTTCATTTTCATCTAGAATATTTAAGTATTGTTTAAGTAGCCAGCACTCTGCATTTAAATATTGATTTTGCCACAGCATGAAACAGCTTTAAAACAGCTTTTAAACAGCTTTTTAAAAAGCTGTAAGTTGACGCTATCATATTAAATATCAGAGCGTTACCATACTTTCTTGTGTTTCATTATTTCAGTTGGTGAAAATAAAATTTTTTTAAACATACTTTAAATAAAGATCATTAATTAAATTAAATTGTGTTTAAATATGTTTGGTGAAAGAGACCCTTAATAAAACTTTGTGTCAATTATTACGGCTTTTTTTTTAAGTTTGAAAATATAAATCTGCTACCAGCCACCCTTTAGTATATAAAATGGTTTGTGTGTTTCTTAGTAACGCATGATTTCCGTAAGCTGTAAGAGCTATCGAGCCGAAATCTTCAATATAGTTCGGGTAAATTCACATTAGGTTTTGAGTCCTCGGGAAGTGGACGGGGGGTTGCCAAAAGTGGAAAAAAATTTTTCAGTTTTAACGGATTCTTTTGAAATTTTGCATACAAATTGAATCGCATATCCAGATATGCCAAAAATTTTATCAGTAAGTGTACAATAGTATTGCCAGGTGTGGGACATTTTTTAAAATTATTGTTTGTAATATCAAACCGATTTGCATAAAATTTAAAACGGTTAAAGGTAAATCAGAGTCTACAACAACACGTAGGTAATACATTTTTTAAGAAATAGTACCATTAGGGGACGTATGGGTAATTTCTGTCTCTTCCAAATTATCTGAACGATTTTTAAGAAATTTAAAACATTGATATATCTGAGTCGAAAATAATTCCTAGGATATACATAAAAATGGGACCAGAAGAAGATGTAGGGGAAATTTATTACTCACCGAGACTATACTGCTTGCTATCTGTATAATTAAAACTTAAATGATGTCGTTGCCAAAGCGTATCACGGAAGAAGAAGCTGGATCGATTTCTATAATTTATTTCTGTATATTGTTTGAAGTATTTAAAGGATGGGAATTAAAAGTTGGGCGTGAGCGAAGCCGCGGGTAAATTCTAATTTAAAATAAATTAAAATTCCGTTAAAAACCGGTCTACTTATTTTTCATTTACATTTAACGAAAAGTTCTTTTAATTTTTAATGGTAAACAATTAAATGACATAAGCTACGGTCACATTAAGCAAATATTTGCCCAAAAAAACGTAACCACTATTTTCGGCAACTAATTAGATATAAAAGTCAAAATGAATTCAGATAATAATTTATTGAGAATCGATGGTGTTTTATTTAAGATAAACACCTGTTTCAAATCAAAAGTATTTTTAAATAATAAAAATATTTTATAGAATTTAGTGGTTACGTTTTTTAGGCAAATATTTGCTTAATGTGAACGTAGCTTTAAACCCGTAAAAACAATCGTTTTCGTACTTTATTTTGTTTATTTTAATCTAAAAATAAACTAGTAATTATTTCAGTAACAATTAAAGATCCTTCCGTCATTTCTGCTATTTTTACTACCAAACAATCAACGGCAAGTTCCGTAAAAACTATTGATTTTTGCTTGGTTTTTTTTTAAAATTCAGCTGTTGAAAAAATAATTAAATCAAATAGAAGAATACGAATATTTACTTTTTTCAATTTTCAGTTTATGTCTGTTGTTTGCTTTATATATATGTATATGATGCGTAGACCGCCATCAAAATATTTTAAAAAAGCTAAAATGTGTTACATGTTTGTATAAATATTTCCATAAACTATTTGAGAATTATAAAATATTTAACTGTTCCGAAAACAAACCTCAAATTCCGTAAAAGCTTTTAAAATGTTTTTTCTCTTTTATTTTATTAATTCATTTTTTTAATTTTAATGCTCCAGAAACTTAAAACTTAAACAAAGAATAATTTTGAAAGTTAACGAAAATCCTTTTTTAATACTTCCTAAATAAGCAATAGTCCGTTAGTGTAATAATTTTGTGAGTGTAGCATTGTCTTTGCTGCAGGCGTATGAGCGATATTCAATATTCTAAACTTTAAAGGTTTCTTTAGCACTGCAACAGGCTGGTCATATACATACATACATTTTACATTATATTTTATATTCAAATTATCACCGCTTCTAACAGCTTGTGGAATGTCTGCTAAATTGCTAAGCCAGTAAGACCTTTCCAATTTTTTTTAATCACATATTTTATATGAGTTTTATGCCTGCATAAGATTCCTTAATAATGCAGCCAAACAGAACATATTCAAAATGAGCTTTAATTGAAAAGTTTCTTAGCAAATTGTTGTTTCAATTAAAATATTTACCAGTTTTAGTATGCAAACAAATTAACCATATCAAGGCGATGGTGACGCTGGCTGAAGTAGTATGTACGTTGACTACAAAACGAAAATTTTCCTGGGTTCAACCCCAGTTTCAGACTTATAAAAACATCTTGCATTTTATCTGATGTGCATGTGTATGATGTGTATGTGTCAGTTGTTGTCGCAAAGTTTCATTGGCGAAGGCATACTGACTGGTCACTGAACAGTAACGCCTATAGATTTATCCAATCCACATGCAAATCAGAACGCCTTCGTTCGTTGGTATTGTGTAGCACTTGCGAAGTAAAATAATTACTAAAAAAAAAATGGCTACTAAAAACGAAGCTTCAAATTTTAATCCGTCTCCTTGCAATCAGAGACGCTACAACACTGCTATAAAAAAAAAAAAAAATAAGTGCAAAAAGCAGAGGCGCTTTAACACTGCTATCAACAAAAAGACATCCAAAAGCATATAGTGATGATTCACAACACCTCCTATCATTTCTCCTACTATCCTACTATACCTTTCCTCTAGTTTCAGCAGAATGCACCGCATGTGTAGAAGTCATCTCCTGAGTGCTGGTCCCAGATAAAAAAAATTTTGGTCTTCAATTGAAGGATTGTCTCGGGCTTATTCTATATACTCGCTTCTTCAAATAAGCGCAAAGAAAATAGTCGGGTGTTTACAAATCTGGCGTGCTGGTCCAGGATAAAAAAATTAACATATTTTTATTCATGAGGTTTTTCAATATTTAAAGCTCAATTCAAATGCCATATACATATATATATTCATATCGAGCCTTTGGTGCAATACCGTCGTAACTCAAAAAATCGTAAACTGAGAAAAATGCATTTGAAGTTTTGAGCCATCTTTTTGATAGTATTTGATAGTATTTTTTACAAGTTTTTAAATAAAGAGGCATGTTTTGTAATGTTTTCTGTTTGTAAATTTCTTGTCATAGAGGAAATATTTCATTATTGCAAATAAATATTGTTGGAAATAGCTGGAGGCAATAAAGACATTTGTAGCTGTAGAATCTGAACAGTTAGAGATAGAACCATAATCTTTTTTCCTTTAGATATATATTTCCCCAAAGATCATTTCTGCATACCCAGCTCAAAAAATTGAAATTTTGAGTTACTGCGGTATTGCACCAAAGGCTCGATATGTATTCATATACAGAATACATATACATAAAAATATAGAATTAAGGAAATAGGAATTAAGGAATTTAATTGGCGCAATTAGAAAATTCTTTGGAAAAAAGAGACTAAAAATAATTTTCATTGAATCGAATTCATTGCGGCGAAAATTTTTCCTGTGTAATTTTAAAATATATTTATGTAATTAATCTCACTTCTAAAAATTAAATATAATTGTAAAAATAAAATATCTTTAAATTTTTAAAAGTTTTTAACTCAAATTTTGGTCAATTGTAATTGCCAGGGTTGCCATGCAATTGTCGGATGCTTTTTTTAAATGACAAAATCAGCCGCTTTGTTGAATAATTTTATTCGAAAAAATTAAATTTTCCTGATGGGTTAGCGAAATGTCGAAAAAATAAATAATTTAAAAAAATTTTTATAAAAAAGACCTGCAGTGCTAAATAATTTATTGCATACAGTAGAAATAGAAGGTCAAATAAAAAGAAGAATTAATTTTAATTAATACCTTTTAATGCAATATTGATTTTTTTTTTTCGTTTTTATTAATTTTTAAGATGCACTTAATTTTCCACTTTTTCACACTGCAACAACCAACTGTTCACTCGCTCTCTTTTTTGTAGCTGTTCTTAAAGAGTACAGTTGGAGTAAAACAAAAATAACTATAAATTTAAGAACCTTGTTTTTATAAGAAATATTGATGCCACATTTGGTGACAAACCTTTGACTTTAATTTTTTTTATATTTGACCAGTGGGATCGACTATAAAACGACGGTCACGTTCGCCATCATGGAACCACCCATATACAAATCATACAATCATATCGAAGAGTACGATTATAAAAACTTGTTGAAAATTGCTTATGGCAAACTTAAACACCAGATCAGTTACATTTAGCTGGCAAAATGGTTTGTTGGGACATTTTAGTCGTTCACACAACAATTTATAAGCAATTTGTTTATTTATTTAGTTTTCTTTTTTAATACTTATAATAAAGTTTTCACAGTAACAATATGAAATTATAAACTCACACAACTGACCTCGTTCGGTGTCATTCCAGTGGCTGCAAAAGTATAAACTTTCCTTGCCGTTACAACAACAACAACACCGACAACAACAGAAACTATATCAACAACAAATAAAACTTATCAACACGCAGTACATTTTCTCTACAAACTTTTTCCCTTTTCCGGCAAAGTTTTTCCAAAGTGTGTTTGTGTGCGTAGTTGTTAGATTTTTTTTTTCGTTTGATGTTGCAATTAAAAGTTTTGCCTGCACAAGTAAAGACAAATAAAATAAGTTTTTGTATTTTTTTTGGGTGTTGGTTTATCATTTTCATAAATTTTTTTTTTGTCAACAACTCTCAATTTGCGAAATGAATTTCTGAAGAAACGCTTGTCTTTTTGAAGTACTAGAAAAGAATGCTACTAAAGGGTGTCCGAAAAGGAACGCAAAATTTTAATTAACTATTTATTTTTTATTTTTAGTTGTTTTGGCAAAGGTTTGTTTATGGAATAGCACATCGAGCAAATGGCCTCCGAGTTTTTGCAAGCAGACATGTACTCATTTGCCATGATCATTTTACATAAATGTGGCTGACTTTCCTTGAATCTACTCATTTAATGCACGGGTGGTTGTAGGCTTGTCGACATAGACCTGTGATTTCATATAAACCCACCGAAACAAGAAAGTGCACGACCGGAAAATGTTTCATGCTGGAATTGAATTGTTTCACGGGCTGTATGTCATGTTCCACCATCTTATGTAAACATTATATTGGCCACATCAATATCATCAAATTTCGGCAGAAGGAACTGTGCTATCGTGTGGCGATATGAAGCACCAGTAACAGTCACTGCTTGACCAGCCAAATTTTAAAATTATTTATTTATTCCAATTATGCCCAAAATCCACACCAAACAGTGACACTTTATATTGGACAATCACATGTGTTGTTTCTCAGAACCTCAAAAGCGCAACTTTTGGCGATTAACGATGCCATCAACGTGAAAATGTACTTCATCGCTTAGGATGATTTTGCTCACCAACTTTTCATTATTTTTGAAATATTGTTCAATATAATATATACAGAGTGGGCCAAAAGTCACCCCTGCGTGTAAAAATTTAATAACTTTTTTGTTTATTATTATTTTTTATTTATTTTTTAATATAATTTTAGCTTTGTACGATCTAAATTTTAATTATGAGAAATAATATCAGAGAGATGACCACCATTTTCATCGATGCACAATTGGGCTCTTAAACAGGTGTTTTGCATAACTGCACGCAAAGTTTCAGCCTCTATTGCCCTGATCTCAGCTTCAATGTTGTGCTTTAGTTGCTCTATAGTTTGGGGCTTGTTAACATACAGTCGTTCTTTGGGATAACCCCATAAAAAAATAATCAGGGGCAGTTAAGTCTGGTGAACGTGCTGGCCAATTGAATTCTGAATTTCTTGAGATAATTCTGTCTTCAAAGATTTCATTTAAAAGACTAATTGTAGCATGGGCCCTATGTGCTGTTGCTCCATCCTGCTGGAACCACCTGTTGGCTGCCACAGGGCGTACAATATTATTCATCATAGTACGATATTTGTCCTCATTCACCATCACTGCATTACCAACTTCATTCTCGAAGAAGTAGGGCCCTATAACTTTTTCCGATGTCACTCCACACTATACCGTCCGTACACTTGAGCGAGTGCAATTGACACTGCTGAACAACTCTGGAGTTTGCAGTGCCCCAAAATCCCATACTTTAGATGAAAATGTACTTCACCACGATAATTTCGATATGCTCGTTGCGTGAATGAAATTGAATGCCCATTGGAAAAGTAAAACTCTACCACTTTGGTTCGTTGTTCGGTCGTTAAATATTGCGTGGTAATGTAACACGGTTCGATGAATAAAATCTAAAAAAAAACAAAAAATAATAATAATCAAAAAAGTTATTGAATTTTTATGCGCAGGCGTGACTTTTGGCCCACCCTGTATAATAGGAAGTTACGTTGTTCTATCGTATAACGCTCCATTTTCTCTACACCGAAACTGTCAGCTGTCGAATTGTTTTTTAGGGTTGGCAACACTTTACTGCACAAATAACGACATATTCAAATCTTGCGTGTATTTTGGGACAACCTTTACTATATTTGGGACATTGAGAAAATCATATTATTCGGAATATGTACATCAATCGCTAAACGCCAAGGAGAATGGTTTTTCTCTCAATTTTTCGATTCGCAACTATTCATACATCTAAATTGTTCTCGCTGAACAATCGTCACCACACCATTTCATTTTTATAGAAAAGAAAATAAATAAATAAAATCGATAATTTAAAGTATATTATATATAAATAAATAAATAAATAAAATCGATAATCATGGCTTTAGCGGATTTTTGGCGATTTCGGTTCGACTTGAAAAAGTAGAAATCCATTTCAAAATTACTGATATTTATTTGAATTACAATTATTGCAATGAATGAAAATTTAGTTGTGTTTAAGTTCATAGTTCATTTATCACAATGATGTCAAAATTACTTTTGTTACTTGAAATCCTTTTTGTAATAGTTTTGTTTTTACTATTAAAAAAAATTCAAGAGATATTTTTTGTAGCAGCTGTAGAGTTCCAATTATGCCGAAATTTTTCATATAATCTTTCTATAAATTTTTTAATACTTATTTTTTTAACCTTTTTTATTCTAAGAACAATCTACAGGGTGGCACAAAAGGAGCTATATGGTTCAAATGGTTTATAACTTTTTTATTTATGCGATTATTATAATTTTTTTTTTCAACACAATAGACTGTTGGTTTGGAAAATAAAATTCAATTATTTTTGTACGTTGTTCGATCGTGTGATGATTCATAATTAATTCCCCAAGTCTTCTTCACAAAATGCTGAAAAAAAACAAAGAAAAAATAATAATTAAAAAAGTTATAAAGAATTCAAACTGTATAGCTCATTCTGCGTCACCCTGTATATACACTCGTATAAACTAAAATAAATGATTATTTTGTTTTTATTTAAATTCTGCATAAAACGCAGCGCATTTTTTTTTTGGCGTGTAAGGTAGGGTTTGGTTAAAACTGCCTTCGCATTTACAGAGACCGTCGCCATCTGCGTCGTGTGGTGTTACCAATAAAATATCCCGTCTGTGTTGATTCCTTCCCGCCACCGGGAATTCAAATTGTAGAGAGCAGAGGCAAAAATTAAAATAAAAGCGCGTGTCAAGCAGTTCAATAGCAACGCATACAAAACTAAAATTTTATTATCTTTTATTTTTTAATTCCTTTTTCAAGTCGGTGCGATTTTTTTTTTAATTTTTTATAAAATTAAATTTCCTCCCCACTGATTTCTTACTCTTTACAATTTGAAGCAGAATAAGGTTAAACGTGCTGCAATAGAAGTTGCATGTCAATCGCTTCCCTGCACTGCTTGAGTTTCATTTTGTTTGAATGAGCAGTTTAAAAGCAATAAAATATTTGCAATTTCCAATTTCACTACTTCTGATAAAGAAAAATTATGTACAAAACAGAATTAAAAGTATACTCCCCTAAAATTTGTATAACATTCTGCTACAATTTAACTTTCTTCTTTCCATAATTTTTATTTTATTTATTTATTTTTTAATATTGTTACTTGAATTACGCATTACATGCCCTGAACAAGTATTTTATAATGTTGTAGTCCTTTAACCTGAACAAACGTGAAACATAGAAAAAATAAAAAAAAAAATAAAATGAACTAAAAGAAAAGAAAACAATTTAATACAATAAATTGCTTATTATTTCTTAACTCTGTTACAAATTGTATGCAATAGTGTTGTACTTGTTGTTTCTGTTGTTTGCAGTCTGAACTTTTATAATCAGACTACGAGTAGATTATTTGCTATGAGCACGTCTTCAGTATGTACACGTAGATATGTACATAAGTATGTACATACTAACAAATTTAAATATGTATGTATGTATGCACCACGTAGTTGGCTTTATTGATTACTTTGAACATTTAGCTTTTAACTTTCTACTTTTACGAAAACAGAATGACTTACTTCCGTTTGTTTCCCTTCGCTCCACACGCTGTACTTTTTATTCTCCGTTTTATGAACGACGTAGAGGAACGGAAATCAAACGTACTTGCTGAAGTGGTATTAAGAAGACACTGGCCTGCCTTCAACGAGCGCAATGTAAGAAATCCAAAAGATTTTTTTATATTTTTCCAAATAATTGGGGAAAAAAGAAACCTTTGGCTTAGAGGAATACAAAATTTTGAATATCTTTAGGAAACTTCATCACTGCAAATACTACACTAACAACAAAATATTTAACGAGAAGTACTTTTTCAAAAAAGTAACTTTCCAAAAAAGAACCATAAAAAAATAGTACCTTTAAAAAAAAGTACCTTGTCAAAAAAGTACCTTTTGAAAACGTATAAAATGTATAAAAGTACTTTTCAAACAAGTACCTTAGAAAGTACATTTTTAATAAGTACATTTCGAAAAAAGTAATTTTCGAAAAGAATACCTTTAAAAAAAACAAATTTTGCAAAAAAGTACCTTTTGAAAACGTTAATTTGTATAAAAGTACCTGTTTAAAAGAGTACTTTTCCAACAAGTACCTTAGAGAGTACATTTTTAATAAATACATTTCGAAAAAAGTAACTTTTCAAAAAGAATACCTTTAAAAAAAAGTAACTTATCTAAAAATACTTTTATAAAATTTTCATTTTGAGCAAAGTACCTGTTAAAAAAAGTACTTTTCAAGTAAGTACTTTGAAAAGTTCCTTATTAATAAGTATATTGTGAAAAAGCTAACTTTTCAAAAAGATTAATTTTTAAAAAACAAATTTTTCAAAAAAAATGCATTTTTAAAACGTTCTAACCGTCTAAAAAAGTACTTTTTAAGTACGTACCTTTTTAATAAGTATAATTGGAAAAAAATAAAAGAGAAGTACCTTTTTAAAGTTTTCATTTTGAGGAAAGCACCTGTTAAAAAAGTACTCTTCAAGTAAGTGCTTTAAAAATTACCTTTTTTAATAAGTATATTTTGAAAAAAGTAACTTTTAAAAAATAGTACCTTATTAAATAAAAATGTGTATACATAAACAAATAGCTTTAAAAAAGTATACTCTTTAAAATAATTTCCTTTAAAAAACTGAGAAAATATATCTTCAAAAAAGGAACTTCTCGAAGAAAGTACCTTTTAAAATAAGCAACTTTAACGAGAGTAAATTCAAACAAAAAAAAAAATATTTTAATTGAAGTCGTTTTGAAAAATAGTACCTTTTAAAATTTACATTTTGAAAAGCTACGTTAAAAAGAGCATATTTGAAAAAAGTGTAATTTAAAATATATAGTTAAACCGCGTTAAGGCGCACCCCGTTATTTCGAAAAACTCAACAATTCGAAATAAACGATTGGTGCCTTTAAGAAGAACGCTTTAATTCGTAAGCAATCTGTACATATTGGTTCCATCGTTAATTCGTATTTTTTGCAGTTCAAAGTGTGGGGAATCCCCTATAAATTATAATTAGCAATTAAAATTGGTTGATTTTTGTTTTAAGGTAGAGATGTAAATACTTTTTCCATTTTGTTGACTTTTTCCAGCCTAAGTAATACTCAATACGTAAATTTTACTTGTAAAGTTTTTAAATCAGGTTTTATATTGCAAACACCCTTTTATTTTCATAAAAATCGTTCGTGTTGTTACAAAATATTCTAGACTGCTGCAGCAGAAACAAAAATAAAAGAACACAGTATTTAAATTGAAAATAGTTATGAAATTATTTGCACGGGTGTGTTTGTCTTAATTTGAAATTGTATATGTAGATAATGTTTTTATATAATTTTTCTTAGTACTTGTTTTGTAACCTTTTTTATTAATCAAACAATCTATTTAATTAAGCTTTAAGGTTTTTTATTTCTTATTTTTATATCATCTCGATATTTCGTTAACCTTCGGTTAACATCTTCAGGGAATTTTTATTTTTTAAATTTTTTCTTTTTGAAATTAATATAAAAATTTTTTTAACATAACGTGTTTCATAAAAATTGTGTAAAGAATATGATTCAAAATATTTTAAATTTTTTACAATATTAACAAAATGTATAAAATTCAAAAATATTTTACAATATTTACATTTAAATATACATTTAAAATAACTTTTTATATATACTTATAATGCCACATACCTTAAAGTTTTTATATAATTTTTTTTATAATTGTGACTAGTATAAAAGAAATTAAAGACTTATTTTTATAAAGTAAAACATATTCTGGTATTTATTTTTTAACTTTTTAACGTGGTAACGCTGGCTATGAGTTGATATCCGTCAACAAAGTACTCATTGTGCCAATCTCTTCCGTCGATACGTTAATGTCATTTGAAAAAGTCAAAGTATGACGGATGACGGATTCCATGTGCCCTGGCATTAAGTATGATTCACAATGAACATCGTGCATTATGGTTGGACCACTCGTTACAATTTAAAATAAGTACCTTATGGAAAAATACCTAGAGGGTGCTGTTGGCAATCCCCCCCACACCAACAATTTGTCTGATGTGTCTATGTGTCTAACCGTGCCCTCCTTCATTCTTATTTATGCAAAAGAACTTGAGCGAAGTAAAATAATAATTAAAAGTGACTCTTTTGAGATTAAAAAAATTAATGCATCAACAGAACATCATAAAGTTTTAAAAAACTATCTGTTAAAAAAATATAAGGCACATTTAAAATGTTCACTTTTTAAAAAAAATATTTTTTTAGCAACTGTTTAAACGCAATCTTTCTCAAGTCCACATATTTTAAAACATCTGCGTAAATTTCGAAAAACTACTTTTCATTTGAAGACAAATTATTCTCGACTTTCACAAAACTATTAACTATTTTCTTCCGTTTCGTTCATTAGAATGTACTTGCTTACGGGAAATTCAAAGAAAAATCTTAATTAAAATTTCTCTTTTTACAGGAAAAATTTTCAATAAGTCTGCTTTCTTTTTCTCTTCTCTTTCAACGTTATAAAATAATCAGATATTTTTTCTTTTTTTACTCCATTATTTTCATGAAGAAACTTAAATGTTTATGACTTGATGAACAGTGGGACACGACGGACAATGAAAAGAAAAACACGAAATTACACAGCCTTTAATATACAACTATCACGCTTAAAATTTTAGAATAGTAAACCTAATGGAAATTATATCTACTTGTACGATGACTGTTTCAAACTTTCTATGTAATACAAAAAATTTTCGCACCCACTGTGCATTATTTGTATTTATTTACGTGTCCATGGGGATAATGATTGCATGAACGTTTATACACAACCACGCACAAGCATTTATTCATATTCTGTATTGTCTTCAATATCTGGACTTACAACAACTACAATAATACTATCAAGCAAACAAATGAATAAACAGACAACAACAGCAACAACAGCAACAACAGCAGCGAATCGACTCACCAACCAAACAAACATCAGCTTATAAAATTCATTAAAGGCTACAAAATGTCTGTGGGTGTGTGTGTGTGTGTGTGCGTATGTTTCCATTCGAGTGTTTTTGTTCAAGGATTTGTAAGCACACAGTTAGATAAGAGAGCTGTAACAACAATAACAATAACAACAACAAGAACTAAAAGACAAGCACGCCGCACAGATATACCAAATACAGGGCTTAAAAGATTTAGCATACTTCTGCACATACCAACTGACATTTTTCTTCTTTTGTGTTGTTTTTCCGAAGGCATTTGTTCCCATGTTGTAGCTGTTCTGGATGTTACCACCAAGTGAATAAATAAATAAATAAAAATTGTGAATAACGCGTGGTTCGCTTACCATATTTGATATGAGCGAAGTATTGTAATTACGCAAGGTAGAAGACATTATGTTTTTACATGTATTCATGCTCACAGTCCCACTCACGTCACTGAAGTGGCGTCCATCAACATTTGGAAGATTTTTTAAAAAGGGTGGCCAAATTTGAGGTTAGGAAGTAAATTGGCTTAAAACCACATTTTTTTTTCGACAAATTCAGTTTTATTGATACCAATGTAAAGTAGAAAAATGGGAATTAAAAATGAAATGTGATGGCGGGCAAATGTCCACCTTTAGCACGTCGCCAGACGTCAGCTCTTTTCACAAAACTTTGAGCGACATTTTGCAACAAAGCTTCGCTCATCTCGTCAATGCAGCGCCGAATTGCATCTTTCAGAGCGGCAGTTGTTTGTGGTTCGTTAACGAAAACCCGGTCTTTTAAATGGCCCCGGAGAAAATAATCCATCGCCAACCAGCCAGCCAGCCAGTCAGCCAGCCAAATCGAGAAATTACGCGACCTAAAAATTTGTCATGCAATAACTGAATTGTTTGACCGGCTGTGTGGCTTTTGGCGATGTATTGCTGAAACCAAAGGTCACTGATGTCAACATTAGCCAATTGTGGCCACAAAGAATCGGTTATAATGGTTTGGTAGCGCAGAGAACTCACAGTGACGGCGTTTCTTTGCTCATTTTCGATGCCGCCTGACCACAAACCGACCCATACGGTCACTTTCTTTAGATGCAGTGGTTTTTCAAGGACTGTTTTTATTTTTTTTGACAATTTTGTTTGTTTACATAACCGCCTAATTGAAAATGGGCCTCATCACTAAAGATGATTTCGTTGAAAAATGCGTTGTTTTCGTTCAGGTTTTCAAACAGCCAATTGAAACATCACTACGGCCACTACGAGCGTATTGTTTTGGTCTATTGTCAGCAACAGTACCGTGAGCCTCGAATTTAGCGATTAAATTACGCACAGCGGTTTCAGAGGGAGCCTGATTACAAAGAAAAGCTTTTCGAATTTTGCGAAGTGATACAGTAAAATTTTCACCATTTTGATGGTAAATTTTCACAATTAAAATTCTTTGTTCAAGAGTGTAGCGTTCCATGATTAAAATTTCCCAACTTTTTACTAAATAAATGTCAAAGGATGACAGGACAATTCTTGACATTTCATCATTTGACAGCCAATTTACTTCCTAGCCTCAAATTTGCCCACCCTGTATTCTGGGGTTTTTACTACCCAAATATTTTAACAAGAGATTATTTCAGTTGGGGCAAAGTTTTTGTTGGATGCCCCTTCCTGTAATTTACATCATGCAAAGAAATTTTTTTTAGCGAAGCCGGTGTTTATTATACCGCTCTTTAAGTTTGTCAAACTGCTACAAAATGAGGAGGAGAATTGGAGCTTCTGATCAATAGCGATGGATTATTTCATTTGCGTTCACTCTATACCTTGCAGCAATTTGCTTTAAGGTCTATTTTAATTTATATAAAAGTAATTTAAACTTATTTTAAACATGGTTTAAGGGTAACTCTTCAAGTCTGCACCAAAAAATACGTATTTCTAATTACAAACTCATCACCACTGACTGGTATTAATTTGTTTTTAATTCTTAAACACAAAAACAATTCACCATCGAACTACGTTCCAGCACAAACTTAATAGTAACTGTGCAAAATATTTAAAAACGAGTACTTAATTATTTTCAAAGAATCTTATTAATTAAATAAACTTTTCGAAACTTCTAATAACTGAAATGAAGGAATGATAAGCGGAAAAATTGTAATTACTACTCAGTCGTTACTACAAAACAGTGGACTAATTAATGGCTTTTGCTTTGCTCGTCACACTACGCCGATAAGATAAAGTATAAACAAGAAACGTGAAACTGAAACTGAAACTAAAATACAAGCTGTATTTTAGTTGATATTTAATCATTTCTATTTCGCAATTACCCTTGAAAAAAAGTCTCTCAATTCTAGTAAATGTGCAGCAATTTGGAAAATATACGAAGGGAAGAGGTTTGTTTTTTTTTCACAAACAAAATTAATTTCAAAGTGAAAAATTTTACAATTGCTTAAGTCGACTTAAGCTACTCTGGCACATTGCCACAGAAGAAAATACTTTACAGTTTGCGACAACATTTGATCGATTAATCAATTAAGGCGATTAAGCATTTAACCAGTGAGAAATTTCATATTTGTGGAGCACTGACCTAAGAAAAAATTATTTATTATTAGCTGAGCCGGCTGCCCTTTCCCCTTAACTGCGTTGATTAGGCGACCAGATGTCTGCCGAGCTTTTAATAAGAAAACTGGTCGACGTCCTCTATTTCGTGTATGCCAATGACAAATAATTCTCGGCACATCATCACATTAATACGGAGACTTTTCGTTGTGCCCCTAACAATCCTCAGCCCAGCTGATGCTGCCGTAAATGTTAAGCTGACGCGAGGCTTTAATGCTTAAAAATTTGTTTTTACATTTTCATTTTCCTGCATGTGACAAATTTTAAGTGTGATGGGGAATGTGTCTCAAAGGCATTAAATTAAATACGAATATAAAAAAAATGTTTATCTCTTTTATAAGGACTTATGCAAATAATCACACAAGCAGGCTGCGTAAACGCAAACACACACATGCGCTCATATATGCTCATACATATACATATGTAAATATAAGGTTCTGCATGTGAATGTACCCTGAAGGAAGCCTGGGGTGAAGTATCTCCTAGTCACCACTTTTGTCGCCTAAATTGGTGACATTGTCAACAGACCGTCTACTCTTTTTACTTTGCCGTTTATGTGTAGAGAAACTCTTACCAGCTAAAGACCTATGCTTCTTCTTTTTTTTCTTTTTCAATTGTTTCGTTTTGTTGCAAATAAATGTGGGACGCACAAAATTTAAATTTTTTATTAAAAAATTTCATAAAATGTAATTTTTGTGCAAAAATAGAAATAGTGAGTGAGAATGAAGAAATACATTTTAGTGAAAGTTAAAATTTTAGAGATTTTGTGCAGGCTTTCGAAGATTTTCTCTTCTACAGGGTGGCCTAAAAGAATTTTGTCTGCTACAGCTTGGACCAAAAGGAGCGAAGGTGTTTGAATTTCTTATACATTTTTTATTATAATTTTTTTTTTAAGTAAAGGGTGTCCCAAAAAGAACACAAGACTTAAATTTGGCGCCATTCGAAGTGTCATTGTTTGACATGTGAACAATTGTTATTGTTTGCTAGTAGAAGGTACGAGGTTAGTAAAAATGGAGCGCTACACGAATGAACAACGCATTCTCATTGTGAAATTGTTTTACCAAAATGGTGAAAGTTTTGCGGCTACAGTTCGCAAATTGCGATCAATTTGGTGTCACACTGTAAAGAGATTAATGGATAAATTTGCCGAAACTGGGTCTGTTAGTGATGTAAAGACAACAACGCGCCTTCGACCAGGTCGATCGACCGAAAATGTCGCAGCTGTACGTGATGATGTCGCTCAAACTCCATTCACCTCAGTCATTTAAATCTTGCGTTCTTGTTGGGACACCCTTTATTTTGTAAAGAAGACCTGCGTAATATAAAACGGAACAGTACACAATTGAACAACGTGCCAAAATCGTTGAACTTTAATTCAGAAGAAAATCATGATTTTATTCATAATTTAATTATGAGCGACGAAGGCCAATTCCAATTGAATGAGGTGGTTAGTAGGCGAAAACGGGCTATGCAAAATCCCACAGTAGTTCAACAGCAAGAATTACACCCACTTAAGTGTACCGTTTGGTGCAGTGTTTCGTCGTAAAGGATAATTTGCCCATATTTTTTTCGAAAGAGAACACGGTGTCGCCGTTTCCATTAACACCAGTGTCTTAGATATCGGACAATGTTGGAAAAATTTTTAAGGCCAGCCGAGGGAAACCATCCGCAAGTATGGTTCCAACAGGATGGAGCCACAGCGCACACTGCGAGGGACGCAATGGCTCTTTGAACTCAAACCCCTGCGGTCATTTTGGGTCACCCTGTACAGAATTTAAAAAATTGTACATTGTTCAGCGAATGCTACACGATCAATGTTCAGCTTCAATATTTGTCATTGGGTACGTATAAGTGTGACTATTTTTTTATGAAATAACGCACACAATGACAAATATTGAAGCTGAACATTGATCGTGTAGCATTCGCTTAACAGCTTCTTTAAAAATTTCTTTGATGAAGCTGCTGGCTATATTGCAGGCGGTAGGTGTGGAGGTACTGCTTTCAGCAACAGTTTTGTTGGGCATAAACCAACAAGTGTGAATCAGAAAATTTTTCCACGGGAATTGTCGTCATATGGACATAAAAACTCAATCAAGGAAAGTTGAAGAAATGTAAAAAAAAAATATTACGAAATTATATTGGATATAAACATCGATGGAATCGCATTATTTAAGTATTCGCGAATCTAGAAACTCACAAGATGGTTTTCATTATTAAATAATAGTAGTGAATCTCTGGTTTCAATGTCAACATATGTATGTCCCCAAATGGAGTATCTAGTCAGTAGTATTTATAGTACTAGTGCTTTCTCAATGACACACACATGCTAAATGTCTGTAGCGCAGAACATTGTAAAGGGTATAGTGAGTCAGTAGTTCCAATGTCGGTCCATTGTTTACATATGTACCCAAAAGAAATACCTAGACAGTAGTCTCAGCACAAAAAAAATAATATTTAAATTATTCCCAATCAAGTCTTTGCTCAGCAAATTTTTCTTTCTTAATTAATATTTTCATTGAATCCAGGTTTATTTGAATTGAGTATGGTGTTCTCTGAAGAACGTGCACTCAAAATGATAAAATTTTAAAATTTTTTTCAATTAAAACTCTTAATGATTCTGCGTTTTTCGTGATAGATTGAAATTCAATTATTATTTTAATAGAATCTTGATTTTACTTTTTTCTGTGGTTGTCTATAGTAAATCTCTGGTTCCATTATCTACATATATATCCCCAAGTGGAGCACCGAGTCAGTAGTTCTTCTGGAACTAGTGCTTTCTCAATGACACGCACATGTTAAATGTCTATAGAAAATTATATTGCCTGGGGTATAGTAAGTCAGTAGTACTGGTAGTAATGTCAGTATTCAATCAGTATTGTTTCACTATTGATATTTCCTACAGGGTATGTATGTTAGATTTTATGAACGAAAATATTTAAAAATGTTTAAGTACAGGATTATTTAAAGGATGGAAAAAAGCCTCAATATTAACAAGAATATCTGGATTAAAATGTTTGAGTTTTTTTTTTATTTTTTTTACTAAATATTTATTAGCCACGACAAGAATTTCATGACACTATTTAATGGAAATTCTATTCTATATGTATGTGAAGCATTTCACTTCAAGCAGACATGTCGCTCCTTTGCTGCGACAATGCCATAACTCAGGAAAGTTACAATTACCGAAAATACATGCAGAAAAATAATAATATCCTACGCAAATTAAAGAGATCTTAAGTTCGTGATTGCCTGTATTGGCGTGGGCCATTTACCCATCGGAATGTTTCCAATTCGACTTGCCTTTATATATTTTTTTGTAAGAATAATTAGAAACAGTAAATATATTTTCTGCTGACTGAAATATGACGAGTTGTTCGCAGCAGTCATTTTTGTTTGTGTTATGATTTTAAAACATATGACTTTTTATTACTACCATATGAATACCCCAAATATTTTGATATGATATTGTTTAAAAAAATGTTATTAATCTGACGCGTGTGGTAACAAGAACTCTTCGCCGTAACCATGTTTTTAAATTGTAAAACAACACTATTTTTCAATAAGATCAGCAGTGTGTTAACTTGTTTGTATGTCTTGTTGCTTTCAGTACCCAATATCCATGAACAAAGTCGAAACAGAAAATTTTTTAATAAATATTAACAAATACAGTAGAAGCTCGAAAAAGTCAAGAATATAGAACAGTTAAGCAGCTTTCAGTCAGCACTCGGGACTCCAGAAAGTTTTTTTATTTTTTTTTTATCTTGGACCAGTGCTCAGGGATTGGGTAGAGAATAGACAGGTGGTGAAAGTGGTAGGAAGATAGAGCTTAATTCTTGCACAACTCTGCAGATGCGTGTTAATTATAAAGCAAAGTTGCGGCGTCTCTGATGTTATTTTTGACGCATTATTTTTTTTTTCTTAAGCTATTGGAGCCATTTTATTTCTTATTTTACTTCGCCGACGTTTTATTGCTCAAATACCGACGAAGGACGGAGCTGTAGCACAGAAAACTCTGAAAAAACTTTTTTCTGATTTGACCTGGCTGGGAATCGAACTTGGGTCTTTCTGGTTGCAGTGCTAACACGCTGACTACTCGCCATCAGCACCCTCAAGTTAAGTGTTTCTTAAGTTTTTTGAGTAATTTTTCTTTTGATTTATTATTTTTCTATTTCTAACATCATTGTGAATTCTTATATGTCAATTCGCAGTTGGCATTTGAAAGATTGTTTGACGAGAGCGATCATTTCAAGATTCTTTTTTTTTTCGTTCCGACTATTGTTGGACGAGTGAATCGTCGTTTAAGCACTTTGTACAGCACCAATCGTATTCGACTCTTCCAAATGATATTTTTGTCATTTCGATGATTGTTCTACGAGTGTTTTTTTCATTTTACACCACAATCGTTCTTGAAACATTCAGGCGATCATTGAATGACAGTTATTTAACAACAATCGTATTTTAATCATTTGAAGACACTGTGGCTGCTGTTATCTGAGTAGTTAGTGTGTTGGCTCTGGAACCAATAGTTTCTCGCTTCAAGACTCAATATGGTCACTTCAAAAAAAAAAATAATAATGAAATGGAAGGCTCTTGCATTAGTTAAAATATCAATGAGTCGATATAACATTAAAGAACAAATTAGTTTTGCTTATTTTCAAATCAGTTTTTCCAAAGCTCGTCTGCAGTAAAAATTTTAGAATCTTACACGATTCTTTTCGGAGCATCGTAGAGGCGATCATGAAATAGTTTCTCCCGTTGTACTGAACGTGCAGGATCGAAATACGACATCGATCGTGGTAGAGTCTTCTACAATTGAAAATGCTAGCCGGCTAAATACACATTAAAAGATATAAGAAGTTTTCCAATAGGTATGATATGATTTTGAAGTGACATTTCAGCCATTTGTAATATGTCATGATCTGTCATTTGTTTTTCATTGTATTCAGTAGTGTTTACAATTTCATCATGGAGAGATATACACAAGAACAACGTTTACAAATTATTCAGTTTTATTATTAAAATAATCGTTCTCCAATTGCAACTTTTTGTGCGCTTTTGCTATTTTATGGTCGTAACAATCGTCCAAGTGTGTTCGCTATTCATGGAATTGTTGAAAATTTTGAGCTTAGATTTTCTTTACATAATGTTCAAGTTCCAACAAGACAAAGAACCGCTCGAAGTAATACAAATATTGCTGCCGTTCAGGCAAGTGTTGCTGAAGACCGCAATTTGTTGATTCCAAGACGTTCTCAACAATTGGGACTGTCTCAAACCACAACCTGGCGGATTTTGAGAAAGGATTTGGATTTGCATCCGTATAAAATTGTTCTCACTCAAGAACTGAAGCCATTGGACCACCGTAAACGTCGTGAATTTGCTGATTTTGCCTTGGAACAACTTGAAAACGATAACGATTTTTTTAAGAAAATCATCGTCTCCGATGAGGCTCACTTTCACCTAAATAACTTTCACCAAACTGTCGATTCTGCTGCGAAGAAAATCCACAAATTATTCATGAAAAAAAACAATTACATTCACCTAAATTGACAGTTTGGTGTGGTTTTTGGTCTGGTGGAATCATCGGTCCGTACTTCTTTCGAAATGAAGCTGGTAACACCGTTACTGTTAATGGAGCGCGGTATAGATCGATGAGAACCAACTTTTTATGACACAAATCGAGAACAAGTTGATCTTGACAACATTTGGTTGCAACAAGACGAGGGTACATGCCACACACAGCAAATGCAACAATTAAATTATTGCTAGAAACGTTTGGAGATTCGATTATTGCAAGAATTTGTGATATTGAATGGCTTCCAAGAAGTTGTGTTTTAACACCATTAGACCATTTCTTGTGGGGTTATTTGAAGTCATTATTCTTTCGAAATAAACCAGACTCTCTTCAAGCTTTACAAGTCAATATTGAACATACGACTTGATTTAGTGGAAAAAGTGCTCTAAAATTGGGTTCATCGAATTCGAATACCTGCAGAAGAAGTCGTGGAGGCCATTTGAATGACGTTTTATTTAGAACTTAATTTTAATATCCTTAACAATAAGTGTGTTTTTTTTAAAGAAATCATAACACTCTTATTGGAAAACCTTTTACATATGTATCTATATGTATGTAAGGTGTAAATAAGCATGCATTTTTCTTATCACGGAAAAGTTAGGAATTCGCAGAAGTTAAGCACTTCCCCAAAAACAAACTATTTAACTTTGTCGAATTTCCACTGTGCGTAACTTAAATCGCATAAATTTCATCCGTAAAATTGTTTTTTTTTTGTCATAATGAAGTAGCATTTTTTTTTTGTTGTTCTTGGTTCGTTAAAGCACAACTTTTTTCTTAAATTTTGTTTAATTTTTAATCTGCTGTTGGCTTTATCAGTTTTACTGTTGCTGGTAATTTATTTTGCACTTTTCTTCTTTGGCTTTTTCCCATGCTTCCTGTGTGAAATATATTAACGCACACACACCACAACCACTTGCTATCTTTTGCTTGCTTCGATTTCATCACAGTAAATTTTTTTTGTTGTAAAAATTCCAAATAAAACACACGGTATAGGCACCTGCAAGAGACCATTCTCTACTTTTACCAACAGTGAATGCAGTTTAATACTACGATTGTATTTGCTACACTGCACACACAATATCAAAAAATGTAATAACATAAGTGAATCATACGCAGAAGAGACTTAAACATGCATTCAACATTCGCTGCGTAATAGCCAGTATACCCAGGTCAGTTAAATGAAATTCCCCAAAAATCGTCAAAATCCCGACAAAATATAAAAGATCGTCATTTCTACTTTGAAAAATCGTCAAAGCAAATTGAACTATGCAACATGTATATTTTAAATACATTTTTTTATATTTATTAAGAAGCAATAAAAAATAACATAACAGTTCGTAGCCATAGTGTATTAATTTACGCTGAGAGCAATATATACACTTAATTTATGATCACATATGTTCACATATCGCAAAATTTTTAATATAAACGCAGAAAACATTTTCTTCATAAAGGATTTCTTTATTCAGGTTCAGGTCCGTTGGATAAATTGAAAAAAGATCGATTTTTCTTATCATTAATTTTATTTAGATTTTTGATTTAATTTTTTTTTCCGAACCTCTTATAGCTTCTCTGTAGAAACACCCAGGATCTAGGCGGTCTAGTTCGAAATAAATGTTTCAATCATTCAACATAATTTGTTTTATTCATTAATATTTCTATATCTTTTAAGCTTAAAAATTTGTTTTTATTTTTTATTTTTCTCTTTCGATATTTCGTCAACATCTGCTGGAAATTTTTATTATTTTCTATAAATTTATTTCTCTTTGAAATTAATATAAAAATTTTTTTACATAACATATTTCATAAAAATTGTGTAAATCATATGATTCAGAATATTTTAAAATTGTTTAAAATGTTGATACAAATTTTATTTTGTTATTTTGTTTAAATATTTTACAAACGTCACTCACATACACAAACATATGTTTACATATTTTACAGTTGTATTATTAGATTTTTTACAGTTGTATTTAGAGAAGATATGTGGAAACGAAACAAATATGGAATATGAAATCAATCGAAATTCATCACACTACTGTTGATTTCAAAAGACGATTTACTTTTCAAATCGATCGATTTCCATCACATACCTGAATATTTACATTTAAGATAAACATTAAAAATATCTTTTTATACATACTTATAATTTTATACATACACAATACTTAAAAATATTTTAAATTATTATTATTATATTAACAAATTATTGATTGTAAAAATTTCAACATAAACAAAATAAAACTCATATGATTATAAGTTAAATTAATAACTATCATTGTAAATATTTGAAATAAAATATTAATGATAATTTCCTGTCGTGTTCAAGTTCATAGTTAATTTATCACACTATTTTGAAGAAATTTCATTTTTGATTAGAATAAGGGGAATAAGGGAAATAAGTTAACTTTTCAATGAAAGGACAAAATAACTATCAAGTGGTTTTTCATTGCCATCCGAAGGAGGGCTAATAAACCAGGAAAATTTAACAAGGAAAGACAGATAAAAAGTTGTATTAAAACTAATTTCGTTCTCACCCGTACTGAAAACAGAAGCTTTGCCCTTTGGGAATATATGAAGTATGACATTTACTAGAAACATAAAAAAGCAACAAAGCTGGCAACCTTTGTTAATAGTATGTGCAGAGTAACGATTATTCTCATATGCATTTTTCTAAGCTCTGACGGGTTAATTAAATGATATTAATGACTTTAGAACTACCTCCCTGTTGACACAAAGAGTACTGATGACATGCGTTGTGGCATAGAAAATATGTATATACGTGTTCTACTCAACTGGTGTTTGAGATTAACTGTTCTTTTTTCCTTTCTTCACAATATTGTGATAAATTAACTGTGAACTTGAACACGACAGAAAATTTTCATTAATATGTAATAACTGCAGTTCGATTAAATTCTATTCTGAATATTCATTTTAAATAACTTTAACACGAAAAACATTAAACAGATAAAAGAGCGTGTGTAAATATTGTATAATATTAGTCTCACTTCTATTTTTATTTGACCTTTATTTAATTTTTTTTTATTATATTTCTTTTTTGGTCTTATAAAAAGTTTTTTAAATATTTATTTTCAATATTTCGCTTCCCAATAGGCAGTGTCAGGAAATAATCATTAGTATTAACAAAATAATTTTACAAATAAATAATAAATAATAATAAAAAAAAAATAATAAATAATAAAAAAAGAAATTAAATAATTTTTACAGGAAATAATAATTTGTAGTAACAAAATAATTTTACAAATTATTATTTCCTGACACTGTTACCTATTTGGTAGCGAAATGTTGAAAATAAATAATTAAAAAACTTTTTATAAAAAAGACTATCGCTCAATAAAGAAATATTTTGTAATATAATATTAATTCTAATATTATATTTTTTGAAATATATTTATTAAGCTTGATGTCTTTTTTTATTTTATTTGGTTTTATTATTCGATATTTCGTTAACAGCTTGTTAACATCATCAGGAATTATAGGAAATAATAAAATAATAAATAATAATAATAATAATAATAAAACCAAATAAAATAAAAAAAGACCGCAAGCTTAATAAATATATTTCAAAAAATATAATAAAAAAAAGGTCAATTAATAATATAATTAAAATTAATTTTAATAATTAAATTTTTAATAATAATATCCAGTTTTCTTCTATTATATTTATTACTAAATTTATCAGTATACTTGGACACACAGATACAAAAGAAATAAATCTATCATCAATAGTTGTTATTCATTTACATTCCTTGTCTATTTCTTGTTTTTTATTAATTTTTTTTATAATTTTTTTATTAAAATAATTGACTAATTTCATTATTTTTCAGTAAAGCTGCTTGCTGCGTTAATGTTACATCACAAAGAACTGGGGTGTCGACTCGGCAAATGCATTCGTAGATGAATTGCTTCTGCACTTAATTGATTTTACAAAATTATATTTGAATCATTTACGAAATGCTTATTTTCATTAATCTCATCTACATAACAAGCAGAAAGCCGTATTTAGATTACTACAAAATACTTTTTAGAAAAAAATCATCCTTTTGGTATTTTCTGGATCAAAAACCGTCTTCATGACGACTCTTAATGACTTCTATATTGAGAGATACACAAATGTACACTATTTGAAAAATGCTATTGTCTCAATAGTCACAACTCTTACAAAGTATGACCGATTTTTACCATTCTTGCAGGTCTCTAACACAGTATAAAGTTGGTTTAAAGACATAATGCGTGCAAAAATAATACCTTTAATACGGCTGCTAAAGCCAACTTTTAGCTAAATTATGTGCAATCGACTGTTAAGCAATCAGCCGCTATACAGTGATTGCTCTCAAACGAAACAATAAAAAAAAATTATATTAAAATATTGTTGTTGTAGGGCAATAGCTACTGGTCGCTAAAGACATTAAATTTATCTATAAATATTTTGTTTTGGGTGTTTGTAACGTTACTTTTTTAATATATTTAATAATTTAAATGAAACAAACGTGCATAAAATCGGTAGAAGAAAAAAAGTGGTCACGGAACAATACTGGCTTTCAGTAACCCACAAGTAAAATCAAAGCGTTCTTCTTCGTCGGTGTTGTACAACAGAGTCATCGCCGAAATAAAACAATCAAAATGGTTACCATACACAGCTTTAAAATTTAATACGTCTTTGTCATATTAGAGGCGCTGAAACACTACTATAAACAATTCCAAAACTGGCAAAAGCAAAGCTGTAGAGATAATAAATTAAATGAAATGTTTTAAACTGAATTTCTTAATTTTCCTGCTGCAAGTCATTTTATGCAAATTTTATAGTGAATATTGGCGGATTAAACAAACCACTGAATAAATTTCTTGCTTGCATAAATTCAAAATACAACATGGAAAAAATAACTTATAAATAACTTTGTGCCCCACCATAAAGGAATTCTTAAAATTACTCAAGTACGCTGCTGTTCATATACAACGAACAACGGTCAGAATGAGTTATGCTCCTCAGTAGTTGTTGCACGTGCATTAAATGCAAAAGCGTATAAATTATAACGATATTTTTTATTTAACACATTCAAATAAAAATTTAGAGGCACTAATTTTCTCCTGCCGATGCCAGCAAAAAATTATCGAAATTTAGAAACACTAAAAGCTGTCGAAAGCAATAGATGGCATATTTAAGAACTAATGCCGCCGAAATGCACTAAAGTAAGTGAGTACACTGTTCATAGCAGTGTAAGCGCCCACGGTGCGTGAAGTAGTCTCACGAAAGAGTTCTGGGTTCGAGTCCAATTGCAGACTAAATCATAAAAACATCTCGCATTATTTCTGATGTGCATTACTGTGGCTTTCTGTCAGCTGTTGTCGGAAAGTTTCAGTGGCGAAAGCAATTAACTGGTCACTAAACAGTACCGATTTCAGCTGATAGCAATCTACAGGCACATCAGAACGCCCTCCTTCGTCAGTATTGTGTAGCATCGGCGAAATAAAATAATTACTAAAAATGTCTACTAAAACGAAGCTTCGAAATTTGATACGTCTACTTGACATCGGAGGCGCTTCAATACTGCTACAAGACAAAGAACGTGCAAAACCAAAGTTCTAAAATAGTGAAGCCCACCACTAATAAACTAGCACAGTACTCACTAGACTACCGGGGAACCCTGCCATTTCTCTAACTAACCCTTTCCTCTACTTCCAGCACAATGCATCTTATTTGTATGGATCATCCCTTGAGTGCTGGTCCAAGATAAAAAAAAATTAAGAAAAAAAATAAATAAGAATGCGAATATGAATATGATGAAATAAGTGCATATTTGGCGAAACGAATATGAATATTCGTAACAAGACTAATGCATGCGGTTGTGTTAAATTGTATGGATGAAAAAAAAAAACTGAAAAGACGTATAACAGAAATAATGTCCCATGAACGCTGAGGCACAAACCTATTGTAATAAGTAATTATAATAAAAGTAAAATTTAGATTAAAAAAAAAAAAAAAAGTAAAATCTACGGAAAATTCGAAGAAACTTTTCAGAAGAAACCACTTGTCTAAAATCAAATTGTATGCTGAGCAAATTTTTATTTTTATTTTTACAAACAACACAAACTCGACGAAGCTTTTATAGCTTGTCTGTAGAATCATCCAGGGTCTAGGCGGGTTCCAAAACCCGCACCTCCATATTGATAAGACATAAATCCACATAAAGATTTGGACAATTTTTCTAGTTTTTTGACCTACACAAAAGAGTACCGAAATATCGAATAAAATTAAATATTGCATACGAGTATATAAAAAAAAGACCTACAGCTTAAATAACTAGTGTAATTGATTTGAATGGACAATAATGAATTGGTTTGCATTAGAAACAAAAAATCTGGTCTGTATGTGCACAAAATGTACCATAATTTTGTCAACGTTCGACCGATGTTAACAAATGAAGTCTCATTTTACTTAGACCATCAGTTTTTTTTTAAGAACATTGTATTTTTTGAATGATGTGATGGTGTTTTTTTAATACAGCTTTACAGTTTATAGAATAATGGGGGCGGAAAGTATTTAGGTCGATTTGCGCAGGATACAATTTCATGACAGACCCAAGATTTTCTGGAAATTGTTCTTAGAATTTCGCGTAGATTACATTTTTGCTATACGATTTTTGACGGAAAAAATCGACCCACCCTAGTGTACATACATATATATATATGTACATACACAGTCATGTTTTTTTATCAAGTCATATTTTCTTGATTGAGTCATTCGTGAAACGGCACTGCAAACTCGTAAAGTGTTTATTTGTTATTTCTATTTGATTGCATTTTATTAAAATTCGCAACGATAAAAGCAAATTAATTTTGTTTTATGATCTCCGTTAAGGACGCATTGTTTTTGTTTGTGTATTTGTTTTTTTTTCTGCCAACAAATTTAATAGATTTCTTTTTATAGTGCAAAAACTACAGACGTATACGTGTTAGTAATTGGTATAATATTATTATTAGTCATACGCCGTGCAGACCTCATACAATTTTTGTTAAATGGATCAAATCAAAATGTCATTATTTTTATTTCTTTGCAGATTTACGCACAGCATTTGATTTATTAGACAGAAATCGTGATGGCCGTGTGACAGCCAACGAATTACAATTTATGCTGAAAAATTTGGGCATAAATGTAAGAGATGAAATAATAAATGATCTAATACGGGAGGCGAGTCATTCGGGTGAGTGTGTGTTTAAATGTTTCTATAAATATAAAAATTATAATCTTAAATTATTTAAAAAAAAATATTTGTTGCAATGCGTTAGACCCATATGCGTAGCTAAAGATTGATTAATGTACCAAACGAAAATAGTTTTTTAATTAAAATTATTTAAAAAAAAAAACCGTTAGTAATTTAGAAAAATTAAAAAAAAATTTATTGTTTATGTGGCGTTTACTTTTTAAAATGAAAAATTGATATTCCAAATGAAGGCAAGATTGACTGCCCCGTCTCTGTAAATAAATTAAATATTTTTGTTACGGACTTTGAATTGACAAAAACGAATTTGATTTTTTTTTATTATTGTTTGTAATGTAAAAATCCAAAGTAGATAAAAGATAAATTTTCTTGAGACTATATTTTAACTAATAAAAAGGAACATACTTAATGAGGAAAAAAGCATATTGCGTATTGCTGATATACATGTATGCATAGAGTGAATATAATATTACATCGGTATTGTGATTATATACGTATATGTGCTTGCTCCCGACACTAATAAAAATCCAAACTAAAATTTTTATTTCATTTACAAAAACAGGTAAAGGCTGCACATATTTGAGGTAATTCCCATATGCTATTTTCAGTCTGAATTTTTCAATTGAGATAATTTAAACAATTTAAATTAGTGTTCACACATATTTAATTTAGTCAATTATTCGTATTCAGGTATAATTCGCTGGTCATCTCTTTTTCTATTTTGCGTTTTTTATTTACTGTTTGTTGTGTATAATTTTTTCTTCTCACTGAACATACTCTGCTGTAAAGATACTTGTGAGAAGGGTTGCATTTCAAGTTTTACTCAATATTTATAATAATTTCGTACTTATTGCGCAATAACTAATTTACATTTTGTATAGAATATTGAGCTCACTAATGGCATTTATTGCATGTCTGAACACTGTACAAGAAACAATTTGAAGAGTGACAGTTTACGATTAGTAAAAATAGTTCCTTATACAAAATGTTTTTATTATTGAACAATTTCTCAAAATTAATAAAAGTTTTATTGAGAATTGAGCCAAATTTAATCAAACGATGAGGCATAAGACTTTCTGAAGAAAACTGTTTCAATAAATACTACACTGTTTGGTGTGGAATTCTATGCAAAATTAATGACACAGTTCTTTCTACCGGAATTTGTGATGTTTATTTGTCTTGGACTAGTTTTCAGGGGGCAAACGGAATCCATTACACCGAAACCAGTTTAGAGAAGAGACAGATGGTCAAGTGATATTAAATCCATGCAGCTTAATTCGTGACTTTTTATAGTTTTTTTTTTCAAGCTAAAGAAGGGCCATTTTATTTAAAATTTACTTTGCCGCAATAAAAATTTCAAAAAATTAATTTTTCAAAAGCAGTTAAAAATATTTGCAAAATTATTATAAATGTATCCAATTAAAGTATTTTATGAAGCCAATTACAAAAGTGTTAAGCAATTTTTAAAATTGTTGAATTTAATCGGCAAATGATCGATAACATACGGGCAATCAAATATGCATGTACGAGTTACTAAGAAAAAAACTAATTAAAAGGCAAAAATTGTAAATTACACTAACAAACACTGATAGAACGGAACAACATGCTGTCTTCGAAGGCTGCTACACCATCTTCAGTGTTTTTCGTGTTTTGACCACTGTGTGTTGTTATCATTAGCTGTAAATTTTTACCTTTTTATATATTTATTATTTGTATTAATAAAGGGTCTTTCATTGAGCGCCTCTTATCTTTAAATTTAAATAAAACAAAGTGTGTGTCAGATATCATCGAAATTTTTATTCTGTTCAAAGACCATTATGTGTTTAATATAACATCGTTGAAATGTCTGCCACAGCTTCTCTGGGTAGAGGGCAAAAGAAATGTCAAATTTTCCATCACTCTGCTGCATAAATCAGGCTGAATTTGACTTATGGCATGGATTATGTTGACTTTGACAACCGTTGTGGTTTATGACTTATTCGCATACACCTGTGACTGTGACACTTTCTTTAACATTCCACATAAAAAATTAATTATGACACCTAATCCACACATTTTTGCGGTTACTTTATTTTCTTTTCAGACATTGTTGCCATAAAAATTAAATTCTTATAAATTATTGCTGGAAGCAAATAAAAATAATTAATGAAACAAAAAAAAAAATTTTAAGGAAAAATATTTTCTGTGTGGTATTTTCTATTAACAGAAAATTTAGCGATTATTGTTTAAGCACCCATTAATTATAGGTTTTCAGAGCAAAGAATTGCCCTGCTAGGTAACTCTGTTCTGTAGTAAGAACAATTTTATGTACTCAAATATTTATACTCGTGTATTTTATGAAGCCATTTGTATGCAAATACTTCTATGTACGGCACGAATGTGCCTCTTCATTTAAATTTATAGTCCGTTTTGTTATATGAATTTTTTTTCATGTGTATTTTTATTGATATCTTAAGTGGAAATTGCTTATTTTATATAAACACACTGGTGTCATATCCATACATGTGTATATATTTACATATGGATGTGTATGTGTGTATTAAATGGTTCATAACCTTTCTTCTCCTATTTTTATATCAACTCTTCAGCTTTATTATAAACACATAGGCACACTCACACAATATAAGAAATGTGGAAAACCATTGAATTGATAGTTAAATGTACATGAGAGTGCTTATGAAAGTAGAAAGTGGGCGTCATACACACACGCACACATTAAAAAAAACAAAAGCTGTTGTCGTTTAGTCTTTAGAATAATTGAAATTTTTTTTTTGATACTAAAAATAAAAAAAAAATAGATAATAAATATACAGATTTTATTAACATTAAAATCGATTGGCAAATTTCTGAAGGAGTATTGTCATTAAACTTTTCCCTTTAAGAACATTTTAGAAACGTAAAATTTATAAAATCATGAAATCATGAATCTCCTAAACTTTTTCCTGCGATCTTTAACCAGACTTAATGTCTATAATGGTTTTTCAGAATTCAGAATTCAGTGTTTTCACACTGATTACTGGTTTTTAGGGGTTAAAAAAATGCTTTTATCACGTAAAAATATATTCTTAAAACCTTTTTTGATTGATTTTAAGTTGATTTAAGGAAATACAACGTTAATTTTCTTATACTAAAGGCAGTGCTACCAAGTTAAAAAAAATTAAACCAACTGGCTATTTAAATGGCGCTCAATGAAATAAAAAAATAAAAGAAAATTTTGTAAATAAATTCACTACAATAATTTACAACAATGGACTCAGCACCAACAATAATAAAAATTATGCAAAAGAAAAAGAAGCTATTGGGCATAATAAATAAAATAAAAATAAAATAAAATTGAGCATAATAAAAATGATTTTATCCAGTTGTGGGAGGAGAAGATAAATGAAATTTTATTAATGAAACTGTGCGTTAAAACGTGATTTAATTAAACTTATAGCGAGAATGCAAAATCAGCTGTTTGTGATTTTAATGTTAAACTCAGGATTTAACTTTTGGTGGGATGTATGGCACTTGTTCTTCTAAAGGGCTACAATTCGAAATTTACAAATATACAGTAGAGGCAAAATAATGTTTTATTTTGAACTTTCCGTTATAACAGGTGTGGCTAAAGTAACTGTATGATTTTTTTTAAAGAAATGTTGAATGGAATGAAAGAAACAAAAAATTTTATGATAAAAATAAAGTTTGTTTTATGTTTTTTTTTCGCATTAATTATGAAAAGCGTTTTTTCAAACGCAAAAATATACCCTTATCCCACCATTTTCCATAACTTTGTTGAGTGTTTCTTGTGGTTGTGCAAAGTTTGGGGCTTATTCTAACAAACTTTGTCAATAAAAAATCTGGTGCAGTCTAATCAGGCGTTCGTGGACGCCATCTGAAATCGCCGTTTTTAGAAATTATGCGATTTAGAAATTTGAAAATGTCTGAATAACTCCATACCAAGCGCAATACAAAGTCCTCAGAATTTAGTTTTTAAACTAATTGGATTTTGTAAGGGAAGAGGTGCAAATCGTATTTCAAAATTCTCGGAAGATTAAAAAGCTGCAACAGGGCAGATCGTCTTCTCGTTGATGTCTCTGGATTTTCTGCTACACTCTGTCTCACCGCTTTAATATTTTCGGCCGATTTGCCAGTTCGTGGTCTGCCGGTACGTCTTGAGTCTCTGGCAGTCCCAAATTAAGCAAAATTATCCACCAATAAACGAATTATTGAACCCCTTGGAAAAGTTCTTACACCATAAAATCATATGTATGCAGGTAGAGTGTTAATTACAATGGTCAACAAGAATTTATTAGCCTGGCTTTTCTTAGTCAATTTGAATACATATGGTACTCCAATTTAATGCCAGTAAATTATTTTTTTTTTGGATTGACTCTGGTTGTCGTTATATAGGCTAAAACTGAAGGACTTCGGAGTGCCATTTCTCTGGAAGCACTATATTTGTGATGTAATTTATTAGTATATATCAAATTTCAAGCTCAAACGTTGGTCTTTATGTTTATTTTTTTTTATACTTCGATATTTCGTTAACCATCGGTTAACATCTTCAGGAAATTTTTATTATTTTTTAAAAATATTTCAATAAATCTAATGATAAAATAATAAATGTACTTAATGTACAACTACATACCAGCCACATTCTGCGCCACCCTGTATATACGGAAATAATGCTTGGGTATTTTTATCTTAAATTGTTAACATAAAAGTGAAGAAAAACGTGGTTTTTGAAAAACTTATGACAAAAGTACAAAAAACGGCCTGCACATCCGATTTTTGCCAAAAATCCAACTTGTGCGACCTTAAAACCTCTTCCGAAAAATCTGAACAAAATCTCAAAAACACAATTGACCGTATGAGCTTTCAAATTATGCTTTAACCCCAATGTTTTTTTTTGACACACTAATGTACATATCGAGCCATTGGTGCAATACTGCAGTAACTCAAAATTTTAATTTTTTTAATGGGTATGCAGAAATGATCTTTGGGGAAATATATATCTAAAGGAAAAAAGATTAGCATGGAAGGAAAAAAATCTTAATGGGCGCTTTGCGTTTCTGATTCTTGGGATTTACAAAGCAAAAAAATCCACTAGACCATACGTCTACGGTGAAAATCGAGCTGGCGCATTTTGACTTGATCAGACTTTTGTCACGTTTTTTTTTGGAATATTTTGGCCTATAACAGCCAAACCATTGAGATTTTCGATCCAATACTAAGACAAAAATTGTAGCCAAGACAATAGTTAAGAACTCTCTAGTACATCGCAAAAGCATTGGAACGCTCCTTCAGGCAGTTTTGGCCTTTTGAAAGTGCAAATTTTTCGTGAAAATATTGATAAATTACCATTTTCAGTTGTTCATAGCGCAAAATCATAAAAATGTTCTATTTCTTACTTTTTCCACTTTTTTTATCCAAAAATATAATGTTTTTTCACAGTAAACTAATAAAGATGCATCAAATGAACTGAAAACAATAGAAGAATAAAAAAAAAGAAATAACATAAACAGAATAAGAATGTCAACGTCGACGACACCAAAATGTAGCCCCTGTAACGTCCATATGCTGCGACTATCTTTTCAAATTTAAATTGGCATTTACAAAAATTCGTGTTTTTTTAGTAAATAACAAATAATATTTTTAAGTGAAAGTTATCGCATATCGCTTTGAGATAGCTTACATTTTGGTGTCGACAACCGACAGCCGTTGACAACCGCCGATTTTTTTAATTAGTTTACTTCGCCGTTGAAAGAGGGCGCTGTGATGTTACTTGTCGATTAGTATCAGCTGAAGCCGGTACTGTTCAGTGACCAGTAAGTAAACCTTCCCCACTGAAATATTCCGACAACAACTGACACAACTGTCACACTAATGCACAACAGAAAAATGCGAAGTGGTTTTTTTTATGACGCAGTCTGAAAGTGGGGTCGAACCCAAGACTTTTGGTTTTGTAGTCAACGTGCTAACTACCTCAGCAATCGCTACCGCTTATGACATACTAAAGCTTTTAAAAACCCCAGCCGGAATTTAAAATAGCAAATAAAATTTCCGCCGGTCACCATACAATTCAGATTATCCATCTCTGTGTTCTACTTCGTTCGCTATACGATTAGATGGCATTTTACCGTTGCCATCGTTCTTTGTATGTGTAAAAGCAATTACGTAAAGTTACATTTACATGCAAATAAAAGTGTAATAAGTGCACAGAAGACATTTATTGGCAACGAGCAGCCAATAAAATGGAAAAGAAAATTAACATGCTGACAGCAATTAAATTGAGTTTAAATATTCAAATGATTCAATTGCAAAAAAGAAATTATAATAATTCAATTGTAATAATTGGTGAATAATTGCAACAGCAACACTTAAATTTCTATTAACATTATTTTGCTCGGAATTACCAACAATCACATTGTATTCCATTTGATAGAGGGGGTAATAGTGCTGGGAAGAAATAGGCGCTCATATAAACACATGTGCTGGTTAATATGTAAAGCAGAGTTGCAGTAACTCTGGTATTGAGTAGAGCCATTAATTTTTTAACAAAAGCACAGCCACTTTCTTTAGTACGATGTATTGGATAGCATTATTGATTCCGGACGGAAAGACCATTTCTACGGAATTAAATATCGACCGATATACATTCATTTCTGCGCTATAATCTTTCCGCATAGCAGATTTAACATTCCTGTTTTAAGCAATTATGAGTCAGCTGTGTGTAATGGCCATGATTTTATTTCGAATGCTTCATAATTAATTCCCCAAGTCTTTTTCACAAAATGCTGAAAAAAAACAAAGAAAAAATAATAATTAAAAAATAAAAAAAACTAAAAATAGAAATATGTGTGTGTTATAAAAGTATACTCATGGATTGTTATGTTTTTGTTTATAGATTTTTTAGTTGGTATGTTTGATATTCAATTCAATTCTCGATTGATTAATTGAATTTTAAACATATAGATCTTAGGTTTGTATTCAAAAATCCACTGATGAGCTAATTAAGCATTAGCGAAATATTACTATATGGATATGCTTTCCTCCTCAATTATTGAGTTGCTTTTGTAATAAAATGCTTTATGACATTTTTCATACTGTATGAGAATATCATAAGGTATATAATAATAAATTTCACATATAGTTTATAAGGGAAGAAGCACAATTAGAATCATATAAATAATTAAAAAATTTATAAAGAATTCAAACCATATAGCTTCTTTTGTGCCACCCTGTATATATAGATATGTACGTATATCCTCCTCTGATTCCTGAAAGGACCATATGACTGTGCCACTCTTATTCAAAATATTTTAATGTTGTAAAATAACGCTGCAAATTATGTTAGTAACCCTTCTTCCCATCAGCTTCCAATCATAAAAAGCCATAAACATTTCTAATGACATTTTCTTGCAACTGTGTGCGACTTTTTGTTCGCATTTAGAGAAACACACACAGCTATTTGTGTACATTTTCACAGATTATAATGAAAATTTACTTTTTTTTGTGATGCTTAAACAGGCAGCTGGTTTTAATTGCCGAGTAATTTGTTTTCAGTTGTTAGCAAAATTTTAACAGTCATTATCATAATTTTCATTCGTTATCGAAGGTTATTTAACGTTTTGTTTTTTTTTAATAAATAAATTCCTCTTAATGCATGCACACAATTGCACAGTTGACGGTGATTGTTAGTTCTTTTTTTATTTTTAAATCTGTGAATTTCATCAAATCGAAATGAATTCATTTATTAAATTTTGCATTTTCTATAATCCGGGTGGTGCAACAGTAATGTGCTGGAATTTGTCAAATGCCTTGAGATAGACAAATAGAGAAATATTTTGCATCAAGCGATACACACCTGTAAAACGTGGACTTTTTTCCACCGGTTTGCTGTTGCATTAACACAGCGAGAATTTTGACGTCGTTGTTTTTCTTTTTTTTTTTGCGAACTATATGCGCTAAGACTTGGGCGTTCAGCTGAGCGCCTCGCTCAGAATGAATTGTGGAAAGATGGAAGCATATTGCTGGCTTAAACCGAGAATATGTCGCACACAGTGCTGTGTCCCATAGGCAAAAGTACAAATAAAAACAGTTCTTATATTATAGATAATGTATCGATCGATAGATGATAATATAATTCATATAGATGATATATAATTCGGCGGCACTAGAACACGCTAAAGTCAGAGAATTTTAAACAAGAATTGGTAAACAGCTGCTTTAGTTTGACTTGCCTCAAGAAAATAATTACAGAAAAATTTATATTTTCGAATAGGACATTTAAATTTTTTCCTGTTATAACTACATAAGTATATTCAGAACTAAGTGTCGAAAAAAATATATGTACATTCTTTTCCTATAAGTGTTTTTATTGGTTTGAAAAAAAAACGTATTATTAACTTAATAGTGTTTTAACATCAAAAGTTAAAACCTGATTTTGCATCCTCATTTTAAGTTTAATTTAATTAGGTTTAACGCACAGTTTTTTTAATAAAATTTTATTTATCTTCTCCTCCCACAACTGGATGAAATCATTTTTATTATGCTCAATTTTATTTTATTTTTATTTTTATTTTATTTATTATGCCCAATAGCTTCTTTTTCTTTTGCACATTTTTATTGTTGTTGGTGCTGCGTTCATCGTTTTAAATTATTGTAGTGAATTTATTTACAAAATTTTCTTTTATTTTTTTTTTATTTCATTGAGCGCCATTTATTTTGCCAGTTGATTTGAATTTTTTAACTTGGTAGCACTGCCTTTTATAGTTGAAAATCAAAGTTGTATTACATTAAATCAACTCAACAATTCAAAAAAGGTTTTGCGATGGTTTTAAGAAAATATATATGTACGAGGTCCGTTCAAAAGAAAAGGTGAATTTTGTTTTCTTCGATTACAAAGACGTGGTGCATCATGAATTCTTGCCAACGGATTGTACGGTTAATAAGGAATACTAATAGGAAGTTATATAACGTTTTCGTAAAGCAATGCGGCTCAAACGATCGGAATTGTGGAGAAAAAAAATCATGGATTCTGCATCACGATAATGCACCAGTTCCCACATCAATGCTTGTTCGTGATTTTTTGATCAAAAACAACTCCCTAATCATGCGTCAACTATAGGGTGGCGCAGAATGAGCTATATGGCTCGAATTCTTTATAACTTTTTTAATTATTTATATATGATTTTTTAATTATTGTTTTTTCTTTGTTCTTTTTTCAGCATTTTGTTAAGAAGACTTGGGGAATTAATTATGAATCATTAGACGATCGAACAATGTACAAAAATAATTGAATTTTATTTTTCAAACCAACAGTCTATTGTGTTGACACAGCATGCATATCGTCGTCATTTTAACGTGCGCATAGCACGCACAACAGATTTAACAGCTCCTGACAATTTTCCTTGGGGATATTTGAAAGAAAGAGTGTACTTTAAAAAACCAAGAACCATACTCCAACTAAAAACCAACATTCGAAATGAAATCATGGCCATTGCACGCGAAATTTTGCGAAAAGGAAAAATAGAAATGGAAAATATGCTAAAAAGAGCACATTTATGCGAAGCAGAAAATGGACATCACTTACAGGATATCATTTATCAAAGCTAATTGCAAAATATTCCCCAATAATATGCTGTATTTAAAAAAAATTATAATAATTGCATAAATAAAAAAGATATAAACCATTTAAACCATATAGCTCATACCCTAATCATGCCTCAACCACCTTATTCACCAGATTTGGCTCCCTGTGACTTTTTCCTATTCCCAAAACTGAAGATAATAAATAAAAGGAAAGCGTTTTGCCGCAATTGATGAGATCAAGTCAAAATCGAAGAACGAAAAGCGCATTTCAGAAGTGCTTCGAGGATTGGAAGAGCGCTGGCATATCTGAGGGGGATTACTTTGAAGGGGACAAAATGGCTATTGATGGTTAATTATTCAAAATTCACCTTTTCCTTTGAACAGACCTCGTATATTATATATTTATATGGTGAAATCAGGTTGGTTTTAACGTAAAACTAACCAGTCAGCATGAAAATACTATAAGCTGTAAATTTTTTTTTAATTTTGATGGAATATTAAATATAGTGAATAATAAATCCAAATAAATTATGTTTAATTAAAAACAACACAATATAAATTAAAAAATAGTTAAAAAAAATTGTCGAATTCACAGTAACGCATTCACTTTTTTTGTTGCTGGGTAATTAAATGTTGAGATCCGAAGTTTTTGGCGAAAGTACAAATCATTTATTCATTTCGAACAAAATCGTAATTAATTCACATTATGGCATTGCTTTTGCATCCCCTTTTATAAATAAGTTTTAATACAATTACGGAAATATTGTAGTGATTAACAAATTACTTCATGCTAATCAATAATATTAAATGAGACTTTTAGTGTATTTAATTAAATTGACCTTATCCGCAATTTTCTTGTTTTGCTTTCTATTGCCGGGGAACCTATTATATATAGGGTGTTTTTTTTTATCAGTTTATAATTTTAACTTTCTTTTAATAAATTTTATTGAAGGGATAATTTTTATGATTTTCATGCTTCAATATGACGGCTTAATAAATGGCGTTCTCTACGTGCAGAGAACAATTCTCAATTACCTATCACTTCTTTTGTTTTAGACTCTTCTTCATGTTGTCTGGTATTCACACTATTAAAGATATGTAAATATGTTAAACACTACAATTTTTGTATTTCAACTTGACATTTTGCCAGATGTTTAAACAGCTGGGGGAAAAATAAAATAATATGTAAAAACACAATAAAATTGTGTAATATAAAATTGTGTAAATTAATATTGTAAAATATTATGAATGTTCTCCTACTAATCCCTCTATTGTGTAATAATTTATCTTTTTGCATTACCCTCGCTTGAGGGTCGGAGAGTGTCGCTTATGCTAGTTGGTGGAAAATGTTCTGCCTCTATAAGTGGTGTTACGCAAAAGCCTTCCTGGGCGGATAGTAAGGGACTGGATGTTAACCCAGATATTGACTGCGTTGGTGTTCTTTACAAAGAGATGCGCAACTCCTGCGGCCCTGATCGTCTTCTTCCACTTCGAGAACAGCCATATGTTTGCTTAAACTTATGCATTTAGGATTGGTGGGGCAGATGACTATGGCTACTAAGATCTATTTTGGCAACAGGCCTCAATTAGTAATTCCGGATAGGAGCCTGAGGGTACCTAGGGATAAACTATTTGGGAAGTGGACGGTAAGGTTGGGCTGTGATGGATACCGGGTCATTGAGGAGTTGGTAATGATGAAATGCAGATGAACTGGCGTGGCTGGGCTCACCGCTGAGCTAAGAGGAGTGCAGCATGTCGGTGCAGCCACCGTCAGAGAACTACTATAAGAAGCTCATGATATGATCGTTGGAGAAGAGTATGGGGGATTGCAGGGTCTGGACGGAAGATCACACGCCTACTGGGAGTGAGTAGGAGATCTTGAGCGTTCTGATAGGAGCTTTGACGGGTCACTGCTTGATTAAAATTATGGTCAGCAAATGAGATAGTGGACACACATAGTCTGTCATTGCCTTGGCCGAAGGGACTTGGCTGAGCAGCACGTCCCTTGTGAAGCTGGAAGATATCGCGAAGCGTAGTATAGTGAATATATCAAAGGCTTCATTGTGGCGATAGGTTGTCTGTAGCACAGGTGATGTTTTCTGGATGCGGTATCTGGTTTCCTCTTCTTCTTTTACTCTATTATTTCTTAACTTCGAAGGGGTTCACAGGTGTTGTAATGGGTCTCCTAGTGAAGCTGTTCCACTGCTTGTGGCAGGTCTGAAGCATAATTGTTACATAACAATAACGAATAATGACAATTTGCAATAGCTAATCTGCCATGAGTCCATTCCTCATGAAGTGGCAAATCGAATGAACCACAAAGTTGCTGACAACTGCCAAATCGATTGTCAAATAAAATAATGTCACGTTTAAAAACATCAAAAAAAAGCACCCATATATTAGCTCATTATGTATGTATGTGGATATGTATAGCCATACTCTTATGTATATATGTATGTATAGGTGTATGGATGTGTGTTGTATGCTCATATGTATGGTATGCTTTCGGTCCCCAAACAAGCACACCTTGTTTATTTACATGTGTATGTACACAGTTAGTTTTTTAATAAAACGTTTATTTAGTTTTCCCACTTAATTGGAAGGCGATAGAAAACAAAAAATAATCGAACAATAAAATAGAAAAAATAGTGTTATGAACTTTGAACATGTCAAAAGTGTTTGAAAGCACGTTCGCTGGTTTATTGAGTGGCATTGCGAAAAGGCAACAACTATAATAACGGTATGTAATACGACGGCATGCACGAGTATGTGTATGAGTGTGTGTACGTTTATGTTCATTATTTACACACTTCCCCATGTGCGAACATGAAGCAAACAGAAAAACTTATGCATTTACATGCATTTTTCTAGCGATATGAATTTTTATTACCGCCATTTATAACGGGAATGGAAAATTGTGCTTTAAATAAAAAATGAAAAAAGTAAAAGAAACAGATATTCGTGATAAGTTTTAGCGGCATTTTGATAAGCACCTGCCACACAATAATTTTTAAAAAAATTTTTTTACAAACATGCCGCCATACATACTTACATATCAGGGTGTGTAATGAACTCGCACGAAAGCAGCCAGAAACCACATGAAATTTTGTGGTAATAAATGCATCATAACCACAGAACGACAAAACGTGATTGGAAATAAAACTCATCTAAAAAATGTGCGTTTCTCTTCAAACAAAACAAAATCGAATCACATATGTTCGCTGCTGCTTGTCAATAATTTCAATTATTAGGTTGTTGTTGGCTCTGTTATTTTAAACATGTGTCCATTTAATTTCGGGTCTTTGTTCGTTTCGTTCACTGATGGTTATTTTAATGAAAAATAAAATATAAAAGCAAAACTACAAGTATTTCCATGTTGAATAAAATACAAAAGAATGAGCGCGTATACAATTAGTGATGATGACAAGGTTAGGTCGTCAGGTTGCAGTATGTTAAGATTAAAAAAGGTCGTAGCCCATTTGGGTCCATTTTATACCCATTGTGATACTTTCACGTGTGAAAACTTGCACGTGTTGTGGTGATACAGACTAGAGTCTCTGCTAGGAATCGAACCTATAAACCTCGAACTGATAAACTAGCACACTACTCACTAGGCACCGGGGCACCCAGGGATGATGACAAAGAGGTAACATATCTCACTAGTTCCTCTAAAGGGAGTCAGCTTCAAATTTACAAATTTTCAGTAGAGGCAAAAAACTGTTTTTTTTTAGTATTTACAATAAAAATTAAAAGCAATTGTGCCATTCTAGTGATCAAATAAGAACAAGAAGTATAAAACAGCAACAATTGATTTTACAATTTTTTGAGGGATTATCAAAAAATGACAAGTGATTGATTCCCTTTTATGTGAATTTTCTAATTTATTTGTTAATTTAATTTTATAAATATAAAAACAAAACGAAATATAACAGTACGATAAACTTACTTTTAATAGACATTATAACATAAACACAGGCGCAACTTAAAATATTTCATTTTATGCTGAGAACATAATTGGGACGAACGACGAATTTTTCGTTGCGAGCGAACTTTCGTCATCAGAAATAAAACTCGTTTGTGCATATGAAAATTAACACAGCACCGCATTCGAACGAAATTCATTGTGCGTGACGAACTCAGCGATAGATTTATTTCTATTTCATACGAACGACAAACAAATTAGTACAGAGTTACCGTTTTTCATTTTAGTTTGCAAATATATTAGTAAATAAAGTTAATTTGTAATAAATCTTTAATTTTGAAAATAAATCATTTAAGTTAAATATGTACAATTATTTACCATAAAATTGCTTTTTAATTGTTTTTTGTTAATGCTTCATTTGTTCTAGTAATTTTTTTTTTATACGGTAACACAGACAGCTGTAATTTTTTCATCATAATTGTGCGCCACACTGTGAAATTAATTACACAACGTACTTTTACCGACAAATTCGTTGTGCTAGACGGAATTCGTCGTTCCACCCAATTGTGTTCACAGCGTTAGTTGAACAAAAAAACTAATATGAATTGAGCTTAATAAGCGAGCTTTATGAGCGAAATATATCTCTATAGATGGACTGTAAAGATTAAAGTGTGGCACAAACACAACAAAAATGTCTTACAAGCATTTCATGAAATTGCAATTAGTGTGTATGTATTACTTGCTCATTGCAAAACACATACTTCCAAAAATATATCTTTTGTTCCCCGATCAAAACATTGAAGAAGAGAACACAAGTACAACAAAACAATGTTAAAATAGAACAAGGCTGAAGTAGAAGAGAAATGAAGTAGAAAATCAAAACTATTTTGAAACATTCAAAACATGTTTGAATAACTCGTAGACAAACTTGCAAAGAAACTTTTGCATTTTTTATGAACATAAAAAATCGAATGTATACAAATAAAATAAAAATATCACAATTCATATTAGGTTTGAGGTTCGTTTGTAAGGTTCTTGAAAGAAAAATGTTTAAAATTTCGCAAAAACTTTTAAAAATTTATAATTTCACCTACATTTAATACATTCATTTCAATATATATTTAAGATTACTAAAATTTAGAAAAATCACGAAAATCAGAAAGTTTAAATTATGAAAAAAAATTATATACATACGTGCTTTTTACGCTTTTTTGTGTTTGTTCTTGTGTACTCGATGCTTTTGGTGTAATTTATCGTTTTTTTATTTCATTGTCTGTTTTTGTTTTGATGTTCTGCTTCATTTGAACACACAAGCACAAACAAAACTATAGAGAGAAACTTTTCGAATGGTGCTTGTTTTGTTTCAGTGAGAGTCATGTTTTGTTATGCTTGTTTTGTTGAGAATGTTTACACTGGAATACACGGCTTGGAAGTAGTGTGCTTTAGAATGCAGAACTTTCAATACATTTTGTACAGCTCTTTAGTAAAGATGCAATTTTTATATCACAAAAAGATATACAGCTGTTTGTTTTTTTGGCGAAAGAGTAGAAAAACTGATGTACAATTTTTCCAGTGGCTAGATATGACCACTGTTTATCGTTTTCTTGCAAAAAGTGAAAATTGAAAAGTTTCCATTTGACTCTCTTTACTTTCTTAAAAAAGTAACATAATGATAATTGAAATTGTTCCTCATCTCTTCGCAAATTTGCAGCTAATTGTCCTGGATAACTTCACGAATTCCATTTTTGTAGTCTTGAAGCGATTGTATGCCATTGGTGTGGATCTTATTCTTTTTTCTAGCTGCAAAATAAAAAGTCTAAACATATTAATCATAAAATCTTGGTCCAATTGTGCTCGCATCTTCGCCTAATCACACTGTCAGGAAACTTTTTATGACAATCCATTCATCGTAACAGGTGGTCCAGCCTCATTTTCGAAAAGTAAAGTTCAATGACGCTGCCAGCACCAAAAGGTGCACTAAATGGTCACACATTAGGTATGGATAATTCTTGTTAAAGTTGCCACCAAGATATGCATTTGAAGGGCGGTAGGCATGAGTTCGTCTGTTAATTTAAGTTAAAGTCATTAAGACCTAAGCCAAATAAAAAGTGCAAAATACGGTATAATGGTGTTTGTGGTATCGCCAATTCCAAACCTTGATTTTGTTGTGGGCTACAAGTCAAGAATGTGCTTCACGATGATTAAAAAATTTTAGAAATTTCAATGCGATATTGAAGCATATATCGTTCTATTTTTATTAATAGCGGTTTATAAAAAATTAAAAGTTTCATTGGAACACCCTTTGGTTTATCAAAATAATACCTTGTGCTAATTGACTCCGCTCCTTGGCGATGGTACCACCAAGACTAACACTCTTTGGTTACTTTTTGCGTATTTGGTTCCTTTCTGTACATTTTCGTTGCAAAAGTTTTGTGGGCCCCGAGTATAGGAAGTTAAGAAATGGACACCTATGACATAAATGAAGTGTTCATATGCTGATGCTGATTTTATTCAACGTTGATTTTTTTTGCATGATTGAATGTGAACAAAAGATTTTATGTATGATGAATCAAGAAACAAAAAGTGATTTTTGTTGTCATTCTCTGCCTTATACTCGTACACAGGACGAGTATACATTTTTTGAAATGCCCATCTCTGATGGTTATGTCTATAGACTTTAGCAGCATATTGTACTGGGCTGCAATATATTTAATAGATGCACAAACATGCATATTTACTGGCGTTTTATATAAATTGTAAAATATTTGCATTTGTGTTTATTTATAAATATTGCAGTTTATTACAGCTCTTCTGCAGTTTGTAAATATTTTCATATTTTTATTTTTTGCAATTAACACGCACACTTTATTGATTTGTTGATTAATATGTGATTTAATTTTTCGTTTCGGGGAAAGCTATGCGTTTCAAAATATACATACAATGCCGAAGGTAAAAGAAAAATACGGTGAATTATATGCTGGTATTGGAGGGTTAATCTTAATTTGAATTCACGGCTTCATTTGCTTTTAAAAACTTTTGTAGTGGAAAACTCAATTCGTCCTTGACTTGAAAGAAACCCCCTTAAAATTTATTTATAAAGATGCTTTCATGAAATATAGTCAGTCATCGCGAGGGTGGCGATGGCTGAAGTAGTCTTGTAATTTGAAACAGTTCTTGATATTCTTGAATAATGGGGGAAAAATTGGCATTTTTAAGGCACTCGATGCACTTTTTTCGGGTAGGTTTGTGCCGCTTTCTGTTCTCCTATTGAATATCTACTACTATGCTTCATACACAAAAGATATATTCCGTACGTTATACCCAGCTATAACCGTGTTAAAATATAGAAAGAGTGTTAAAGATCCACCTTGAGAAAAAAAACTTCGTATGGCCATTAAATTATTAATACAGCCAACTTGACAAAACGAATGATGCAGAAGTACTTATTTTTGGGGCTACTTTCACGGGCAATTCTCAGAATTGAGTCTGAAAATCATGTGTTGTACTGTGTTATTAAAAAATACTGAGAAAACGTTCTTTTAAAAAATAGCAAATACTATTAAAAAAGCACTTGCGAAAAATCATTTCTACACAGAAAAAGTTATTGTTAAATATTTTCCAATTAAGTCTTTGATCAGTAAATTTTTTTTTTTTTTGCCAATTAAAATTTTAATTGAATTCACGTTCATTTTTATTGACTTTGTTATTCTCTTCAAACAGTGCTATCAAAGGATTTGATTCAAAATAGGAAATTGCGAACATTAATTGTGCGTAAACAGTACGTATAAGCTTAGTTTTTCTATGTGAAAAGAATCTAGTTTTTTTTTTTTTGATTAATTTTTTAATTAAATCTCTAACAAATTTTCAATTAATGTTTTAATTGAATTTTTTAAATTTTTTAATTAGTTTCTTAAGAAAAAAATCGGTAAATATGTTCAATTAAAACTCATAATTGAATCTACGATGTTCGTGATAGGTTGAAATTCAATTATTATTTTAATTGAATCTTCGTTTTTCTTAATTGAATCTTGATTTTATTTTTTTTTTTTTTTTGTGTAAAAATGTCTATAAAAAATACATTTTAAAAAGTAGTTTCACGTTAAACTGTACCTTTAAAAGTACCTTATAAAATAAGTATCTCCAAACGGGCTACTTTAAACAAGTGCTTAAAAAAATCAAGCAACATACTGTGTCTACGAAACGTCCATATTTTAGGTGAATGGAGATTTCTTTTCAATTAAAATAAATTTATTAGTTTTTTTAATATTCCAATATATTTTACAATTAGTTTATTTTTTCGGATTTGATTTGTTAATAAATTTATTTACCCGTGGCTTTTTAATTTAACTTGCCAAGACATTTTCTTTATTTTTTATGTTTGGCAAAGAATGCCTGTCATCTACATACATACACATTTATTCATTCATGTCAAAGCCATCCATAATAAAATTAAAATTAATTGTGTATTTATTTATTTATGTTCTTTTTCGTTTACATAAAATAAATGTTGTCATAAATTTATTAAAATGTATTATAGATCTTAAAACTTTTCCAAATATATCGAAGTTATCTTTTCTAATCAATTTTGAAATTAAAAAGACATAAATTAAACAACAACAAGAACAACAATCGATAATAATTCAATTATCGTAATTAAATTTAAATGCATGTCGTTACAAGTTGAACAAATTTTTCTGAAGAACAGTAATAACAACAACAATAAAACAAAACACTTGAAAAGCGAACGAACTTCATCAGCCCGTTGTAGTCGTACAAAGAAACACACATACTCGTACACGCTGTCCCCATAGTTATTTGTAGTGTCGGTGTGAACGTGCATGGGTGTGTATAACGGTTAAAGGCTAAAGGTTAATTTCATGTTTTGTTCTATAAATATTATTAATGGTTGTGCGTGTGTGTGTGTGTGTGTTTCTCGTCGTGTGATATGAAGACACATCACTTGCAGTATACTGAACTTGTTGTTTCCTTCTTTCGTTATTCAGTGCTCATGTGGCGTTTGTGCACTTGTGTTTGTGCGAGTGTCTGTGAAAAGGATAAAGAATTTACATAATCATCTATTCAAAACAGACAAGTAAACCGTATTAAAAGCATTTGGTCTAACCTTAAAATCACTGTTAAATGCAATAAAATACATTGTAAAGTGGTAAAAGTGAAAACAATAAAATTGAAGGTTTAAGTGCAGTAAAACTTCTGCTCAGATACGTAAAATAATGTATTCATTATCTGAATTCACACTTGTATTGTTAGGTTAGGTAATGTTGCAAGGGCAAACCCTGCAGACGGGTGGCTCACTTTGATCCGCCCGTGCTATCTACTAGTTTGTGATACACTGTGAACAGCTGAGGCTGGATCAGGAACACTCTATAGCACCGTTGCCTCATTAAACTAACCAGAGGCTCTTAGAAATCTGAACGCTCTGTACAGCTGTGTCTTTGATAGGTGACATCGAAGGTATTGGAGCCAAAGTTCATCCTGCGAGCATCAGACAGTGCAGGAGATTGCAAAAACTCTTACATTAAGAACTGAAACGTCGCATAATATTGTAAGAAAATCTGAAAGAAATTTCTATTTCATACAAATCATCTGTCTCGCAATATCTTAAGCCTCTCACATATCATATGTTTCTTATATCTGATTTGTAAAATTAATGTCTGGTAACAGGTTTATATTTTCCAACATAAATAAAAAACGTAATAATTGACACAAAGGTTTATTAAGAGTATTGCACGATAGAATGGAAATGCGGATTTTATTTTTTAAAGAGTATGTCATCCAGATCCTTCAGATCCTGTTTTAAAATTTCATGAATAATTGCTCTTGGAAGTCCCAGTGAGGCTGCTCTTTTCCGTATTGAAAGTCGCGGATTTTCACGTAAACTGCTTTCAATCAGTTCAATGTTTTCGGGAGTCCTTGCAGATCGACTGGGCCCTGGCCGTGGGGCATTCAAAGCCGAAGCAGTAGCGCGGAATCTCTGCACCTCCGAACGAATTAAATTTACACTCGGTCCATCACTTATTCGCAGAATACCGAACTTTGAACAAAATTGTTGACGAACAATTACGTAAGAATCATTAAAAAATGTCTCCACAGCGAACACGCGATGCTCACTCGACCACTGTGACATCGTGACTGACAAATCCGCACAATCGAGAATTCCAACGGCGCCACCCTCCCTCCGCAGCGTTTATTACTTTTTGAAATAATCGTATTTAAAAATATAAATTTGCCACCAGACACCCTGTATATGTGATTCTGCATATTTGTCAAATTATGTATGAAATATACTTCATTATATACTTCGTTCATTTGTTTGTGAACGCATATGGTGTATTATATTTTAAACGTCAAAGAACAAATAAGAAGAAGATAATCACTCACAAACAGTTGCTACACACAAAAAAAAAGATTCCAATATAAAAGTAACATGACTAACTGGTGAATAAAATCTGCAAAAATAATGACTTTAATTAAATTTAACATTAATTCGTTTTGATTTGAAACGTAAAGATTTCAAAATTAAAGTAAAATGATTCAATATTTTTCGTAATAAAAATAACGTCGCACAATGTTAATTACAAAAAATCTCGTTTTATATTAAAACTAAAAAGCCAGATGAGTTAGACAAACAAAATTTGCTCACTTGTATACATATTGTGGTTTTTTCTTTCTTTCTACTTATAAAATTATAAAATTGTGAAAAATTTTTAAACATTTTTTTTATTCTTATAACTTTTATAAGTAGTGGCGTCATGTAAATATTATCGCCTGCTCCACTGCACAGTTTCAGAGTACGACTCAGATTTCTATTGTTATAAACAGACCTCGAAAAGTGTTATTATTTTTTGACTTTTTTGTTTGCAGCCAGCATAACAACAATTTGTTTAAATTATTTGAAAATATTAAGACATTATGACAATATGACTTAATAAGAGACATTGTGAATACCCCCATTAAATTAAAGTGAATATGGGTATTTCATTTTCATATGAAAATTACCAACAACAAGTTTACACTTTTGCATTTAATGCCAGCATGCAATACATAGCAATGATGCAAAGATTTTCTGAATTTAACAATTGAAGAAAAATTATAAAAACAATTTCTGTCTCTCTGATAGAACTTTTACTTTTCCAATTCGAACTCGAATGTCAACCCAAAAATCTTTCTTTATTGAAGCCATACTTTTAGTATGAAAAAGTAGAAAGAAAATGTAATATTTTCTATTCGCTACTGTCTTCGGCTTTGCACATTAAATGCAATTTAGCTGTAAAAGCTGCACATTCACAGAAATAACGTTGATAGAAATTCATTATCACACCAGCCACGAAAGCGGAAATACAATGTGCGAACATTGCAAATGGCATGTTTTGCTTTCGCGTTAGCCAAAGGAAAATCACAATGAATTCTAACTTTGGTTAAAAAGTTAATACGATTCCATAAGCAGCCAGCCAACGTTCGCAATAAACATTAAACTTTTCTCTATTGTACATACTTTTGCCATTGTTCATTAGCCATCTAGTGGAGTATAAAGTCACTTGCCAAGAAACTTAAACCACAAAGTAGTTTTGGGAAAAAAAAACAAAGAGGTATAAAATATGGCCTTTTAGCACGAACTCTTAAGGAAACAAGAAAATTGTATTACGAGTCTTATCTAGAGTTTTATTAAAGTTTTGAAAAACATTTAAACGTTTTTAGAGGTTGAGTTTGTATATTTTTATTTTTCCTCTAATTTATTTCGCACATATTCTAGCGTCTAAAAGAAAAATGTATATTTAAGATACTCGTATTTAAGATGTTTTCTTTTGGGCAGAATTAAGAGGGGAAAAAATTTTTCATTTTTTTTTTAAGATTCAGGAATGTTAACAGAGCCTTGCAAGATGCTTAAGACTTAACAGATTCATTATTACCGGCGTCTTTTTTATTTTGGACCAGCACTCAGGAGTTGACCCCTACGCAGGAACTAGAGGAAAGGGATAGTAGGAGAAATGATAGGAGATGAAGCTTCACTATCTTATAACACTGCTTTTTACGCCTTGTTTGTTTTATAGGACCATTGTAGCGCCTCTGATATTTTTGAAGCTTCGTTTTTATGAGCCATTTTTGTAATTATTTTACTTCGCCAGTGCTACACAATACCGACGAAGGAAGGCGTTCTGATGTGGCTGTGGATTGGATACAGCTTTAGCCGTTACTGTTCAGTGGGCAGTGACTATTCATTCGCCACTGAAACCTTGCGACCACGACTGACACAAAGTCACACACAAATGCACATCAGAAAAAATGCGAGATGTTTTTATGAGTCTGAGGGTTCAACACAGGAAAAATTTTTCGTTTTGTAGTCAACGTGCAGACTATTTCCACCACCATCCTCTTATTTCGGAAATTTCATAAAAATTGTTGTTCAAAATGGGGTAATGTGTTTTAATTGTATCGAAATTCTGCAAAGTCATGTCTTGCCCAATGTTTCAAGGGGTGAATTTGTGTCAATGGCACCACAAATTCCATAACAAATTTATTTTGAAATTTATTCATCTCCCGATTTAAATACACACCTTCAGTATAAACACTTTCATTGATTTATAAAGAATTGTTAAGACTTCTTCAAATAATCAATGATTTCATCACTTTCAGCATTCACACAGGTATTGTAGTATTCACACTATCAAATGTAAACGTGTACACCCTACGTTTATACGTACGTGTTATTTGCAAATATTTACTGACACTGTTTATACGTAGACACGCCACAGCAACAAAATTTGCAGTCAGGTGGCAAATAAACAATTGTATGGCAACATCAAAAAACTTTCCATATGTTCCATATATAATTTCAAATTTCAAATTTCTTTGTTCCATATCACAAGACAGACAGACAGACGAAGTTTGTTGGCTAGAAGAATGAGAGTGAAATAGAGTTTGTAGTACAAGAACTTCTGTATTGGACAGTTTTCCTTTTCTGTTTTCTCATCTTCGCAATTTCCATGCTGTTGCTACAGATCATTTTTCGCACATAAATGTTTAAATTGAGGGTGACAACAGCTGAAGTTGTCTGCACGTTGACTACAAAACCAAAAACATCAACGACAATTTGCAAAAATTGTGGCACTTAATTCGTCAACTGTCCCAGACATCATCGAAACATTTTTCCACGAAAATAGAATTGATGTTAAGTGTAAATAAAATAACATGTTTTCAGACAATTATCTTAATATTATTTGTTATGATAGAAAATGTCGGTCAAATGTTCGCCACGGCTTCGGTGGCATACCTCCGTCCGATGGTCGATATTTTCAAAGACTCTGAGACATTATGGAGGTTCAATGTCGTTAATGTGCCGAATTATCTCATCCTTTAGCTGTTGAATTGTTCTTGACTTATTGATTTACTCTTTTTATTTTAAATATCCCCAAAGAAAGAAATCCAACAGTGCCAAATCACATGATCGTCACAGCTAATTTAAATCGCCACGACGTGACTGTGTTTCATTGACTGTATGGCTAGTGGCTCCATCCTGTTGGAACTACATATCGTCTAGGTCCATAACCTCAATATTTGGCCACAGTGATGTTCAATTGATGAGCACGACGACGACTCGAGGTTGACGGCTCTTCTGCCACACTATCGCGAACAACAGCAACTTTTCCCGCAGAACGAACTGGGCGAGCATGCACATGTATTTTTACATTTGCTACAGACCCAGTTTGCTGAAATTTGTGCTCAATTCTTCATATTGTGGACTTATTTGGTCAATTAAGCTGAACAAAAAAATCACGAAGTGCACGAAATGCATTCTGATGTGTACGCCCATTTTCGTAAAAGGCTTCAACAATATTAGCGCGAGTTAACGTTTGTTAAAAAAAACTCTTTGATTGCTAGTTGATTAATAATAAATATTTTTATTGGCTTTTTCTTTTTATACTCCAAGCTACTTATATTTATAATAAGCATATTTTGCATTTTGAAAAGGAAATAAATTTTTATACAATTCTTAAGAAGTGATCTAATTGCATTTTAATAAACATTTTAATTAATTATTGTGAATAAACATATATTGCATTTAAATGAAAGTGATGACAAGGAATTGCACTTTTATATTATTCTTAAGAAATATCCAATTGCATTTTAATAAAATAAATTATTTGGTTGGTAGCTGTTGGTAATTTGTTGTTGTTAAAAATGAGGGTGGCGATGGCACGATGGATGGTAGTCTGCACGTTGACTACGAATCCAAAAACAGACCTGGGTTCAACCCCAGTTTCAGACCAAAAATTTTAAAATAAAAATAAACATCTCGCATTTTTCTGATGTTGCATTAGTGTGTCTTTGTGTGTCAGTTGTTGTCGGAAGGTTTCAGTGGCGAAGGCATAGTCACTGGTCACTGAACAAAACCGGCTTCAGCTGATAGCAATCCACAATCACATCAGAACGCCCTCCTTCGTCGGTATTGTGTACCACCGGCGAAGTAAAATAATAATAAAAATGGCTACTAAAGAAGCTTCAGCACTGCTACGAGTATAAACAAAGAACGTGCGAAAGCAGAGCTGCAAAAATAATTAATTAAGCTTCACCTCCTGTCGTTGCTCCTACTATCCCTTTCCTATAGTTCCAGCACAATGCTTCGCATGTGTAGGAGTCATCTCCTGAGTGCTGGTCCTAGATAAAAAAAAAAAAAAAAAAAAAAAAAGGTGCTGAGAATGGCTGTTGGTAAGTTGATGAAGTCATATGGTTGTTGTTGTTGTTATTATACCTGGTGACCAACGGTAAGACCCAAATATGTCGATTGTCAAGATTTATTTTTATGTTGTCATATCAAGTCAAATCGTCTATTGCATTCTGATAATTTAACATCTGCTCTACAACAAAAATTTATTTAGTCAGTCTGTCGTATGCATTAAAATAGTTTTGTTGTTTATAAAAGGTTTAATAGATAAAATTCCATACAAATCAATTAAAATTTTATGAATACGGCAGAGTATATCTAATAGTCTGTGTTAAATTAGTGTGCTCTTTGGCGTATGATGAATATTTTGAATTTTAATTAATCATACGTTAATTTATGCACCATTTTTTTAAAACGTGAACTTTGGTGCTTGTTTGGTATTAAAAATGTTTTGTTTTCAGAGAGCAACAACAAAATCACGCGTAATAATGGTGAAATGAAACAAACTTATATACACCACCCAACAAAAAATAAAGTTAATGCGTTCACTATGAATTGGTATTTGCATGACTTCTTACGCACTTCTTTATCCGAATTAATTTTTAATAGCATCTCAAATGTTAACAAGGTAATGAGTTTTGAACTCATTTAAAATAATGGGTCCCTCCGTAGTCTAGTGCATGAGCATTAGTCTTATCAATATGGTGGTGCGGGTTCGATTCCCGCTTAGACCCTGGGTGTTTCTACAGACAAGCTTAAGAGCTTCGTAGAGTTTGTATTGTCTTAAAAAAAAAAGAATAAAGAATTCGAGAGAATTAATAATAATTTCATAGCGCTACCAGACGAAGTTTAAAAAACGCTTAGCATGATAGATTGAAGAAGCTGAGTTATAAAAGAAAAATTACCCTTATTTTCCTATTTTCCGATTTGCGCAACCACTGATTATTGCAACACCACGATTACTTTTTTGAAAAACAGTCTCGATAAGTGCATCTTCATCTGTTTTATTGAAACAAAAGCAATTTTTTTTCATAGAGAAAAATACTTTTACGCTAATGTATTTTAGCCGTTAATTTACAGTTAATTTTTGTTTGTTTGGTTTTTACTCTCTTTAATCTTATGATGAAAGTTGCATATCAGTTAAATGTAGATCATTGTAAGGTGCATACCTAGATTTTATTGTAAAAAATATGGGAGTAGTAAAAAAAATGTGTTAAAGCTCACAATTAAACATAAAACAGAGATTTTAAGCAAATTACAGCTTGGTGCATCTGTTAAAAAGCTTTGAATTGATTACGACGTTAACAAATCCACAATCAGCTGCAATAAAAAAATTTTCCAAAAAATCTGAGTCCGGAACGGGAGATCGAGTTACACTTAAGGCAGCTGAGTATCCAAGAATGGAAAAGCTCTTATTCAGATGGTTTTTAAAATAAAGGACGAATATCGTTCCAGTTTCTGAGCAAATTATAAGGTAAAAGCTCTATTTTTTCATAATAAGTTAAAAGAAAAACCTGGAACTTTTAATGCTAGTCTAGAACTTTAAAAAGCGACATGGCATACGTAGATTAAAAATGTGCGGATAAAAATTATCGAATAAAGTGGAAAATGTGGATCCTTTTGTCGAAGAGCTAACCACTCGTATTAATCAACTAGGATTAGTTCCTTATCAGATTTACATATGTACGTACAAAATATAGGAATTCTTTTTTTTGTGTTTCTTTTTATTAATGTAGCTATATAACGCGAATCTTACAACTTTGCTTAATACATGAATTTCTTATGTTGAATTTATAAAATTAAATGAGTTTAACTTAAATAATGGTTTATTTTTGTAATGAGTTTTTAATGCTCGGTTACTGCAACTTTTCGCTGAAAGCACCAACCCCGATTTCCTTTCGGTTGCGCAAACCGCGCTCGCACTGTATATTGTTAATGGTGGCTTGTCAGTAGTATAAAATGTAAAAGGATTCTGTGTTAGAAAATTGTTCTCAAGAAAAAGATTTAATTTGAAAAAATCGTTTATATGGATATATGTTTGTCCGTCTACAGCCTTGCAATTTTTAAAAATTGTGCTTTTAAATTGCATTAGTGTGGACACTATGCAATTCCAGTCTTGCAATTTTTATATTTCTTACGCTTTATTCACCTACAATACACCTACATCAAACTTCAAATAGAATGGGAAGAATTTCAAAGCAAAAGAGTTTTGCAGAGCAAGAGATCGTATCCTCCTCCGCAATTTTCTCACCTCTCTCGCCAACAAACTCAAGAAATGTTTCAACAAAAATGGCAACTGTGGACGGGGACTTTATGAAGAAAGAAACTAAAGAAATTTAGGAAGACTTTTAAAGAAAATTAAGGATATTTCCGCAATTGCAATAAATCAGTTGTTGGATTAACTTCGTTATCTGATTTATTATTTGATTTATTCAAAAAAAAAAACTTACTTATTTACTTACGAATGTGGTGTCCCACTTTTTCATTTTCGTTCAATAATAAATAGCATTATTATAGTCCTGGTAAGACATTTTATATACTCGTGAGCACATTTTAACAAGGTGTCATGTCATTTTTGTGGAAGAATGCTGTCTTGTCTTTCTTATAAGAAATAAAACACATATCCTAATTGATGGGAATCTTTGATGGAGTACTGGGGAGTTTGCCGGAACGTCCTTAAAATATTGCAAATGTATATTGACTAATTTTATTGTTTAATTGTTAAATTGTTTGTGATAGTTTGAATTTCATTTTATGAAATTAATTGAAATTTTTCTTAGTAATTATCGCTTGTAATTCTGTTGTAGCCTGTAAGTTATGGAAAATTTAAAAATTTTAATTAATTAAATTTTATGGTTTATATTTTTTATTTTGTTTGTTTATAATAATTAACAGGTTTTCAAACATATTCATAAATTCATATATAGGATAGAACTTAAAATTCAAAATATTGAGGGTGATAAACGGGAAAAAATTTTGTCACAAGGGGTTGGAGAACCAAACGTTACTGCGAACTTCTCATCTAGATTATGTTGTGCGATATAAAATCATCATGGATGTGTACGTACATACATAAATACATGCTTACATACAAATATTTTAATACTTACATTTAAATTATTATTTATATTTATTTATTTCATATTTAAATATTTATTTAGGCTTCTTTGGAATTCCAATCGTTTCTAAATTTTTGCCAAAATATAAAAATTACAATCTTCTTTGCTTTCAAGATTAGCCTTACTCAAATGGATTATTACCAATGGCATTCTGAGATACTCTTACATACGTATTATAGATATGAATGGAGGGATGTACATAAGTGTGTATGTACTTATGTATCTATTTTCGTATTGTGTTTTCTTTTCCTGTCCCATTTCTTTAGTTTTTACTGCCAAAACTATTTGTTTGACATTTGAATTGCTGTTGTTGTTTACAAGACTATTATGTTATTATTTAAACAAAAACAGCAACAAACAGTGGCAGCTGTAATAACGACCTAAAAGTAACAGTATTTCTGATAAAATTCTCATAATGTTCTTACACACATTCGTGCATACAGCAGCCATTCATTTTAGCAATTGGATGTTTCAATGTTTATATGCTTGTATATATGTGTGTGTGTGTATTTATTTGCATGTCAACATTATCATCACAACAATAAATAAATACATTCGTAAATATATACATACATACATACATACCTTCATACATACCCTGTAGGAAGCCTGGAATCTAATGTGTCCAAGTCAACACTCTTGTCGATTGGTTTTGCCGACTTTTTGTCAACGAATCGTCTACACATTTAACTTTGTCTTTGAAGAGACGAGCGGAGAACGTATCTGTCTCATTACAGCTGCAAAACGATTTTTAATTGTCTCATTTTGTTGTGGTGAAAATACTTGCAATTGCTCTCAGTTTCTCACAAAAACTACATACTTTACTAATGACTTCCTAGTACCAACGTCAGTAGTAGCTTTTCAATGACACGCACATTTATAATGTCCATAGTAAATTACATGGGCTGGGGTATAATAAGTCACTAATACCGAGGACTAACTCAGGAGTATAAGAAGTCTGAGTAGTACCGAGTACTAAGTCAGTAGCAAATCAGTATAGTTTTACTGTTGTCATTTTTTGCAGTGTATGTACATACTCACTCACTCACTTACAATGCAAATTTTTTTTTTTTTTTCTGAAATTCTTTAACTGTTGTACATGTTTGTCTGTCTCTTTTCGTTTCACTGTTACTGTGGCGATTTATATGTATTTATTTGTTTGCGTGACCTTGATTTTGAATTTCTGGCGTCTATAAGAAAGAACTATGAGCAGCGTAAAAGAGGGTGGCTGAATCAAAGCAGCGCAAAATAATTACAATAACAACAATAAACGATTACCTTGGTTTGAAAATAATCAAGTACTTAAATCACATACAATGAAATGGAAGGGGAAGTATGCCTTAATAAGCAATTGTATGCTAAAAGAGGCTAATAGTTATTATTTGTTGTCGAACATTATTTTAGAGCAAAAATAGAAATTATGCATATTAGCTTTCCCGATAAACCTTTTGTTCAAGAAATATTATTTTGGTTGAAACCAGAACACGCCCAACAAAGAATGTTTAACAATTTGAAACACTATGAAAAAATTAACAGAAAATAATTGCTTACTTTTTTGTTCGCACTGTTATAATTATTTCATTTAAAAGGAAAATAAAATATGTATAATATGTATATATCGTTATGTATGTCTATACATAACCGAGTACAGCTGCGGTAAGAACAATTGTAGCCATTGTATATCAGCAGAGTTGATATCAAGGAAGAAATTTTCAGTTTTTTAAACTTGTTAATCTTGGTCAAATATTAAGAAAACTAATGATATTCGAAATTAAATTATATACGAGTATAAGTATATAAAATCCAATTATTGTGATACCCATTTAAGGCAGTAAGAAACAATAGCACCGCAATATATTCATCAACATTTAATGTAGACACGAGGTTTGCTTTCAGCAAAGGATTTCTCTTTAGTATTTCTCTGCATTGGCTGTGCTGCGTTACCATTTCTCAAGTTTTCCCTTATTTTTCAAGGTTTTTTTTGAAAAGCCAAAAAGTTTTTATGTTTTTAGCTTAAAAAACAAGTTTTTTTCAAATTCATTCAAATTTTCAATTTTAGTTTATTAATTTTTAATTGACAGTTATTTTACGAAAATATTATTTGATGTTGCCATGTAATTTAAACATTTGTTTTTTCATCTTGGACCAGCACTCAGGAGATGACTCACTCCTACACATGCGATGCATTGTGCTGGAACTAGAGAAAAGGTATAGTAGGAGAAATGACAATTTTTCAGTATTAAATGTGTCTATTTCCTTTTTATTACAACTGTGCTGTATCAATAATATTCTAGTTTTTTTTCCCTTCCTAATGGTGTCAATTCTGCTTGTTTGGTTTTTTGTTGTAGTTTTTTTTTTGTTGTTTCAAAGGAAATCGAATTTTTATGTTCAATCCCTCCTCCGGAAGTCACGGGTCTTACCTCCCCTGACGTCCCTGAGTTAGTCGGCCAATTAGGGAATCGTAGCTGGTCGCATGGCTCATGGGGATGAATGTGACAATTTATCGAAAAGAAGATTTTTTAAAACCTTCGTCGTATTGAAATAGCAAACTTTGCAGGTGGACTACTCAGTTGTCGGTTACTTGCTCCCTGGGTTTATGGCTTCATTGTCGGTATTAATCCTCATTAAACAATTATTCCTTTTTTTATGAACGATAATACAAGATTACTTTGAATGACATTTCAGGCGCATATATGCGGGTGACCAAATAAAGCAGCAACAGTATACGAGCATTTGGAATGACAATTCAGCCTCATATATGCTGGTTTCTACTTTGTGGTGCCCAACCAAAGCAACGACAGTATACGAGTATTTTCAGTAGCATTTCAGCCCCATATATCCAGCTGGCCAAATAAAACAATGACAGTATACGAATATTTTGAAAGGCATTTCAACCTCATAGATGCTGATCTCTACTTTGTGGTGTCCCAACAAAGCAACGACAGTATACGGTGTATCAGCTTCATATATGCAGGCGCGCAAATAAAGCAGCGACAATATACGAGTGAATACTATTTCAGCCTCACATAACCGTATGCTGGTCTCTACTTTTTAGAGCACGAATTTAAATAATTCCCTTGTAGTTGTGGCAAAATTAAACCATGATTAGAATTCATTTCGCAAATTCATGTCACAATAATGAAATTTTTGTGCAATAAATACGTTTTCCTTAAACAAAATTTGCTTAGCTTTATTTCCTTTAAATATAAAAAATCCATTTAAATTTAAAAGTTTTCTTATATAACAATGATAACAATCATAAAGCGGATAATGGCTTTCAAGGAAAAACTTTTGCTTTCCAACACAAACAAAAAATTACAATGAAAGAAACGAGAAAACAAAAAGAAAACTTGAAGTCAATTAAGGGTAACCAGAAAACTATCCAATAAACCGGAAGATGTTGATCGATAGCAATCACTGCCAGAAAATCGTTTAAAGCAACAAGAAAAAAAATACTGTAAATTGTTCTAACTTATCCTTGGCCTTGATTGTCCACAAAAGGGCAGACACACAGTGTTCTCCTATAGACGAACAATTTAATTTTTTTTTTAGTTTTGGCAGAAATTAGTACGAAATCGAAACGAATAATATTGTTGTAAGAAAATGTTCTATTAATAAATACTCGTACAATTTGTGAAATTTAAAAACTTAGCAGCACGCAATGAAAGTTCTCCTGCTTGTTGGTGAAATGACCAAACGAAATTATAAAAATAGAACCATCATTCTTGAAAGTCATGGTTAAAGTTAATCAGGGAGGGGTGGGGGAGTTTTTTCCAGAGTTTTGTTAGCCATCAAAAAAGAACGCATAATTTATACGAATTTCTCGTTGTTAATTTATTTGTTAAAAACTTTCAAACGAAACTCTAATTAAACAAAATATAATACTTTGCTCATATACAAGCAAATTCGATATAACAAATGTTCTCTTTGTGTAAAATATTCTTCAGATGTTAAAAAAAAATACCACCACATTGGGTGTGTTCGCGTACTTTATTTTTTGTAAAATTCAGTAAAAGGAAAAAGATTTTCCGTTAAAAGGGCTGTTTATTTTTGCAGGACCTGTCTGAAAAATTTAAAAAAAATTATACAAAGATTGCAAGTCACCGCCATTTAATGCTTCCAGCAATTCACATCGTTAAAAATAAAAGAAGTCAACAGTTCAGTGTTGTCATAGTCAAAAAAAAAATTTATTTTCAGAATTGTAAATTATACCTTTATTAATGCAATCTTTTGGTTCTTCGTCGGTATTGTGTAGCACCGGCGAAGTAAAAATAATAATAATAATAATGGCTATTAAACCGAAGCTTCAAAATTTAAAACGTCTCCTTGACATCAGAGGCGCTACAACACTGCTATAAAACAAAGAACGTGCAAAGGCAGAGTTGTAATATAGTGAATGGTGTTATTTCTCCTTAACCCTTACTGGTCCCAGATAAAAAAAAATTAATGCGGTATTCACAAGGTAGTCAGTCATAAAGTCGTAAGTTTGAAAAAAATAACACGAAAACATATGACTGCTATTACAACCCCTCATAATTTAGTGCGCTATTTCAAAGAATTCATTCAGCTATTAATGAAAAAAACTTATTAATGTTTGATATGAAAAAGCTAAAAACAAGTAAAGAAACTACAATAATTCGACGTTATAATATAGTAAATAAATTATATGTAAATCTTGTAATTATTCCATTTTTAATTAAAATTATACAATTGTTCTTTTGGCACACAAAATTGTTGAAACAAATATAATCGAAAACAGCTTTTGCCAGTGATATGAACTGAATAATTTTCTGGATGGCGGCCAGCGGATAAACGTTAAGTGGCTGCCAGCGAGATGAGTTACACAAACAAAATTTGCTCACTTGTCCATCAATATATATTGTGGTATTTTATTTCATTCTTCTTATAAAAATGTAATTTAATGTAAAAGTGTAAAAATGTGAACATTTTTTTAAATCATATTATTTATAAATAGCGGCGGCGTGTAAATATCATCGCCGTCTCAACTGAAGAGTTTCAGCTTACGATTCAGATTTTTACTGTTATTTTATGACAAAACAACAACCACAGTTCGAAAAGTTTTATTACTTTATGGCTTTTTTTGTTTGAAGCATAACAACAATTTGTTTAAACTATTTCAAAATATTAAGACATTATGAAAATATGACTTACGATGAGATAAATTTAGCGTAAAATAAATTTTTAGCGTAAAAACCAACTTTAAATTTAAAACTAGCTGAAGTTGTTTTAAAGCAACTGAACAGCTGTTCTTCTTTCCAACTAAATATTATTCTCTACAAAAAAAAAAATAAGTGAAATCTTAACAGTAAAAAACTATTTGTTTGTTTGTGTTGTGTGTGTCAGTTGATCAGAGACGCCACTTGATAGTACGTAAACATTTTCTACATTTGAGTCGTCAACCAGTTAAAGTCGGTTTGAAATAAAATATATTTATTTTTTTACTATTGGATTGAAATAAGGAATAAGATGTTTTTAATTTAAACTCATTTTTAAAAGAAACTGACTTTACTTTGCGACAATATGTTTCATTATTTCATATTCCTGTTTCAATTCCAATAAATACATGTTTATTTAAAAACACAATTCGGTAGTACTATAATCCAAAACTCATGGTTTAGTACATATCAATTGAGATGATCATGAGGAAATCTTCTATTTTCTTTTTCTACCCCATCCAGATAGAACAACAGGGCTTAAAAGCAGCCAAGTGAGCCAAATAGTGGTCATATCTCTGATATTATTTTTCATAATTAAAATTTAGATCGTGCAAAGCTAATAATTTAATTAAAAAAAAAATAATAATAAAGAAATAAGTTACTCAATTTTTACACGCAGGCGTGACTTTTGTCCCACCCGATATTAAAGACAGCGACCAAATTTGAATAAAGTTGACAAAGTTTTAATCACGGCGGCAAAATTATGACCGCCGGGTCTCAGAAAATAACGTATATTGTAACTTCAATGTTTGTTGTTTACAAAATGGTTTTGTACACATTTTGTTAAGATTTAAAAACTTGAAATTGAAAAAAAAAAAAACTTAGCTTTTCCGCATTATCATTCGTCCTTCTACCTGGCGTCGTCAAGTTGAAGACAACAACACTTTAACACAAAATCAATACTAGTATGGTATTCTGTAATAGGTTGAGAACGACGTCGACGTTGTTTGTGTCAGCTGCAGCGTTACCATTTCTCAAGTTTTCCCTTATTTTTCAATGTTTTTGAAATGCCAAAAATTGTTTAAGTTTTTAGCTTCAAAAACAAGTTTTTATGAAATTCATTCAAATGTTCAAGTTTTGTTTATTAGAATAAGTTTGTTGTTGTTGTTCAACGTTTTTTGTTTATCTTTTTTTGAGTAAAAATTAATTCAAAATATATATTTTTGTGCTTTTCTTCATTATTTGGACAATTTTGTGGAAAAAAGTGTTTTGTTGAAAATTAATTTTTTTTTTTTTTAAATAAAAAAATAAAAAATATATGGTAACGCTGGTCAGCTGATTCATTTTGTTTATTTCATATTGTTATTTTTCTGTGAAGCACAGGAGTAGTTAGAAAGAAAGTAAAATTTTTAATGTTTTTTGCAAGTTCATTTTATTTTTTACATGAATTATCCTGCGAAACAAGTAGCCAATACATACATTACAGAATATCTATCTTTGGTAGAAAAAGTGCAGTGAAAAATTTAAAATCATATTTTTCCAGTAATTAATATTGTTACGTTTTTAAGATTTCGAAGTTATTTTCAGCTGAAAAAAGACAGGAATTGGTGTTTTTAATTTTTCCATTTTTAATTAAACTTTTTTTCTTATTTTGTAACTTTTCATTTCATTTATTAATTCTTTTTCAGAAAGACCTAGCCTAATAGGCCATAATCGGTCCCACTATTCTACTCATTATACTTTGACTCCTTTTTGCAACTTTTTTTTTTGAACACGACAGAGCACAAGACCAAAAATGGCGACAACAAAATCAAAGCCAATTAAAGGCAACAACAATGTCACATTTTCTTACAGAATACCAAACATACATTGACCGTCATCAATAAACGGCAATATCGACAACTGGAATACCGATTTGGTGTAAGAGATAGAAAACAGTGTTGTCTTGTATGGACGACGCCAAGTAGAATAAGCGTGATTATTTGACAGTTGATAGCGGGGACTTTCCTCACCTACGTTTGGCAGACACACTTTTTCTGCAAATTTGCCAGAATTTTTCTTACGTGACAGCTATTACTCGCCAAAAATTTTACAGAAACAGTTTAGTGAGAAAAACAGCTGTTAGTTTCAATTTAGAGGATTTTTGTTTAATTTTACCTATGTAAGCCGAAAAAAATTCTCGAGGCGGGAGTTACAAAACATGGTGTTATAAATTCGCCTTTTTATATAAAATACTTTGCAAAAAAAAAATTTATTATTTTAAATTTTATTTTCTCTTTCTTTTAATTATCACAGGCAATGGTTTAATAAATGAGGCCGAATTTTTACAATGGGTCGGCCGTATACAGGCGTTACGGGATGAACAAAGTCAACAGCAACAACAACAAGAAGAAAATGCCAGCAAACCTGAAGACTTGGATGATGTCACCGAGGATTTAATCGCTGCATTTAGGTGCGTATATAAAAACAGCTCCAGTTACTATTCAATGAATATGATTAGTTCGCTAAATGGTGACCTCACGAGAATATCAGAATGGGGTCACACGAAAAGGGTCGATTTCAATGCCCAAAAAAAAACCCCACGATGCATGCTTACACATCGCCGTATGCATGATTACGCTGGCTCATCTGTGTCTAAGGGTGGTATAAACATTGACGAATCAGAAGCTGTGGATGTTCTTGGCATGAAAATCCAGTGTGGTGTTCTATGAACTGAGCACATTTTTCAGGTCTCAAAGGAAGCATTCAAATGCCTCGGCTTTTTAAGACGATCTGATCTCCTTACTATTTATACCGCCTACATACGACCGAAAATGGAATACAACTCTCATGTATAGGGCGGTGTTTCAAAGACTATTTTGAAGTTACTCGACCGTATACAGGAAAGAGCGAAGAAAGTCATAGGAGACAGTAGAGTAGCCAACTCTATTGACTCTCTTGAGCATCGTCGCAACGTGGGGTGCGTTTTGTTGTTCTATCGTTACTATAATGTAATGTGTTTTAATGAAATCAGGGAACTTGTTCCCGAAACCCGGTCATTCACGCGCGGCTAACGCGATCATAATTAAGAGCGCATATATTTGTTGTAGATTTGGCAGCAACTCGCACTACGCATTACATTTTTTGGCCGAACATCATGTATCTGGAATGGACTACCCGCACTTTTGACGTGGGAAAATTCAGATCGTATGTTAATAAACACTACTACCTCTACCCTTTCTCCCAAAACCTCATGCACCTCATGTGTAGGGGTGATCCCCTGAGCGCCGCTCCAAGAAAAAAAATGTATAAAACAAGAAGCCAAGCGATGCTATTTATTTCTGTGCCGCACTGTTTTGCACCGCCTTTAAACAACATCATTTTGTTTTATTTCCATGACTATTTTTTCTCTGCTGGTGGCATATGAAACTAAAGTATTTTTAACAAAGTTGTTATTTTTCCATCTGCAGTGGAGGAAGCTCAAAACATTTTTTTTTTAATAAAGCATAACAAATATTCAATGCATTTCAATAATTAGTTATTAGAAAGCAAAACGAATCGATAACTTCAGCATTGTGACTATGAAATCCTGGTCTGGAGATGCGGAGGTCCCGACAATGCCCTTGAGGTCTATATGGACGGCTGCACGATGCTGGGCAGAGTGGGCTGTGGTATATGCATTAGGGGTTCTAACAGTAGGCTGTCGTATAGGCAACCTGACCACTGCAGTGTATTTCAGGTGGAGCTCATGGCCATAGAGAGGGCTGTGCAATGCTTGTTGTATAGCCAGATTTTCCCTGCAAATATTAGGATCCAATCTGACAGTCGGGCTGCATTCAAGTCACTTCGACGTCGGTCCTCGTCCATGAATATCGGGGTTTTTTCAGGGAAATCTCAGGGCATTCCACGCTGACTCTTATATGTGTCGCGGAACGCACTATCCCTTTCGTCTAGTTCCAGCACAATACATCGCATGTGTAGGGCTCATCTACTGAGTGCTGGTTCAAGTTAAAAATAAAAGAAAAAAAGTCACAAAGAAAAGTTAAACAAAAAATTGTTGGACAAATTTATATATTTTTTTTTTGGTGGTTCCTGGTGGTACCAGTAAGATATTAAGAGTTAATTATCCTTCCTCAGCACTCCTTATTTTTTCGAAATAAATTAAAATTGTATTCGCTTTAATCACGTGTTTTTTGACATTTTATTGAATATCACCTTTTTGTCTTTGGCAGAGTATTTGATCGCGATGGAAATGGTTTTATTACCCGCGATGAATTACAAACCGCCATGGAAATGATTGGTGAGCCTTTAAATGAAACACAACTGACACAACTTTTAGCCATTGCGGATTTAGATCAGGATGGCAAAATAAATTATGAAGGTAAGAGTATTTCAATTGTAGTTGCAAAGCAACTTTCAATTTGGAATTTTTAATCACAGCACGCACATTCATATTCATTAGAAAATTTATCAAAATTTTGTGGAAATATGTTCTCTATTTTTAATAACAACAAACAATTATTTGCAATTTTATTAACTTGCTCTTCTGCAAATAAAAATATTTCATCAAATATTTACCCAATCTGACCGTAGTATCTTAAGAACCTTTTATGTACGAAAAATAAATTGCGATAAGAAACTCGTTTTTAATACTTTGCCTCCAGACAAAGTAGAGCAGAAAAACAAGCATAAATATCATCCTGTAAAATAAGTTTTCCTTGCTATAAATCTTTAACGATAGAAAATTTTATTGTAATTTTTATTACTTTAAATTTATTTTTTTACAGAATTCACAAGACTATTACTCTAAGCTATGGAAGAGATAGCGAGACAGTTGGCTATTCATAAAGCACCTCATTATAAGAATTCTTTGAATTAATTTCAATAAAATAAATTATTATACTCAATGGAAAAACAAAGCAGTAAATTAAAGAAATAAATATTTTTACTTAATAAATCGTTATTAATGATACATTTAATCAAAATTTATATTTTATAATGAAATTGATAAGGGCTCTCTTAAAAAGAAGCCTAAAGTTTTGGAATTTTTCTATTTTCTTGTGCAACTGAATATTAAATAAACACCATTTTATTGCAGACATATACAATACTACAAACATACATACATACATATATATGTATTTAAATAAAATATATAATTTTGTTACAAAAAATATATACTTACATACATACATAATATATTATACTAAAAACAAGATAAATAAATATTTTTGTTAAGCTTATGGGAAAAATTGAAGAAACAGAAGAGAAAATGAAAAACACAAATTAATCTAAAAATTGTTATATGAAAAATTTAAGGTTTAAAACGTGAAGAATTAGTTTATAAGTTTATATAAAGAGAAATATTAATTAATTACATTAAACACTAAATAAATGATAACAATAATTTTAAAATACTTAATTTTGAAGTTAATTTTAAGTTTTTATTTGTATTAAGAATAAAGCAAGAAAAACAAAAATTAATTAAATAACTAAATATAAATATATACATACTTATATATTTTTGCAATTATACTTAAAATACAATAAACTCGTTGACATAATAATTATATTTATATATATATATATATATGTATACTTTAAATAACTTTTAATAAATATTAGATTTACATACTACATACATAAATACTTCTAACAAAAAGCAAAATTATAAAAATAATATTAAAAATATTAAAAATAGTTAAATCTCGGATAAGTCTGAATGCGAGAGTGATATTGTGTTAAGGGTGCTGCAAAAATTACAACAATAAAATAACAAACAAATAACAAACATGATGAAAAAAATTAACAAAGCGAAAAAACAGTAAAACTAAAAACAATAAAAAATATACGCAGAAACAGAATATGTAAACAAGTCATACCACAAACACAGACACACATTATAATTTCTCTCACCAAAGGCAAAACGTGTAACTAAAATTTTATAACCATGCATTATTTATGTGGGTGTGGGTGTGTGTGTGTGTGCGCCTATCAAACAAGGAGAGCTTACTCAAGCCACCAACCAACCATACCAGTAGGTGAGTGTTGCCAATTTTTTTTTAATCTTCATGTCCACCAAAAAAAGAATTATTTTCTCAAGAAAAACCTTTTTTTTATAAGATTTTATTGAAATGAAATTCAGTTAAAATTACAGTTATTGACTTACATTACATACATTTGTAAATTTTATATAATCGTAGTAACTTCATGCTTATGATACCACCTAATTAGTTGCTTATTACGTTCATATTGGTATTGCCTGTGAAAAAATACTCTTTCAACGTTAGCTGTTACTGCATAAATAATTTTTTTTAAACAACGAAAAACTTCAGAAGCAACCAAAACGATTTGTATTCAAAATTATATCTTTTCTTCAGCCAATAAATTGTATTATTTAAACTTTCTCTCTATTCGTCATCAATTTGTTGAATATTATTGCAATCACTGACGTTGGGGAGAATTTCGCAAATTGGGAAATACTTTTATCGGCAGGTTTAATGAACAGGAACTTCAATTAATAGTCTAACAGTACTAAATATCATATTTTTAAAAATCTCTTTTTAAGCTAAAAAATCTTTTAATCTTTTTGGCATGTCAAAAAACTTCGTAAATATGATAAATTTCCACATATGGTAACACTGCAATAGGTACTCATCTAAAGTGCGTAAATTATGAATGAAATTAACATTAACAATATATTACATACATATTACACATATAAACATTCATAAATATTTATGTATTTATATTTTCCGTGCTTTTTTCCGTGTTACAAATTACAAAAAACACAACAACAAAAACAGCTGCAATAACAATAAAATACAAAAATAAATTATAATAATGAAACGTCAAGACAAAAAAACCGAACAGGATTTTATCGAGAGCAAAGCAACAACAACATCAATCTTTAAATAAAAATAAAAACTATAAACAAAACTAACTCTTGGTGGTCTTATTAAACTTTGCCATTTTCTTTCTTTTTTGTTTTTTTTTTTTTTGGTAAGTAAATAATTAAATTTTACAGCCTTATTTTCTCTAAATGCGAACGAAAATGTTATTCGTACATACTATGAAAAGTACAGTAGCATCACGATAACGCGGACACCATAAAACCTGAACATGTTCGTATTACTTGAGTGTCCGCATTAGAGATGTTATTTCCTTTTTTTTATATATACAAATGCATGTATTGATAATTTGAATTGTTTTCTCGGTCCCTTAAAAAACATTCAATAAATCGAAAAATCGAAATTAAATTTTGGTAATTTTAAATTATATGAATGGCATTTTGAATGCCGACACGCTATAATTTGTACTTTCTCAGCTCTAAACGAGGTGTGTTAGTTACTTTACATATGAACATTCTGTGCCCGGCTTTTTCATTTCTGAAATAAGCTTCAGGGCAATCGATTCGTTGAAATCCATGACACAATTTTTTAAATTTATTTTCTTTTATTTTTTATAATAAACAATATAAAACAATTACAAGTATACTCTGTATTTTATTATAAAGGGTGGTTAAATTTCAAGGGCCGATGTTGATTTTGAATAAAACACAAACTATTTAGGAAATTATTGTAATTTTATTTTATTATGATATATTGGTATTACTCAATTATGTATGGAACAAAATATCGGCCAAATGGGCGCCGCGACCACGGCGGAACACCTCCATCCGATGGTCCAAATTTTCGATGACCCTGAGGCATAATGGAGGTTCTATGCCGTTAATGTGCCGAATTATCTCATCCTTTAGCTCTTGAATTGTTGCTGGCTTATCGACGTACACCTTTTCTTTCAAATAACCCCAAAGAAAAAAGTCCAACGGTGTCAAATCACATGATCTTGGCGGCCAATTGACATCGCCATTACGTGAGATAACACGGCCATTGAATTTGTTGCGCAAAAGAGCCATTGTTTCGTTAGCTGTGTGGCAAGTAGCACCGTCCTGCTGAAACCACATATCGTCCACATCCATATCTTCCAATTCGGGCCATAAAAAGTTCGTTATCATCTCACGATAGCGAACACCATTCACAGTAACTGCCTGACCGGCCTCATTTTGGAAAAAATACGGCCCGATGATGCCGCCAGCCCATAAACCGCACCAAACAGTCACTCTTTGTGGGTGCATTGGTTTTTCGACAATCACTCTTGGATTCTCATTCGACCAAATGCGGCAATTCTGTTTATTGACGAATCCATTGAGGTGAAAATGTGCCTCATCACTGAAGATGATTTTCTTCGAAAATTGATCATCCACTGTTGCCGTGGTCGCGGCGCCCATTTGGCCGATATTTTGTTCCACACATAATTGAGTAATACCAATATATCATAATAAAATAAAATTACAATAATTTCCTAAATAGTTTGTGTTTTATTCAAAATCAACATCGGCCCTTGAAATTTAACCACCCTTTACATTTATATGTACATATAATATGGCAGCTCAGTTAAATTTTCCTTGAAAAGTTAATGTAGTTGGCAGCACAGTTTGATTTTTTTCGGAACAAAAATTAAAATTAAACTAATACAAGCTGAAATTGTTCCGAAGTGAGTTAACTCTTTTTTTTCTCTCTCTCTTCTCTCTCTCACTCTCTCTAACTCACTCTCAAAAAGAGACTCGTCAAATTACATATAAAAAAATTGTTTGGGAACAAAAATTTTAAGCTGGGTGAATCTAGCTTAATTTGATTTATTTTTATTATGCTGTTTTTTTCAAAATATAAAATAAAAAAAAACCGTTTATTTAAGTTTATATGCATTGCTCTATAAATAGGAATTGCATGTAGTGCTTTCCGGTTGTTGTTTACATTTTATTTTTTGTTTTGTTATAATATTATAGATTTTGTAACTGAATAGTTTTACTAAAAATTTTTGAATGAAACAATATTTAAAAATAATTTTTACAAATCAATGAATGAATATTTAGTAGTGTTTAAGTTCATAGTTAATTTATCACATTAATGTGAAAATTTCTTTTTATTAAGTAGAACATTCTTTACTTTAGAATGTCCTAACCTTTATTATTTTTCATGTAGCAAAAATGTTTCCGTATATATTACTTATGAGATTTCTAGAACTAATTGATATATCTTTGTCTGGTTCTTGTTCATTATAACCAATGCTCATTTCGGGTTAAACATTATTCATCAGTAACTGTTATCATGGCCAAACAAATAATAAGTTTTAGGCATACCCATGCAGAGATAAGAAACAGAACAAAGAAGTGTTATCGTTTAAGACGAAAGTTTGTAAGCGATCAATATTGTTATTTAAAATACATAAGGAAGGAGACAGAGTTTAGTATAATATGTAAGTACATATATAGATATTTTCTATGCTACTACCACGTCGTCAGTAAAAGGAAGTAATTGTAAAGACATTAATATTATCTATTTAACCCGGCAAAGTTTAAGAATTTAATACGAGAAATGTTCATTATTATCCACAGCAAAAGTGTTATTTGTCTTTTCTTATTCAACTTTTATATTTTATTTTTACAATTTCATATAAATTTATTTGTTTCACTCAAAAATATAAATTTGTTTTGTTGTTTGGTTCTCTTTCCAAACGTTTTGGCAGTTCGGAGATTTTATTATATGTACAAACAAAACGTACATTTAAATAAATGTTCTTGGCAACATTGCTTTAACAAACACATGTCAATATTTTTCAAATCTGTTCAAAAAATATAGCAAAATTAAAAATAAAAATCAAATATAATTATTAAAAAAAAATAAATTATTTTTATTCGTAATAAATATAAATTCAAATATTTTTAATCTGACAACACTTTACAAGTCATATTGAATTTAGCAAAAATTTAAAGGTCTGAAAATAATACCGTTGTTCTAAAGGAGGTAAGATTCTTACATTAACAAAAAATTTAAATAAAAATAGTTATAATTAACAAGATGGAATTTAATTGAACTGAATGCAGGTTTAATTTTGTTCAATACAATTTGGAATTGCGATTACATAACAAAAATAAATAATAGAAAAAAAAAATTCGTTTACTACTGGGAAATGAATTGCTTGTATGATTCCACTATTTAATAAACAATTTTTCATAAGATTTAGAACCCACAGAAGATATTTTGTAATAAATTGATAGATATTGTTTTTCCGTTTGCATATCGAAAGTTTAATACAGGTAAAAATTATATACATAATACGCATTCATTCGTCGACGATTGTCATTATTTTAAATACTGTGTGAACTGACAATTTCTGTTGGCAGATAAATTTATTGTCTCGAAACTATGTGACAATGAAATTGTCTTACAATTATCTGAAGTGGCAATTTACCATTTGGCGACAATTTTTCATTGTCAGTACATTTCCATAGCTTACATTATTGTAATATCTGAAAATTGTGTGTTCATAGTTTTATCCAACTTTCTGTGGCAGACCCAGGACCTTTTATTGCAAGTTGAAAATTTCTATTTCCGCCACTCAATTATTTTTAAGTTAAGACAGACACCATTTAGCTAAGACAATGCTGCTTATTAAGAACCAATTCATGATAGCGACCAGCTTCTATATACATACCTCAAATTGCTTCTCTTTGACATTTCTTTTGCTATCACATGTGATTTCTTATTATCCTAAATTTTATAGTAATAGAAGTGTGTTGCGGAAAAGATTTTCCAAAATATTACTAAAAATTACTCAAATTCATGTAAATTAAACAAAGAACGAAAATTATTATTCAGAATTAAATTCTTTACGCGTTTGCACACGTAATTCGTCTGCTATTAAAAGTGACAAAAACAAAGTGCGCGTTCATAACGAACAGTAGTGAATTTTATTGATTTTTCCCGGTTGTATATATAAAACTATCAAAGTGGATACCGTAAAGATAGACGATTTGATAGACTCCGATCCCGATATCGAGTTTATCGAAAAAGATAGCGGCATGTCGTCACTGGGTGGTAGCAAGGATGAAACACCTGAAAGAAAAACGATTTCTACTGTTGCCATTGTAAGAAACATGAACATTTTTTGCATAAAAAAATTGCTTAATTAAATTCTATTATGTGTTACTTTCGTTTGTACCAACACTAATATTTCCTTCTATACTGTTACAGACTGACGATATGGATAATCAAAATGAAGAAAATTACGACGATGTAAGTATTTAATTAAATATGAAATTTTCTTTTTAACATTCTTTAATTTTCTGCAAAATTAATTTATGGTTTCATTCACATTTCCTTTTCTCCATACACATAACCTCATTTTATGTATTAGGCAATCTTTTTGCCAATGCACATTTATTATTGTCCGATTTTGAATCTCATCATTTGCTTTGTTTGTGATTAGAAAATTCAAATATGTCCCCATTCATTAACTACTACTTTTTAACCGGCTTAAAAAAAGGAAGAGGTTCTCAATTTGAGTGCATTTTTTTTTTATTTATAAAGAACGTTGTGTATTTTATGTTAATATGGGGTCGAATTTGTTTTAGAAACCACGAAATATGCATGTAAAGCTTGCCTTTTAAGCTGTTAAAGATAATCCCCTTTAAGCAAAAACCATTGTTAAATTTAAAGTGTACAGTATATGCAGTTTGGCATAGAAAATTTCCTATTTCAAGCACACGTTAAATTTAACAATCGTTTTTGCATAAGTGGGAAGGTATTAGTTATTAGCGTAAACGAATTTTCAATATGCCTCTAAAATACTCCAGAATGTTGAATTTTTTTTATAGATATCTAATCGATTTATATCTTTTTTTGTTTAACTTGGAACATGCATATACAGTATACGTATATATATATATATATACATATATGCAGCACCATCAAAGTGAATGGGCATACATATTTATTTATTTATAAAAATATACCTGCTTTACAAAAAAAGATATAAATCAATTTATAAAAAATAAAAAAAAGGTTAGAATAACTGCTTAAATAAGCATTTGAGTTATAGCAATGCACAAATAAATAGATTACATCTTTTGATTAAATAAAGAAATTTTTAAAGAGATAAAATATGTACATGATTTAATAGTCGGAAAATTTAGGCAAACACATATATAAATTCAGTATTAAATATCTTGAATGTTATCTAGTCTGGAAAGAGCTCATGCTGCAAGTAATGTTAAAGGTTCAGCAAGGTGTTTGGAACAAGGGTGGCGATGGCACGATGGATGGTAGTCTGCACGTTGACTACACAACCAAAAAACAGACCTGGGTTCAACCCCAGTTTCAGACAAAAAAATTTGAAAATAAAAATAAAACATCTCGCATTTTTCTGATGTGTATTAGTGTGTCTTTGTGTGTCAGTTGTTGTCGGAAGGTTTCACTGGCGAAGGCATAGTCACTGGTCACTGAACAATACCGGCTTCAGCTGATAGCAATCCATAATCACATCAGAACGCCCTCCTTCGTCGGTATTGTGTAGCACCGGCGAAGTAAAATAATAATGAAAAATAAAAATCGCTACTAAACCGAAGCTTCAGCACTGCTACGAGTATAAAAACAAAAAGAACGTGCGAAAGCAGAGCTGCAAAATAATTAATTAAGCTTCACCTCCTGTCGTTTCTCCTACTATTCCTTTCCTATAGTTCCCAGCACAATGCTTCGCCTGTGTAGGAGTCATCTCCTGAGTGCTGGTCCTAGATAAAAAAAAAAAAAAGTAGGTGGAGCAGAATTATCGTAGTAAAGATTTCCCAACTCTGAAACAATGACACGCTTGAGATATTTTTTGTTAAGCTTCGGTGTTTGATGGAAAGTTTGTAGTTGGGATTGTAAGACTATGTAGAAATTATACTGAAGAGTTTTTTCTGAATATTATAACAATTGCAATTAACAAATGTGCTGAGGCAGGATAAATTTTATATACATTTTTCAGTTTTCCATTATTTTTTGGTTTTTTTTTAAATCATTTATATACATATATATTTTCATTTACACCGTCGTCCATAACATCTTGACAAAAATATGTGCTTATCTTATCTTAACGTATATACAAACTATATAACAAATAAATTCACTTAAAGGAACCCGATGAGACAATAGCTGAACGTTTGATGGGCTTAACGGAAATGTTCCCACTGCCTGTACGTGATTTTACTGGGCTTTTAGTGGATACCAGCATTAGCGCGACGAAAAGTCTATACAAATTTACTTGTAGTGCTTCGTGGATCTTCTTTACCAGTGCGGTTATATTATTTGCCCCAGTCGTGTTTGAAACAGAACGTGCCCAGATGGAAGAAATGCAAAAAACTCAACAGAAACAAGTGCTGTTGGGACCTGGTTCTGCAATGTCAGCCGTTGGTGGAGCACCAGAATTGCCATTAATGCGATAAGCTTTTACTGTAAACAAAAACAGATCTACTTTATAATATAGACAAATAAAATAAATACAAGAATTTAGTCAATTGGTTTAGTAGAACTCTCAACTACAAATGAACAACAGCAACCAAATGAATATACTGCAATTCTTTTGCTTTTTTTCTCTTAAACCAATTAGATCGCTAGATTATCTCTAAAATATTTAATTACATTTATTAAACTTATCAAATAGTTGAGATTAAGCATCGCCATGCATTATTTTGAAGGGAAAGCAAATGAAACAAATCATAAACCCATTTAACCGTGGATGGTTACTCTAAATTTTAGTACATTATGGTTACTTTTCGTCAAATCGACGAAATATTAAAACAGAATTAAAACGACAACAAATAGACAAAAAAAAAATTTTTTTTTGTTAAGTTTTTTATTAAAAAATAAAGAAAAAAAGTAAAATAAAAATACAAAAATTCTTTTGATACGAATTTGAAATTTTTTTATTCAAATTTTGAAAACAACAAAAACTTGAAGCTGTCGTCATCAACTAACGTTGTTGACAAAAAGAGCCAAGTTACATATATGATGAAGAGCTTGGGCGATTCGAAGTACAGTAGCCCTCTACGGTTAAATACAATTATTTCGAAACACTTAATTATTTTTATCGATAATGTGCAACAGTTTTACGTTATAATTACAAAAGATTGCATTTCACTATTATTTAATTATTATTTTTATTGTATCATATAAAAAAAAATTGAAAAAATTATTACGAACTAAAAAAATCACGGCAGAAATATGTATTTCTGTAAAGATCGACTGTTTAATGTGTTAAAGAAAAGTTTGTAGATTAAAGAATAATTTAATAAAGTTTCGAAAAGTATCAATGTGTTTCACCAATTACATTTACTAAAGATTTAAAAATTATGCTGTTTAATTTTTTAACAATTGCAGGCTTTGGCTGCAATTAAAGTGATATTTGTCTGTGTTATTTAGTGACTGGATCGATATGCATAGAAATCTACGGACTTTTGACAAAAATGCTTAAGTCCGTTTTTCAAATTTTTTAAGCGAACTAAAATATTTTTGATATGCTGAACAAAACTTATTGTATAAACAATTAAAGAAAAGTAAAAAGTACTGCAGATAATTTGCTTTCTTAAACGCAAATTAGCTAAGACTCGATTTTTCATATATAAAAAAAAACTTGGAAAAGCAGAATTGTAAGATAGTGAAGTGCTTGCTCTGTCTGTCCCTTCACCATCTGTGTCATATCACACATTATGCTTTTCTCTAGTTACAGCACAATTTATCGCACGTGTAGGGGTTATACCGTGAGTGCTGGGGCAAGATAAAATAAATATTAATTAGGTTAGGTTTTCCCTGAAGATTGTGGAGGAGGCGGATATATGGCCGCCCCAAATCTTCATCGTCCACTTCCCCGAGCTGAACAGCACCACCACTGAGGACATACTGAGCCCACTGGATGGCCATAATGAAGGCCTCAAGGCGTGTCCTCAGTAGGGTTCTGAACGGCTCAGTTACTGAAATTACAATGGCAATAGACACTGTCTCTGCGAAACTAACATCAACTCAATTAATTTGGTTGGCTTACGGATTTGGCAAGATCTAGATACAAGTCAAAAATTTAAGGTCGCTTCAGATGCAGTGGATAAGGTGACGGTTTAAAAGTAAGGCCCTCGCGGACATCTGATACATTGAACACCTCGGCCGCAAGAGTCTCGAACTGTGCTCGAAAAATGATTGCGATCAGAAAACCTTCGTCGGAGTTTGGGAGAACAACAGTCTGCGGAAGAGGAGGCCGTGCTGAAAAGCAAGCGTGGCAGAAAAAGTGCAGCCATTGCCATGTGGAGGGCGCACCGATCAGTTACCAAAATGCTCCAGCAAACAGAGAAGACAAATTGGATGTCTTCAAATAAATCTCCATCACGGCAAGAGAGTCTCAGATGTACTTGTGAGGAGATTCAACACCGAATTTTTGGAAGTGCCTTTCATCCAAGAATCTTGGCTGCATAACGGAATCATCAAGGGTCATGTACAAACGGTAAATTGATATATGCTATCAATGATGGCCCCTGAGCGGCAATGCTGATCAGTAATCGACTGCCAGTTATTCCTTTTCACTGATTATGACTAGGGATCTGGTTACAGTATGGGTAACGATGACCACGTGCTCTGGTGGATTACTGCCGACAGTAACATTTCCGACGCAAACGCCCGCCACAAGGCATGGGAAAGTACGGACACCAATGCAAAGGTTGAGTCTTTTTTTTAAATTTTTACTTAGATATGACGTGTCTGTCCTGAACCGGGGTAATGAGCCAACTTTCGTTAATGCGATTACGGAAGACGGCCTGGAGATCGCCCTTTCCAGTCGGAACGTTTCGTCGGAGATCTTACACTGGTACGTGTCGAGGGATGTATCTATTTCGGACCATAAGATTTAATACGGGTCTTTCCTCACCGGAGGTGAGAGTTTACCGAAATCCCAGGAGCATCAATTGGGAGCGTCTTGGGAACAACACTTCTGCCTACAATGAGAGCTTCCCACAGAGGTTGACGGCGCCACGGAAGAATGTTCCTTGATGGAACAGTTCAGTGGGCAGCCTGAGGCATAAGGCTAGGGCTCTAATTCAACAGGGCCAGGAGGACGGTATTCTATTCAACAGGGACAACTGGTGTTCTAGATTTACGTCAGCACCTGCCCATGGGGCCTTATCTGACGGTGGTCTTAACACCGAGTAAATTTCTGAAACGATTCACTAGCGCCCCCAGAGCACTGATAAGCAAATGACCCCGTAGGCCACCTACTTCCAGAGTTGGGTAGCAAATCATGTATAGTTATCTCTGGTTTCTATAATGCACCTTGTTGAGGTGTTCGAGCGGTCTAAACTCTTGTCACATCAGAATGTTTTTATGTCAAGACCCATTTAACAGTAATACTGTTGGTTCGAAACACATTCCGGTGACTACTGTCGAATGGCAACAGCACCTAGTAGAGTAAAGGTCATATCATTAATATGCGTGTTACGACTTTCACATATTTACGATTAGACCAAAAACTCCACTCCCTGCGTAACTTTAGGTAGCAACCACAGCCACTGCGAATCCAAACCCATACCAGCGCACACCACTGACATTTCGGGGTAGACACGAAGTCCTCTACCCGAGGTACCCGTAGTACCTCCAAGGAAGACATCAGTCCTTAAACCCGTACTTTCATCGACGGTGTGGGGCCAAGCTGGTCCCGTAGTACTAGATTAGAATCTAACTGGTGTTAAGCAGTCCTTCATCAATCTCTAGTGAGATTTCGAAAAGTCACCTCCTCTATTATTTTCGAACCCCAGAGAGGAACAAGGTAATGCTGCACCTTGAGCTCGGGACCGCGGGCTCGCTCAGACCACCCGTAGGTTCCGGAATACTTGAATTCACAAGTTTCCAGAACCCCCCTGCGGGTATTCAACAGGGACAGGAGAGCCTTAACTGAATTCAATAGGGAAATGACGAGGCTCAAGAGGGCTACTTGGAACGAACACTGCACTGGATTTCTGATCTTGCGGCTGCAGTTAGACTTCAACTAGCCCTATTAGAAGAGTACTCTAATGACATATGTAATCTGAGTATGTCTAATGGTACCTACACTAAAAATGCGAGTGAGACTAGTAAACTGTTGCTGGACACTCATTTTCGTGCGTGCTTGGTTTTTGGAGAGCGTGGTGCCAACATTGATTGTATCGGCTATTTCTGATGACAGGACGCTCCTGAGAATAACAAACAAAGTATTTAATGAAAAATGGGTACAATGGTCTATATCGACATTTAGTCCATAGAAATCTTCGGGACCTGGTGCGATATTTCAACGCCTTCTGCAAAAGGGTATGGATTACATTGTCCCTACTGTGTCTAGACTATACAAAATTAGTCTATTGTTGGAACACATGGCAGAAAATTAGGCTGCGGTGACTTGCTTTTATTCCAGATGCAGGGAAGGAACCAGAGTCCTAAATCATATAGACCGATAAGCCTCAGTTACGCATTCGCTAGCGAGTAATTTATCGTATCATATAATATCGTATGATATAACGTGTTATGTTACTCGATATCGAATGGTATCAACTCACGATGGATGGTAGTCTGCACGTTGACTACAAAAACAAAAACAGACCTGTATTCAACCCCAGTTTCAGATTAAAATTTTAAAATAAAAATAAACATCTCGCATTTTTCTGATGTGCATTAGTGTGTCAGTTGCTGTCGGAAGGTTTCAGTGGCGAAGGCATAGTCACTGTTACTGAACAATACCGGCTTCAGCTGATGGCAATCCACAATCGAATCAGAACGGGCTCCTTCGTCGGTATTGTGTAGCAGCGGCGAAGTAAAATAATAATAAAAATGGCTACTGAACCGAAGCTACAGCACTGCTACGAGTATAAACAAAGAACGTGCGAAAGCAGAGCTGTAAAATAATTAATTAAGCTTCACCTCCTGTCGTTTCTCCTACTATCCCTTTCCTATAGTTCCAGCACAATGCTTCGCATGTGTAGGAGTAATCTACTGAGTGCTGGTCCCAGATAAAAAAAAAAATTACGATACATTTTATTCATTATCGTATGCCATAATGCCAAACAAAAAAATGTCGATGCATTTCGTTCGATATCGTATGCGGTGATTTATGCATTTATAGATATTAAAGAAATGTGTTTACATGTTTGTATATACCGATTTGTTTTTTATTAATAACACAAAGTTGAAATATTTTAAATTTATACGAGGATATTCGGGTATGTGATGGAAATCGATCGATTTGAAAAGTAAATCGTCTTTTGAAATCGACAGTAGTGTGATGAATTTCGATCGATTTCATATTCCATATTTGTTTCGTTTCCACATATCTTTTCTAAATCAACTATATAAAATCTAATAGGACAACTGTAAAATATGTAAACATATGTTTGTGTATGTGAGTGACGTTTGTAAAATATTAAAAAAAATAAAATTTTTATCAATATATTTTATAATTTTTATTTTATTTTTTTTGCTGCGGTTTCGCTAATTCTCTTGGAAGAAAATAATAGGATGACAAGCGAAAATATTCTAAGAAAACGTTTAAGAGATAAATCGGATCCATTAAATTTGCCAGATGAAATGTGGGTATTTAAATTTTTAAATTTCACTTCTATATTAACTAGTATTTATTTAAATAGATTTGTTGAATATTTTCGTTTAAATAAGACGGATTTATAATCATTTTTTATTTATTTTTTTTACTTTTTTTTGTATATTTCTTTACATTTTGTTCAAGTAAAATTACACGATTTGAAAACGAATTTAAACTGGCATTATCGAAATGCGTCACATGTTAAAAACGTCTTTTTTTTTTAATGAAACAAGATGGAATATGAAATCGTCACATACAAATTCATCACACTATTTGTCGATTTCAAAACGTTTTAACGCCGAAAACGATTTTCATCACATACCTGATTGTGTTTTTATTACATCAATGACGAAATGAGACATATGCGGCCGTGTAAAAAGGGTAAAAAGTTCACTTAAATATTTAAATACATTAACAAATACAATAAAATAAAAAAGTTACAGGATTTCCAGTTTACGAGTGTATCAAAATACAAAACGATTCTTTTTAACGATTATTAATACATAGTTTTTCTTTTTTTTAAATGAAGGTACGTGTCTATTAAACAAAATAATATCAAAGATGAAATTAAGAAGTTAGAGTAGAATATATTTATTCATTCGCTCACTAATTTGAGTCATTACCGCCGACATTATGGCCTCTGTGGGAACTATTATAATGTTTTTATTTAAACGTCTGTATTTATGCCACTCTTTTTTATCTTCATTTGCAGACACCAAATATAGTTTTTGATTTTCCTGCGGTTGAGGTGGTGTTTTCTCATGTACGCGGCCACCGCATGTTTCAATTATTGCTATGGAAAAGGAAAATTATGACATCAAATATAATTTAGTAAATAATTTGGTGATATTTGTTACAAACTTTTTGTCTCTCGCGTATTGGGTAAAATACTGGCGGTCATCAGGAACTCATAACCGTCGAAGATTTTTAGCTTTCCACCTGCTTGTCGTGCTTTAAGCAATGAAAATTTATATTTCTTTTCAAAATTCGCATTCGCAAAGTAATAATCGCTAATTGGCACTTGTTTTACTGATTTGGTTTCATTCAACTTTTTCAAATATTCAGATGTTACTATGGGTATACCTCTGGCCATGGCCATTAGAAATTTAAATGTTCTGTAAGGCGTGTCCATTACTAATATTTCAGAGTCTGCGCAATTTGTGGCAATTGACCACAGACCTTTGGAATTCTCAAGCAAACTCTTGCTAAGCTCTTGCTCAACCATGGTCATGGATATTGAAATGGGTTTCTTCACAGATGATGATGCAGATTTCTTGGAATATTTCAAAATTAAAATAAAAGTTACTACATATAACGACGTCGTTTGTGTACTTACCGAACGTCTTAAATTTTTCAGTACTACTTTAACTGGAACTAGAGATGGTGAGGAGTCAGCTTTACGTTTCCGTGCTGGTTTCATTGTCGTTGCATTCGGATTCGGAAGAAGGTTGTGATCAGTTTTAGTTTTCTTTGCATTGGGTATATTTTTGCCCGAGGTACTGCTGTTGTCTTGGCATTCACTTGTTGCGGAATTGTAGCGGGAGCGTGTTTTCGGTAAAACTGAGAACAAAAAAAGAAACCTTTCATGAAGTGCTTTTAAAGTGCAAAATACTCTATGTGCTAAATGCCTTTGGCTTTTGTAACAAAAAGCAATTTTCAGTAACAATATACAGTAGAATCTCGCATAATGGACAGCCCACTTGGGCTGATAGTGCAGCTAGATCCCGGCAACGTTCAATTTTGCAATTGCATTTTCTCTTACCCAGCTATGAGGGATGCCACTGTAAGTTACACTTATTTGCACTCCCTTGCATACGGTGATTTTAATATCTTTAAACAAAAATACAGGAACCTTCTGTATAAAATCGAAAGATCAGGGAAGAAAACTTAAGAACAACCAGTTCATCTTTAAATTTTCATATCAATTTACTTGCTTCAAATAATTTTTTATAAAGAAAATGCCCAGATTTTGAACAATATATTTTTGAAAAAGGTATTTTTAAATATACTCAGCTTATTATTTGGTTTGCTGCTGTCTAATGCTTTTTTCCTATGTTTATGGGTCAAACAATTCAGACTATTTCCGCGATGATCCTCATAACTTTGGGAACGGCTCAATAGATGGGAACCACATATGACTCATTTGAATGTTATTGAGCTCAGTTAGATGTTGCGAGACAATGAAACTATTCGATTCTGTAGATTTCAAAGATTTTCGATAACATTTTTAAAATCTAATCAGCTCTTAACCTCAAAAAGAAAAGTGGATTGTTGCCAATTTGACTAAAATCGGGTGATTCATTCGAGAAAAATTCACCCTTATTCTGCGTTTCGATTCGAATCGAAATTTTCTCCGCTTGCCAACTTTAGTATTATGCGTTCCGTTTCTTTTCGATTGGATGTATTCTGCATTACGATCGTAACTACGTTTTTGTCATTTGTAATTTTACTAACGGAAATTTTTTAATTTTTGTTCGTTTTAATAAGAAATGCAAGTATGAAATGTAATAAATTAATTTTTTAATTATTTTTCTGTTGTACCGAAATGTTAAAAATTTATTTAACACCTTGTTTTTTCTGTTCCTATTTCACACGTTTCTTATCAAAGCTGCTGTTTTAAACATACTTTTCTCTTCTTCTTTTTCTTTCGATTAAGTTTTATTTACAGAATAATTTTTTGCGATCCGTGTCTAACTGAATGCGGTAACGTAATCGAAACACAGAATAAGGGTGATTGTTGGCGAAAAACTTCGAAAAAAAATTTTTTTCCAAAAAAAGACTCGGTCAAAACGATTTTAGTTTATCAATGATTTTCATACTTGTAAAAACGTATCGGATGCAGCAAACTTGATCAAAAATGGCAAAAAAAAAAAACTTGTGAAAAAAAGTTGTTTAATCAGTCAGTAATTTCTTGCCAAATCGATTTTCGATATTATGCATGTGGGTTAAACTTAGCGGGAAGTTTCAGGAATGGTCCGCAAGTTCAAACGATTCCCATATACAAATGTATGTATGTGCATACATATATATATATTTTTTTTCATTTTGTCATTTTCGACAAAAATATTCTTTTCAAGGAGTACTTTTTGTAAAAAAAAGTTTGATACAAAAATATTATTTAAAAAAACCGCCTGTTAAAAAATTTATATTTTTTGAAAGGTGCGCTTTCTATAAGTTTAAATTATGTAAATTTTCCATTACAAGACCGAACAAAATCTTACCTGGTAGTGTGGCGATACTGTCCAAATCGTCTTCATTGGCAGTTAGTGCTGTTTCCGAAAATTTAGATTTTGACCGTGTAACACGTTTAGCTGGCGTTCCTTCAATTTTAGGGAACGTGACAGATTTTTGTCCTTTCTGCATTTTATTTTCAGCAGCAGTATCTCTTTTACGCGTGGCTTTTGTGTTAGTTGAACGCTCTGGTACGTTTTCGGTAACTGTTGAAGTTTTAGTTCGTTGTGTTGTCTTTCGTTTAGTAGTGCCATTCTGATTGCTGCCACTATCATCTGCATTTGTCTTTTCGTTATTATTTGATTTATTTTCTACAGTTTCTGCAGTACGTTTTTGTACATCTTCATTTCTTTCTTGAGTTTTCGTTTTCTTATGGCCAATACTATTATTCGTTGTTATCTCCTCAGGCTGTAATGCTTTCTCTTCGTGAGTTGTTTCTTTCTTTTTAGCAGTTGTTTTTGTCCGTCCTTTGCGCACTGATATTGTTCTTTCTTTATCTCTTGCCGCATGCCTTTCATCACGACTAAATGTTGATGATTTGGTGACTGAAAGTTTTGCTTGTTTATTATCTTGTTCTTTTCCGAAAAAAATATTAAATTTATATTTTTTATGGGCCTCTGTTGAGGCCTTTTCTTGTTCAGTAGTAATTTTGGAGTTTCGTGCTTTTGTACTTAAGTGTGGTAATAATTTATCGAAATCTAGGGAATCTTTTGGCACGTTTATTAATTTGACCAGATCGCGTTCATCATCATCATCATCATCATCATCTTCCTCTTGAGTTTCTTCTCCAAGCATATTACTGTTTTTCGCCTCCAAAATATTCTTTTTCAAAGTTTCAGTGCCTTCGAAAAGTATAATATCTTTAATTATTTGAGGCGTACACATAAGTAAATCTATATCGTTCTCGGTATTTGTACTCAAAAGCGTAACTTTTTTTAAAGCAGCGACATCTTTGTCGGGCATTTTGAAATCTGTTGATGTAGAAGCTATTTCTTTTAATGGTGTTTTGTCCATTTCTGCAATGGAAGGTATTGGATTTTTTGCCAAAACCTCATTGTTTAAAGGGGTAGAGTTTAAAGCTTTATTTTGTAAACTTTTTTTGTCCAACACAACTGCATCGGTTAATGAGCCATTTTCCTTATCGCTTCTAGGTGAAGTATTTTCTTTTACACCACTAATGATGCTTCTACGACTTGAATATGAATTCTGTAATCGAGCTGTATTACAAAGAAATATACATATTAACAAAAAAAAATTTTATATTCTAATTTAAAAATTGTGTTTTTTCCCTTAAAAAAATATATGTATGTCAAATTTATTATTACATACTTTATTTATTTTTGATCTATGGTCTTTTTTATGAAAAGTTTTTAACAATTTTTTTTTATTTATTTTTTTTTTATTTTTCAATATTTCGCTACGTCAGGAAATAATATTTTGTATTATTATTTATTATTAATTAAAAAAAATTTTTATAAAGGTCAAAATAAAAATAGAAGTGAGACTAATATTACATACTTTATGATATTCTCATAATAATAAATTTGACATATATTTTTTTAAGGGAAAAAGCACAATTTTTAAATTAGAATCATATATGTATAAAGAGATATTCCCAAAATAAATTTTATTAAATTAACTTTTAATACCTTCTAGAAGTTGAGTTGGTTGTAAATCTATTGTCAGCTCCAAATTATCAGGACATCTATTCTCCTTGCCACTTAAGCTCAGCACCTCTTCATTTTCTATTTCTACGCAAGGTTTCCCTTGCTGCTCATTTAAAAATGTATCTGCTTCTTTTTTGTGAATGAGTGGAGCAGAAGAAAGCACTTGTGTAGGTAAAAGATCTTCTTCATCTTCACGTCCCTGTGAGTTGATATTTTGAAGCGTGGAAGTTTTGTTACTGTTTTCATATACCTTTGTATCTTTTGGCCAATTATTAAAATCAAATATGTCTGGCGTTGGGCAATCCCTATTTATTGCGGTTTCTTCCTGATCTTTTCTTGAATTTGACCATAATAAAGCCGACATATCCTTGCCTTCTGCACTTATATTTGATTGATTCAGTGGGTTGACATGTGAACTTTTTGTACTGTTTAAATGGACTGTTGGATGTGTAATAATGGGTATAATTTGAGAATGGAACGATGCCATAAATTCTTCTTCGCCAAAGCCTTCATTGTATTCTTGTGTACTGATGCGAAATTCAGTGGCATTAACTGCTTCCTTTGAGCATGTTTCCGAAATATTATTTCCATTTCTTTCTCCTTGGATGTCAGAAAGTGCGCGTTGATTTTTGCTTACTTGCGCAATGTCAATTGCTGCAGCTTCTTGTGTTTCCGGTATACAGAAATCATCATCACTTTCTAAACTTTGAAAACTGTCTGTATTACCAAATTTAAATTTTACTTTGACGTTAATGTCATCGGGAATACTCTCTGCTATAGAGAGATTAGAGCCATTAAACGAATTTCTGGATCGACAAAATTGTGTTTCAGGTATGATGAAGCTATTACTTCGACTGCCAGATGAAGCAGATGATGAGTCGTTTAAGATTTTCGATGGAATGGAAGGCACTAACAAATTTACTGGCACTTCAAGCTGCGCTGTTGTATCTGGACTAGAAGCAGCAATTTCAGAAGTATTTTTGTTTATCTCCAAAAAGCCACTACTATCGCCAGACTGAAAAGATCACCAAAAAAGAATAATATTAACGAGACCATAGTTATTAAAAAAAACCTGCTCTATGTAGACTTACCATTTCGTTTTCATGAATATATTTTATTTCACGTTTCCCTAATTTTAAAACATCGCCATTATTTAACAGCGTCTTCTCCAAACTATTTAATTCTTTATCATTCAATAAAGTTCCTTTTAAACTGAACAAATCGAAAACAAAAGCCTGTTCTTTATGGCTTACTTCGATGATGCAATGTCTTTCATTTACTTCTTCCTGTAGGGGTAAGGTGCATGTTACTCAGTTATGAAGATATTAATTAAATCGTAATGTAATGTCTCAAAGTTTACCTCTTCCGCCAATTCGATAAAGTTGTCTATTTGCCTTTCTTCTCCATTTATTCGTTTACCAATTAAATATAATTGCCCGAATTTCAATGGCACACAAGGTTTGCCATCGATTTCTAGGATCATTGCTCCTCGAAAATTTTTCACAAATTGAGCGAAATTAAGCCAGTTGCTTTGTTAATTTTTATTTAGATTGTAACAAGTCACTTAGAACTCACACTGTAAACAATATTGTAATTTAAAATTAAATTTATATCATTACTTCTTCATAAATATTTTTGTCAACAAATTGCGGGAACTTTAAGATTGTTTTGGCTTCTTGCGCAGCATAGAAGAGTGATACCAAGTCTTTTTTCAGTTTCTTGAAGGGCTGCCAGTACCCAAAAGAAAAAAGTAAAAATTAACATTGTGGGGAATTCACTTTGTCAATTTGACACTTGAAAAATGTGAACAGTCGTGGTTCATATTTTTGAGAGTTATTTTTGTATTTCTAACCAAAAAGTACATCACAAGAGACATTGATACCAGCAAATGCGATTTGGCCTTGGAAAACAGAATTTTATGTGCAAAATTCGAAATATGTATTTACAAGTAAGTATTACAAGTATGGCAACATGAAATTTGTGTTATTAGTTCACTGTGCGTGGGAGCAATTAAGAGAAATCTCGCCAGTGAAAATTGTTTCTGTGTTCCGTAATTAATTTTTCGCGCTATAAATTTATATTGGAATAAATAAGAAAAATCTTTGTGCAAAATGTATCCTCTAAGTCCTTTGCGAGATCCTCTATTTGATTATAAAATAAAACGTTTTTATAATTGCATTTTATCACAAACGCTGTCGAGATCCGGCAAGTTTTTGTTTGCCGGTAATCGAGATGGTGATATTTTTGTGCAAAGGTACGGTTTCATGCTGAATATTAAAATGATTGTATTCAATAAAGCTTTGGTTTATTTATATCTTAGATTAAATGATTTGGAAAATTCCGAAGAACCGTATGAAACCTTAAAAATTTATTCACAGGGAGAAGACGTGGAGATAAATTGTTTGTGTTTCCACAAAGACTTCTTAATAGTGGGATCCATTGGTGTTGTGTTTGGTCTTAAATGGTTAGAGGAAAAGGAGGAACTTGTTAATAAAAGGTTGTGGGAAATAAAAACACCCATAGAAACAGATGCTATTGAAGTACCCGACGTTAATTGTATGTGGCTGAGACCTGAAACCGATTGTCTATTCGTGGGGTGTGGTGATAATGTTATATATGAAATTAGTTTAGAAGACGGGCGCATTGTAAGAAACTTTAAAGGTCACGAAGATTATATACATGATGTAACCGGTTTTGGTGCGAATCAATTGTATACCGCTTCTGAAGATGGTACTGTACGTATCTGGAATTCAAATGAAAAAAATAGTGTTGGTATCATAGAACCTCATAAAAAAGAAAATCTGTGGCGTCCTGAAATGGGAAAATGGTTGGGAGCGGTAGCTGTTAATGATGATTGGCTAATTTCTGGTGGAGGGCCCAAATTATCGTTATGGCACTTACGTACAATGGAATGTACTAACGAGTTCTCTTTCCCGGGAAAGGTTCACGTGTGTGATTTTGTAGAAGATATGATTTTTGTTGCCGGAGAACATACTAATGCCCAATTTTACACCATGGATGCGAAATTAAGAGCAGATATTAAGACTGATAATACTGCGGTATATTCAGCAGTCTGGCAAATGGAACCACAAAGCTTCATGTCTATAGCTGGTTTTAGCAATTGGCTGTCTATACTTAACGATTTTCGGTTCCTGGACAGTAAGATTGAATTGTACATATCGAAAGAAAAATCTGACAAAAGTGAAGACCAGCAAAATAATTAAAATTCAATTAACGCAAATTTTTAAAACGCATTCAGCAAACAATCAGTATTGTACTCAATAATATTTTCATATGCAATAGGTATTTTTATTATTACATTCAGTTTTCAGTAGATGGATAAAGTTTATTTTTTATTTTGCAGATGTTACTTCATGAATATTAATACAATCAAGCTTATTCTCAAATTTTCTAAAAGGTAGGAGACTAAAAATTTTTGTTTATCAAAGGCTATTAGGTTTGTTATTTAAGATAATTCATTTCCATAAACTACACTCAAATTCAAAAATATGTATTTGTTTTTTTTCCGGCGCAAATTATTCAACGATATTTTCACATTTCTCTTTGGTGATCAGCAAAAAGTTTGTGGTGTTTGTAATACCCGCATTATTGATAAATTTACATTCTCCAAAAGAAAGCTCACTGAAAAAACAGTAAATTATGATGCTATTAAAAGAAACAGTGATATCTATTATTAACGCACCCGCTGGCTATAAAATTCTCCACCATTTCTAAAAATTTCTGTGATATATGCTCCTCATCTCGTCGTAGATGTCTCGTCGGAAAATTAAGTAAACTAAAATCATCAGCATGAACAGTACCTAAAAATATTTCATAAAATAATATTTAAAATTGTTCCCAATTGCAATTTTATTACATTCTTACCAAATTTAATATCAATTCTTTGCGACAAACTATGAGCCGCACCAAAATCCGCAGGATTATCATAAATATAGGCATAAACAGGTGATTTATTATTGGCACTATGTAATTTTAAGGCTTCTTGTACGCCGTTCTTAAACAGAATATCAGTATACATTTGTTGTACATTCAAATAGTTTTCCTTCACAAATGATAGATTGCCCATATAAGCACTTCTCAATTCCTGAGCATATTTCATGGGTTCTGTATTGATATTCTCCAAAAATAGATTTTGAGGTGCCAGCTCCAACCACTTGTCGTTCAAATCATTCATAAATGGTTTTCCTGTTTTCGGATTTTTTTGCAGCAATTCAGCAGCATTGTAGCCACCATCTTGGGCAGCATATGAAGCAAGCCAGGGTAAATCGGAATAATTTCCTGATTGTATAATATCCTGCGGATGTTCTGTAATAAAAGCATATTCTGCGTTTTCATGTTCCACCACAGGACCAAAAGTTGTGAAGGGATTGTAGCCAAAGTTTAAAAATTCTTTAACACTAGCAACAATTTCTTCCGGATATTTCTTTTTCAGGCAATATTTTATGGCTTGTGTATTGTTCACATTAGGGCATTGCAAGTGTTCGGCTAATTTAATTGCTCTTTTGTAAGGATTTTTTATAATAACCCAAGGATTAAAGGCGACACCACTAAATGATATCACCGCCTTAGCTATGCTCTGTAAATATGGATTTAGCATATGTAAATGAGCTGAGGCTGCTCCAGCTGAAAACCCCATTAATAATATTTTCTCAGGATCTCCTGCAAAATGCGCAATATTTTCTTTAATCCATTTCAAAGCCAATTGTTGGTCCTTCAACCCATAATTTCCACTAATTGCTTCATCTTCAGTACTTAAGAAACCCAATGGTCCCAGTCGATAAGAGATTGTCACTAAAATAACATTACCCCTGTCCATTAGCCGACCTTCTCCAAAGCCACCCGCCGACCCAAACATAAATGCTCCTCCATGTAAAAATGCTAAAACTGGATATTTTTCTTTACCAGACTTGGGCTTATAGACACTGACAAATAGACAATCTTCGGAACCCTCTAATTTATTTTCGCCTTCTTTAAATTGATTCCATTGCATGCACTTTACCGGTTTCTTTGTAGCATTAAAAACATCTTTCCATTTCAACTCATACGCTTGAGGTGGTTCAAATCTTAATTCTGCTACTGGCGCCTTAGCATAAGGGATTGATTCGTAACTATAGTAATTTTCGTTATCTTTTCCCCTTAATTTGCCGTTGCTCAGTTCGATTATCAAATCTTTATTTTCTTCACATTTCAACGCTCTTAAAAATAAAACTATTAGAAAAAGATTTAAACATTTCCAGCTCATATTTGTAAACACTTTGGAAACTGTAGCTCAAATGATCATTTTAAATTTGAATCTATTATTGTTATCCCAAGAGAATTAACATGAAATGCTTATCGCGTTTTCTAGTTTTATAGTCGGTTGCTCTATTAAATAAATGTGCTGTAATAAAGAGTGTGACAAAATTAGCCCAGCATTTGAATATAATAATAACTCAACTTTCATTATTCCCAACGTATTTTATATAAAATTCTGGAGGTTTTTGTATATAGCATGTTTTCACTAAAATCTAAAGTTTTCAGCTATCAAATTTACTTATTTTTTTTTTATGACCGTAATTTTGTATCACCCAGTACATATTTACATGTGCATTCATCTTGCACCTGCACTTATTTTCCACAATTTATTTTGTGTACACTTGTGTTTATTGTATAATTACAGTAGAATCCCGATAACTCGCAATCCCGATAACTCGTAAATCTCACTAACTCGTAATAATTGGTCGGTCCCTTGAAAAAATCGCGGTAACTCGTATAAAATACATGCATTTCGGTCCCCTCAATAAGTCGTAATTTTTTTGCAAAGTCAATTTGGCAAAACGTCTTATAAGTCGTAATTTCTCACTAAAACTTCTTCTAACTCGTAATTGTAAAAAAAACAAAAAAATTATGTCGCCGTAAAATGATCATATTATTTACCGTTATGTATTTTGTGTTTACCATAGTGTTTTGCTCTATTCAACTTGAATTTGTAGCGCATTTTCAGTTCATTAAGTAAAAATGTCAAAGCGGAGTTGCAACACATTGTGCGTAAAAACAAAACAAGAAATTATTAATGCAGTATCGACCTTTCGTCAAACAATAAATTAAAAAGACAAAAAAAATCTGAGCATCCAAATTTAGAAAAAGCACTGTTAAAATGGTTTGAGCAGTGTCGTCATTCTAACATACCAGTCGGCGGAGCACTTATGAGGGAAAAGGCTAAAGCATTTGCTGTAAAATTAGGTTTTCCAGAATTTAAAGCGAGTGATGGCTGGTTTGATCGGTTCAAAAAGCGACATAACATAAGTTTTCGGAAAATTTGCGGGGAAAGTGCCTCTGTGGATGATGATGTGTGTTCAGAATGGCGTGCTAAGCTAAGTCAACTCACAGAGGGCTTTGACCCAAAAAATATCTTCAATGCGGACGAAACGGGCTTGTTTTTCTAGTGTCTTCCTGATCGCACTATGAGCTTAAAGGGTGAAAAGTGCCATGGTGGTAAAAGCAGTAAGGACCGCATTACAATAATGCTTGCTGCCAATATGGATGGCACAGAGAAACTAAAGCCACTAATAATTGGGAAATCAGTAAAACCTAGATGTTTTAAAAATGTGAAAACATTACCCGTCACTTACCGTGCTAACAAGAAAGCATGGATGACTGCAATCTTATTCAATGAATGGCTTAAAATGTTGAACAGTCATATGAAAAAACAACATCGTAAAATTTTATTGTTTGTTGATAATTGTCCTGCACACAAAATTGATGAAGATTTAAGTCATGTTAATGTTGAATTTTTGCCGGCAAATACCACTTCCAAACTACAACCACTGGATAAAGGCATTATCCAAAACTTTAAAACATTATACCGAAAAGAAATAGTTTCACAAATGATACAAAATATACAAGAAGAAAAAAATCATAACATCAATTTATATTCTGCCATAAAGTATGCTTTTAAAGCTTGGCAGAATGTTTCAAAATCCACTATAAAAAACTGTTTTAGAGCTTGCGGTTTTACCGATTCAAACGAAATGGTAGTCAGCAGTGAGATAGTTCACGTACCGCAATGGGATGAAATTCCACAAAATGAAGAATCCACCATAACGTTCTATGAGTACGTTCATTTTGACGATGGCTTGGCTACAGAAGGAATTTTGACGGATGATGATATTTTGGGCTTAGAAGTTGATGAACAGGACGACAACGATGAAAACGATGTGGAAATTCCACGTGTTTCTGTTAAATGTGCCAAATCTAGCGTTCAAAAAATTCGTGATTTTCTTATGCAAACAGAAACTGATGATGCATCCTTTGAAGTTATTTTTAAACTGGACAATATAATTGATCGTTTAAGTGTACAAAAATCACATCAAACACAAATTACAGATTTTTTACATTAATATGTACATATTGACATTGTAACTCTTTTCATTACATACTTTATTTTCTTATAAATTCTCATAAAACGTCAATAAAAAAAAAAATAAAAAATCCCTCTAAGACGTATTTTTTAAATTTTACTCCCGATAAGTCGAAATCTCACTAACTCGAAAATTTCAATAAGTCGTAATAAACGGTCGGTCCCTTGCGACTACGAGTTATCGGAATTCTACTGTATTAACAATTAATTACACATACACATGTTCATAGAACCAGATCACAGTGAATAAATTAATTCTTACAATGAACAAAGGAAAATGGTTTAGAAATAAATTACCACTTATAAAATTATTCAAGAAATTAAATTTCTTTACTAAAAAAAAATATCGCCAATGAAATTTTTCTGTAGAAAAATTACTTGCCATAAAATTTTTCTAGTGAAAAATTATCAACAATGAATTTATTCTAGAGAAAAATCACCAATGAAATTTTTCTAGAGAAAAATCACCAATGAAATTTTTCTAGAGAAAAATCACCAATGAAATTTTTCTAGAGAAAAATCACCAATGAAATTTTTCTAGAGAAAAATCACCAATGAAATTTTTCTAGAGAAAAATCACCAATGAAATTTTTCTAGAGAAAAATCACCAATGAAATTTTTCTAGAGAAAAATCACCAATGAAATTTTTCTAGAGAAAAATCACCAATGAAATTTTTCTAGAGAAAAATCACCAATGAAATTTTTCTAGAGAAAAATCACCAATGAAATTTTTCTTGAGAAAAATCACCAATGAAATTTTTCTAGAGAATGCGTTGTTCATTCGTGTAGCTCTCCATTTTTACTAACCTCGTACCTTCTACTAGCAAACAATAACAATTGTTCACATGTCAAACAATGACAATGTCGAATGGCGCCAAATTTAAATCTTGCGTTCTTTTTGGGACACCCTTTATAACAACAAATAAAGAACTTGATAAATAATTATACAATTTCATTTATTAATTTTCACGCTTTTTTCATTTGAATTGCCTCAACATCGAACAGTTTTCTATAATCTTAAACTAAGAAAGTATTTAATTCTCTAATCCATAAAAACTATTTTTCCGATCCCATTATCGCTTAGAACAGGAACCTTTAGCTTGTATCGTTACATCTGAAAGCAGAAATAGAAAAAAAAGAGTTAAAAAACGAAATTAGAAATTGTTGCAGATGGCACATAATGAAGAATACAATTTAAAGTTGTACAGCTAATTGACTTACCAATACGTAAACAAGATGAATAGCATTCCATTTGTGCCTCGCTCGTGTACATATAGCCATCGGAACCACAAATTACTTCTTCATTTTCATCTTCAACAATTGCACAGATGCGTTCACAATACTCTTCTGTGTCGTATTGTTCAGTAGAGGGAGTTGTTGTTGCGTTGGCGGTTTTACTTGTCTGGGAATCAATCTTTTCCAATGGTTGGCGGCCATAAACTTCCTACGAATGTACATAACATTTTATATATATATATAGTATATATTCATAAAGTACTTTTCATGTTTAATAGATGTGATAGAATTTTAAATCTTAACAATCTTATTTTTTGAAATACAGTGAAAATTCTAATCGCGGACAGCTGTTATAAGCGAACATTTCTCATTGCCGGACCTTGGCTTAAAATTTACATAGACAATTTTTGTGTGAATAATGGACGTTAAGTGTTCGTTTCTGGGAACTTCCACTGCTGAACGCGATTTAAAAGCTCTATTTAAATCTACTTTTAAGTTTCTTGAAAGTACTCGTGCGTAACTTTTCATTTGAGGGACCAGAAATATGATCAATAAATTGAAACTCTTTGCATTTTATAAATAAACCAGCTTTTAGGCGTGATTTCGTTCACGTGAAAATCAGAGCAAGATTCAGCAAGATCCTTTTCCTTCCCTCGCAGTGCTATCGTTTTAAATGTACGACTGTATAGAGCATGTGTCGTTCTTCTCTAAACAGATCTTTCTCAATGTTTTAAGTTTAGTTTAGTTTGTTCCTATTAAAAAAAAATAGTCTCTCAGATCCAGTGTTACCATTTTTCAAGTTTTCCCTTATTTTTCAAGGTTTTTGAAATGCCGAAAAGTTTTTAAGTTTTTAGCTTCAAAAATAAGTATTTTTGAAATTCATGCAAATTTTCAAGTTTTGTTTATTAATTTTTATTTTACAGTACATAAGACGATGTTGATGCTGCCATGTACTGTCAACGATTTTATAATTTTTCACTCCTTATTACTTGCAAAAGTATTAAATGTGTCTTATTCCCTATTTCATACAACTGTGCCGTATTTTTTTTCCTTTTATCTAGGACCAGCACTGAGGAGATGACTCCTACACATGCAAAGCATTGTGCTGGAACTATAGGAAAGGAATAGTTAGAGAAATGACAGGAGGTGAAGCTTAATTAATTATTTTACAGCTCTGCTTTTGCACGTTCTTTGTTTATAGCAGTGATAAAGCTTCGGTTTAGTAGTCATTTTTATTATTATTTTACTTCGCCGGTGCTACACAATACCGACGAAGGAGTTCGTTCTGATGTGATTGTGGATTGCTATCAGCTGAAGCCGGTATTGTTCAGTGACCAGTGACTATGCATTCGCCACTGAAACCTTCCGACAACAACTGACACACTAATGCACATCAGAAAAATGCGACATGTTTTTGTGTTTTATTTTTTAAATTTTAGTCTGAAACAGGGGTTGAAACCAGGTCTGTTTTTGTTTTGTAGTCAACGTGCAGACTACTTCAGCCATCGCCATCCTCATAATAATATTATCCCCCCTGTTCTGTAAACCGAATCGATTTAAAAACGAGTGATTTCTCAATACCAATATAGTATGTGTATGTGTGTGTAAAAACGAAAAATTTTTGGCCTTTTTGCCAACAGAAGCTAAAAAAAATGGGATCTGCGCCTGTATGCGAAATTATCGTATGTTACACTTTTTTTGAAATCGACTTTTTCATTTATTTAATTTTTTTATTAATTCATGTGCTGATAAAGTATTATAGAGATAATTGTTATAGTTATGGAGATAACACTCTGTAAATTGTATCGTATGTGATAGCTAATGATGTTTGGCAAAAAGAAGAAAAGAATCTCCTGTAAAATTTAGTTTTTGTAACATACGATAATTTTGGGCACACGGGTTGATTTATATCTTGGTGATTTTTTTTCACTATTTGCACTCTTTTGTGGAAAAAAGTTTTTTGTTGAAAAATTAAGTTTTTTTTTTTTTTAAATAAAACGTTTTTCATATTCAGAATAGAATTTAAATTAAATTCTAAAATTAAAAAAAAATTAAATTAAATTATTTAATCGATTATCACATATTAATCGGTTATTACATATTAATGAAATATTTGTCGTGTTCAAGTTCACAGTTAATTTATCATAATATTGTGAAGAAATTATATTGCTGATTTCTTGAAAAATATGTACATGGTAACGCTGCTCAGATATACAGGGTGGGCCAAAAGAAATCATCCGGGGCAAAAGTCATTACCCGATGTTCTTTTGCTGTAATTTTTTATTTTATTGAAAAACTTTGGTTCAGCTTGTGATATCGGCCAAGTGGCTGCCGCTAGATATGAAGACTATCCCAGCAGAACCAAAGTTTTTCATTTAAAAAAAATTACAGCAAAAGAAAATCGGTTGATGACTTTTGCCACGGATGATTTCTTTTGGCTCGCCCTGTATCTTTGTTTTAAACTTCAGCGCAATCGTCCAGATAATTTCGGACATGGAATATATTTTCCCGTGATGGTGAAACATGCATTCAAACATCTAAATACATTTCACATTTACAATAGAATCATTAACTTGAACAATAAAAACCAATGCGTTTCATTACGACAAAACTTAAAATGTTAATATTCTGATTTCCGTAATTCCAGGAAACACATTTTTTCATCAAACTGTATGCGTAAAGAAATGTGAACACTGTCGGTTTTAATTAGATTAGAACTAGTTTTTTTGGAGTTATGACGTTGTTTGAGTAAATGAGCGATATGTACAGATTTACTGCCTGTCCATAGAAGCCGAATGAAAATAATCGTTCGGCATTTATTTATATTGAAAATAACAATAAAAAAAAATTAATATTTTTTTTGTTGTCAATATAAATGGCGAACGATTATTTTCACTTCGGCTTCTATGAACAGGCAATTAATAAATTTTTTTTAATATGCATAATTGGAGGACTCAAAAGGTATTCTATCGAGTCGTAATGCAGTAATATTTTATAAAAGCTCAGAAAAGTTGTTGTTGTTCTTCAAAGCAAAAAGCTGAAAAATAATGAAATTTTTTTGTGCTGTCTTTATTGTTCTGTCGTTACTTATCAGCGGTAAAGAAAATTCAATTTTCGCACTAATTGGTTATTGTTTCTGTTTCTTTACTTTTTTTTGACATTTTTATCAGCCGACATAAATTTTAAATAGCACACTAAATAGGGAGAGGTAACTCACAGCAGTCATATACTTTCATGTCATTAAGTAAACCATATGACACCATATGGCACCTTGCTAGACCCCAAATTATGTTCCCAGTCAATCCTACGAGTACTAATATTAGGTCGGTCTCTTTACTCTAAATTGGGCACCCGCGAGATCCCAACTTTACCAGAAAGTGTTCTCGTACTCAAAAATTGGGTAACTTGAGGGTGACGATGCTCGAAGTAGTCTGCACGTTGACTACAAAACGAAAAATTTTTACTGGGTTCAACCCAATTTCAGACTCAGAAAAACATCGCGCATTTTTTCCGATGTGCTTTTGTGACTTTGTGTCAGTTGTTGTCGCAAGGTTTCAGTGGCGAAGGCATAGTCATTTGTCACTGAACAGTAACGGTTGCAGCTGTATCCAATCTTCAAGCACATCAGAAAGCCCTCCTTCGCCGGTATTGTGTAGAAACGGCGAAGTAAAATATTCACTAAAATTGGCTACAAAGCTTAAAAATAAAATACGCCTCCTTGACATCAGAGACGATACAACACTGCTTTAAAAACAAATAACGTGCAAAAAACAGTGTTGAAAAATAGTGAAGCTTCACCTTCTATCATTTCTCCTACTATTCCTTTCCTCTAGTTCCAGTACATTGCACCGCATGTGTAGGGGTCATGTCCTGAGTGCTGGTCCAAGATAAAAAAAAAAAAAAACTTGGAATCTTGCCTGTTGAGTGCAAAAGTTGCGCGTTCAAACCCTACTTCTCTGATGTTTGTTAGTGTTTACGCTAATGTACATCACGGCGCCTCTCTGTATTTTCTATTTGGGCAATGGAGAACTCGGCGCAAGAAAACAATTAACAAAACGCGGCACAACGCGCTTGGTTAAAATATAAATAATTAAATAAACAAACTGAGCAGCAGGGTAGAGTTGTGCAATAATGAAATCCAAGTCTGCAGTTCCTTCTCTACACTATCTTTTGCCAAAAGAAAAGTAACACACATTTTAATTGCGCAAGTGTCCTTCTCGGAAAATAAAAGAAAATTTAAAATTTTCACTAAAAGCCAAATGGAACTAGTATTTTATAATTTCTTGTAAAAATAGCAAACTTTAACAGGAGCGTAGTTGAGACCGAATATTTTCTGTTGCTAATCAAAGTTGAAATCAAAATTGACTTACATTGGTTTCTTCCTGAATGTCATCTCCTTCCTCGGGATCATCGTCTTCCACTTCCTCTACTACTGGCTTTACTGCCTGCTTGGCATTCACCGCTCCGTAGTTTTGAATTTTCAGCGAACTTATGGTGGAACTTTCTGCACTCGGCACAATTGCGGTTGCACTATCATCGTCTGCATCTTCTTTGTATCCCAATTGGGCTTGTGGTGCATGTGTGTAAGGGGACGCTCCAACCATGGCATCGCGTTCGGTAAATTCGAAACGCAAAGGTTCTGGGGTACGCTCTGCCGCTGTATTGTATCTCAGCTGGGTATATACGACAGGTGATGGTGTTGATATCGCAATCGAATTGCTGGCAATGGGCGGCAGTATTGTAAATTTGGCGAACTTTTTGTCCTGAGAATTTACAATAAATTGATTTTGATTGTAGCCCGCTTGATAACTACTGCCTACGACTGTTGCAGGGGCAGGGCCTGCTGCTGCTGCTGGATTTTGGTGATAAAAGTACCTTGAAATGGGCAGGCCTTGATGATAGGCTGCAGCCTCAGGCGTATTGGAATAGATACTATTAGAATGATGTTGTGGTTTTTGCTTGAGAGACGAGGCTGCATAACCTTGTTGGTGATATGGGCCTTTGTGCGGTTGTAACTGCTGGTACTGCGTCAGCGCCTGTGTTTGTGGTGCTGAATGCAAAACTTGCTGTGGCTGGCCTCTTATGCTATTGTACTGCAGTTTATAGTTTTCATTATCTAGTCCTTTGTAATTGGGCTCTTTTTTCGGCAAGAAATATTCATCGGTATTCATGAAACGCAAATAATCTTTGGCCTCTTTGTCCATATCCTGCAATGCGGTGATTTGATAATTAATTTTTTGCATATCCGTCATGTCGTTTTCTTCGTGTACTGAGTACATTTTTGGTGGCACAGATCTGGAAATAGCCTTGTTGTTGTTGTTGTTGTTCTGTGTACTTTCATGTATGGGTATAGAAGGCTGTTGTTGTTGTTTTTTCTGTTGTTGTGGCACATATTGCAGCAGGGGTTGTTGAACTGCATACTTCTGCTGCTGCTGCTGCTGGTGTGGCTGACCAGATGCGGAAGATTTCGGTGACGATGGTGATGGTGATAATTCTTGATGTTGCTGTTGGTTGTGTTGGATTTGATAGTAGATCGGGACGGTTTTCGGTGCAAGAAACTTTTGGTGTTGCATATACTTTTCATGTTGTTCATTGTATTTTTGAATTTTTTCAAGGTCGGGAATGGGATATTGTTTCAATTCAGAATATTTGGTCAAAGGCTGGTTTTGCTGATGCGCCTGCTGCTGTTGCTGTTGCTGCTGCGGTGGCAATTGTGCTGAGAGTGCAACAGTTGCTGGTTGCTGTGGAGAAGATTGCGAATTGATCTGTTGCGAATAGGAATTATCCTGCTGCGCTGCAGTGGACTGCTGTTGAGCTGCTGGATGCACCACTACCTGACCATTAAACGCTGGCGAGGCCTTAAAGTTGTGTATGTATTGTTGTGACAAAGCCGCCGGCTGTATAGCATTGGGATGTCCTGCCATCATTTGTGACATAAAAGCACCACCTTTGCCATTATTAGGAAACGGTAGATTGGATCCTTTGGCAGGGGCCATATATTTTGAACTTTTCAAGGACTCGTAGCCGAAACGCTGTGGCTGGCCATTGGGCAAATTGCCATAAACACGACGCATTTGTGTACGCAGTGGTAAATGATCTGCCCTCGCCCTTATTTGTATCGGTTGCCTCTGTCGGATCGTAAACCCGGGCATTCTATTCGGTGAGAATAAAGCACGACCCGATCGCGTATTCGTAACATTTTTCACTACCGCTTCAAGCGTTTTATTTACTTGTTCATTAATTTCTGGCGCTGTTAATTGCTTATTAATACCAGCTTCACTGCACGATATCACACCACAAAAGGTCACAACTAATAATCCAGCCAGCGATAGTTTTAAATAAGACATTTTTAATTTCTTTTGTCTTAATACGAGTATGATTTTATCTTATTTCGCTATTTATCTGTGAACATTTAACACTTTTACTTTTTCTACTTCTACTTTTATATTTTTTTCTTTTTTTTTGCGAACACGGTATGTAGCGAATTGATTTAAATTAAATTAAAAATATCTTCAATTTGCTTTACAACTTTATTTCGTTTTGTTTCACAAGGAAAATCATTTAATCACTTTTAACACTTCCAGAAGAAAGCAAAACGCTTAAGATTTTTATTTTTATTGTTGGAAGAAAACTAAATAATTTTTTTTTTATTTTATGCAGTGGACAGTGTTTTATTCCGTTCGGTTTCTTCTTAACGTCTTCTTTAGCCAACGTCAGGTTTACTTTTAATATACCGTTGACTATGCGACTTTAAGCGTAGCTTTGCTTGCAACTTCTTAAACTTTTACCCAAAAGACACAAGACCATGGTCATGACAACGAAAGCCTGCCTGCCTGCCTGCCTGCCTGCCTGTCTGTCTGGCTGACTTGACTCCAGTCGTGAGCGTGTGTCTGTGTGTCTGTATGTTTTGTTTTTGTATTAAATTTTATTTTAAACTTTTCTTTTCTTGCTTGAACTATGTTGCGCCTGCGCTATTGTATATTGAGTTTGCTGTCGCTTCTTACTTTGCAAGTTTTCGTCTTTTGCATTTCTTGTTTGTGTTGTTTTATGGCCATTGTATTGTTTACATTTGAGCGCCGAAGAAATGTGTAGCAGTGTGCATGGGCATGTATGTAACACTGTGGCTACCCAAATCTGGTTCGATCACATATGAATGCTCTCAGAGCAATATGTAATACGAGAAAAACTCTGCCTCGACTAGTTATTTGTTGATATTCTTTCTTTACTTCTTTCTGGTTTGTCTAATTTTAACTTGAATTTTTCTATTTTGAAGACGATCAAGTTTATTGCTTTCAAATAATCAGCAACTTAAAAAATCTCATTGTATTGATAGAAATAAAAAGTTTATTTTTGGAATATAAAATAGTTGTGTGCCTGAATGCAGTAAGAAAAATGCATTCGAAGATGTCACGAAAATTTTATATTAAAATGTGGAAAAGTTTTTGTGAAGCTGCTTCTTGGCATGTACAGTTTTATAATTAAAGTAGTGATTGTGCTCACACAGTATTCTAAATAGAAGGAATGCTATTGCTTGAAGTAATTAGTTTTTTTTTTGGAAGGCCCAGGTTCGAATCCCACATCAGTGTAATGTACTTTAACGTCTTTCCTAGTGTATATAAAAGTGCTCTCCTTCGTCGATATTTGTGCAATAAATGTAATAAAATTCCATTCCAAAGTGTCTACTTAACACTACTGACTCTACAACTCTGCTTTAAAAATTGGCAAAAATTTGTGGTCGATTTGGCGGCGACTCGCTAGTCGCACTACGCATTACAAGGAAAATTCGTTTTTTGGCCGAACGGCACGTATGTGGAATAGACTACCCGCAGAGGTGTTTCCTGTCACTTTTAGCTTGGAAAGATTTAAATCAAATGTCAATAAACACTACACGCTCTATCCTCCTTCCCATAACCAAATTTCCTAGTTCCAGCACAATGCATCGCATGTGTAGCGGTCATCCCCTGAGTGCCGGTCCATGAAAAAAAAAAAAAATACGCATAACAAACTAATTCTATTTTATTCCTTTGCCACGATCTATTTTTTCACTTTCTTGTTTGACAGACTGTAAATCATTAAGGACGAGGGTGGAGGGTGGCGATGGTCGAAGTAGTCCGCACGTTGACTATAAAACGAAAAATTTTCCTGTGTTCAACCCCAGTTTCAGACTCCTGAAAACATCTCGCATTTTTTCTGATGTGCATTTGTGTGTGACTTTGTGTCAGTCGTTGTCGCAAGGATTCAGTGGCGAACACATAGTCACTGGTCCGTGAACAGCAACGGCACTTTCCACGCCAGCGAGACCATCTAACCGATTTTAATGAAATTTAAATGTATTTATGTTTTCACGTCTAGAAGGACACATATGTTACACATATATTTTTTTTAAATAGAACCAGGAGGTGCCGTAGGGGTAGGATGTGCCTTTCCGAAACTGTATAACCGATGGAGGTAATAACGGGAGCGAAGCCGCGGGTAAAAGCTAGTATATTATATAGCTCAGCATAGAGGATTGTGATATCTCTATTTAATGTATGCCGGATCGCACTGTTCCAGCTCCCGCGTCCTGGGCCGTCTTTTAGCCGTTTTGTATACCACTTTTGTGAATCATCATTAACCATCAGATAGGACCTGGGATTATATACCATTCTTCCCTTGTTATAAAAGTGATCCTATGTCTCTTCCGAAAACAGAGTATTGGGTCGGTCTGATCATAATGTAACTCGCTCCTGTATGTAACAATGATTTCAAACAAATTCTTACATCATTAAATATTAAAGCTACTCGTAATTGAAGCTTTTTTAAATATGCAGATCAAATTATTTTTGCTTTAAAGTTTTTAATTTCTAAATTTTTTGATGCCACTTCAATTTTTCCAACAGTTTGGCACACATATTTTCGCGCAGTGTTATGATGACAGGAAATTATTTAATGCAACGTTTCAAATTTAATAAGTGTGCCAACTTCAAAATCCCAGCCATTGTATTATCTGCAATATCATCCAACAATTTCCTGAATATAATTTATTGAATAGTCCGCATACATGCTGGTTAAATTTTGTGCTACATTGGGGGGGAAAAAAACTGAAGGAAAATGAAAAAAAACCAGTTCAGTTGAGTATCAATTAGTTGGAAACTGGAATAACAATTACAATTTTTGCCATAGCATTTTCAAGTGGAGATGGACTCGTGCGAAGCTTTTCACTCACTTAATGAGTGTCAAACTTATAAGCAGGGCTCAACTTTCATGCAATTAAAAACTGCTTTTAAGCGCTTAACATATGCACGTAAAAAATGTACTCTAATTTTTTTTTATATTGTATGTCTCCCTATCTAGTATTTTACAACATAAACAAATTATTTCTGGCCATACTGTGGTACACTCCAAATACTAGGCATGTTTCCTTTCCTTAGGCATGTGTTGTAATTAAGCGTGTTGTAATTGTAATTGTTCCAGTTATAGAGCTTTATTTCTAAGTTTGTTCATCTTTTAGGATAGTCAATTATAAAAAACAAATATATCTATACATATTTATAAAAACGGGATTCCCGCTACTAACGACCCCAGAATTTTAACGTATTGAATTTTTTTTTTAGCTTAAGCGCATTGATTTTTATAGCCCAAATTCTAGAGTACTCAAACGTTGTTCATCTTTCAAAATAGTTAATTAAAATAATATTTTGTTCACATTAAGCTGTATTCATATCATGCGGTGTTCACGTTATCGCGATGCACTGTATACATTGGCGTTAACATTTTGCGGTTTTTTGCGTTCCCGTACTTTTGTACATTTTTGTTCATAGTTTACTCTCATTTTGCCGAACTTTATCAGAAAAGCAAACAAACAAACCAATTGTGTACACAAAATTAACTGAAATTGCAATCTACAGGGCATCTGCTGGCGAATTTATATTTTTAAATACGATTATTTCAGAAAGTAATAAACGGTGCGGAGGGAGGGTGGTGCCGTTGGAATTATCGATTGAGCGGATTTGTCACTCACGATGTCGCAGTGGTCAAGTGAGCATCACGCGTTCGCTGTGGAGACATTTTTTAAGATTAATGATTCTTACGTAATTTCTGGTCGACAATTTGGATCAAAGTTCGGTATTCGGCGAATAAGTGATGGACAGAGTCTAAATTTAATTCGTTCGTGGCTGCAGAGATTCCGCGCCACTGCTTCGGCTATGAATGCCCCACGGCCAGGGCACAGTCGATCTTTAAGGACTCCCGAAAACATTGAACTGGTTGAAAGCAGTTTACGTGAAAATCCGCGACTTTCAATACGGAAAAGAGCAGCCTCACGGGGACTTCCAAGAGTGATTATTCCTGAAATTTAAAAAAAGGATCTGAAATATCTGGATGACATACTCGCTGCCAGGACTGAACCCGCCAACCGCTGCGCCATTGACCCTCGCCGTCCACCTGCCGACCGTATCCGCCCCATAGCTCCAACACCAGGGCTCTCCTCCCTCGAGTTCCAACCTCAAAGAAGACAGGATTTATTTTAAAGTATCCAGTTGCAAAGAGTTTATTATAATAAAACTGGCCAAGTAATAGTAGTTTACAAGCAGTTTAGTGACGGTTTAACCTCCTCAACGTTCACATCCAAAAACTATTCAGCAGTTCCGGAGCTCCCAACAGTGATTGCTTGTCCGTTTGGAAAGATAGAGATCAACGCAAAGAATAAAAATGAAAATCAAAATAAAAGTTTTAAAAAGATGTAAAAGTAAAGAGAGGTCTCAGCCCACTTCGGTGCAATTTATTAAGGTCTGATTGTGATACCTGTTGTGAAACAACTTTCACGTGTTGTAGTGATAGAGACCAGAGTCTCTGCTAGGAATCGAACCTAGAACCACCCACTGATAAACTAGCACACTACTCACTAGACTACCGGGGCACCCAAAAGCCAAAACCTTTACTAATTTTTAAATTAGGATGTTTTTTTTTAGTTTTCCGAAGATTTAAAAAAAAACGTACTTGACGGGTTTCTGAAATAAACGGTTCAAAGCAACTACAATCCGTTACTGCAATAATTTAGAGAGTGTACATTCGTATCAGTAGCAGCTACTCACGAACACGTTCATCACTTTCGCTGTGACCATCACCAATTTCAAGTCGTTTGATGTGCTGTTTTTTTTTTTTTAACGCGGTGAAAGATACTCGTCTTGCTTTAATTGTCTTGCAATTCTTTACGATATTTGTGTTAGCGAAATGTAACTAAACGAGCAAAACAAAAAAGAGAAAAACTAATATGTAGAATGATCATAATTATAACATAAGCGGCTTTAATGAGATCCTTATAATGCTCCAGACTTCATAGTTAATTTGTTTTGAAATTTTCCCTACATTGTGTGACATTTATCAGCCGGTTGCTTGGATGCTGGGAACACAATTGGAGTCGAACCACGAATTTCGTCTAGCACAACAAATTTGTCAGTAAAAGTTCGTTGTGTAAATTCGTAGAGTAGCGCACAATTACGACGACTAAATTACAGCTGTCATAATCAGCAAAGTTGTTCGCTGTCTGTGTTACTGTATAAAAAAAAATACTTTAAAAATTAAAAATTTTTTTTATTTTTTTATTTTTTTTTTTAAAAGACAATACAAACTCTACGAAGCTCTTAAGCTTGTCTGTAGAAACACCCAGGGTCTAAACGGGAATCGAACCCGCACCTCCATATTGATAAGACTAATGCTCATGCACTAGACTACGGAGGCACCCAAAAAACAATTAAAAAAAGCAATTTTATGGTAAAGAATTGTGTATATTTAACTTAAATTATGTATATTAAAAATTAAACATTTATTAAAATAAAAATTAACTTTGTTTACTAATACGAGTATATTTTCAAACTAAAATGAGAAACGGTAACTCTGTACTAATTTCTTCGCCGTTCGGCGGCGTATGAAATAGAAATAAATCTATTGCATAGTTCGTCAGGCACGACGAATTTCGTCCGACGGCGTTGTTGTGTTAATTTGCATATGCACAAAGATGTTTTATTTCCGATGGCGAAAGTTCGCAACGAAAAATTCGACGCAATTGTGTTCCCAGCACGAATGTGGTAAACAATTCTTTTTTTTTTAAGTTTTCTTAAATACGCTCACAAAGTATGTTACGACTTCCTCATTTTTATTTTTTGTTGTTGCAGATTTGTTTTTAATAATTGCAGCAATTTGTTGTTACACTTACTGTTGCTACAGCAATTTTTTGCTTCCTTGTAATTGAAATAAATTTATGAGCAAAGCTGAGAATTAGTGGCTTCCCATCATGCAAGTTTAATCGTGATGAGAAACGAGGTTTTTTTTTTTTTGGTTAAATGTTAATGAAACAGTTATTAGGGCCGATAAAGTGAAAATATATACGACCATGTTAATATTCGATATGAAACATAATTAAAACAATTCACAAGAGCAAATTAAGTATTGTTTCACCTTTCAGTTCTAAAGGTGAAGTCAGATTGGGCAAATATTTGACGACAGTGGTGCGCAACAAACTTTTTGCTGAGTGTAAGTCGCCTACTTACTTACATTGCATCACTGGAACTAATTGTGAAAGAATAGTGAGGTGGAGAGACAGCTGGTAAAGAAGGATTGAGGGCTGAATTTTGGAACACAACTCTGCAGTTGCGCGTTTTTTTTTTTTCTGTTTTTGAGAATTTATAAAGCAGAGTTTCTGCATGTCGCGTGTAATGTTTTGCAGCAAAGTAAGAGAGAAATTTATTTATTTTACTTCGCCGACGTTTTCGTGCTGAAATACTGACGAACGAGGGCGAAGACACAATAGAAAATTTTGAACGCAGAATCTTCTGTTTGCAGAGTAAACGTGTTAACTAACACAACGGATTCCTGGTGAAATAATTGTTCCCGATTTATTTTTAAGCCTTTCAGAAGCATGGAAAATCATGCTTTGTCGAAGGTTGTGCGTTTTAGTTCCTATATTTGCACCGGTTGGGATAAAAAAAGTTCTTTTCAACTCTGCGGGAATAGTACGAGGGGTGACATGTTAGGCGCTTAGAGCATAACTAATATAGGCCATAGATTGGGAAAGAATTATTATACTTTCCACTGAAAAAGAGTAGGCCCTCAAACGCTTAAACGATTCTTCCTAAGGTTTTTTTAAGCGATATTAAACTCAGGCAGTTAAGAAAACTACGAACAATGCTGACATTTTTTTTTTAGAAAATTATTGTGTAGGTGCCGAAGTGAAACAGTATGGTTTAATTCTTATACAAGTCTGCTGTTTAGCGTTTCCTTAATTTGTAAAGGAGATCTGCTGTGGCTCTGGTGTGCTAACTTAACATTTCCACGTGCAAGACCAACTTCGAAGAACTTAAACTTTCAAGCAACTTGCAAGGCAGTCGGGCGTTTTTTTTTCGAAATTCTATTTGGTAATACCTAAACAGAACTGGCATGCATGAACTTGTTTGTTTAAACGCAGGGTATACGAGAGCAGCCATTTTGTTTATTTTTTTTTTACTTTGCTGCGTTCTTCTAATCTCAAATACCGCCCGAGAAGGCCGCTGAAGCATTTTTGATGGCTTCGACACGTGATCTAGCTGTAGAAACAACGCAGCACAAGTTCAATGTATACGAGGTGTGTGAGAAAAATATGGTAACTTTACATTTTTAATACAAAATATTTATTTATTCATCAATATTTATATTCTCCCCTTCAAAGTAAACCCACTAACATACAATGGACTTGAGCCAATCCAATCCCTAAAGCTCTTCTCATAAGCACTTCTTGATACAGCATTGAGCCCATCTAGCATTGCAGTTTTTATTTCATCAATTTCATAGGTCTTTTAAGTTTTGGGAACATGAAAAAGTCACAGGGTGCCAAATCCAGCTGAGGCACGATTTTTGTGTTGCAAAGAAAATTCCATCACAATCTCATAAAAATTCAGAAGTTTCGGAACAAACTTCGCTGGCACACGTCTCATGTCCAAAACATCCAAAAAAATTTTATGACACAAGCCGACTGATATGCCAACATCCTCAGCAACTTCTCTTATGGTAATTCGACAATTTTCAAAAACAAATTTCTGCACAGCTTCGACGTCATCTTCTGTTGTTGATATGCTGGAGCGAGGTTCGTCGTTGGCATTTTCTCGGCCTTCTTGGAAGAGTTTGAGCCACTTCTAAACATCTTTTTTTTACTTAAATCAGACTCAACGTACTCAATACTTTTAGAGCACTTGAATGCATTTTTCACACAAAATTTTAAGCAAATTGTTTGCTCCACTTTTTAGTATAATAGAATATCGCCGAGAACAACAATAACACGTCTAACCTCTTTATCTGTCGAAAAAAAACGAAGTACGCTATGTACTTGAAACTGTGAACATATGTTGGCGACATGTGTAGCAACTCAACAGCTACAAAAAATCGTTAATAGAAAGTGGTGAAGAAGAGGTGAAGCTTAATTCATTATTTTGCAGCTCTGCTTTTGCACGTTCTTTGTTTATAGTCGTAGCAGTGCTGAAGCTTCGGTTTAGTTGCCATTTTTATTATTATTTTACTTCGCCGGTGCTGCACAATACCGACGAAGGAGGGCGTTCTGATGCGATTACGGATTGCTATCAGCTGAAGCCGGTATTGTTCAGTGAATAGTGACTATGCCTTCGCCACTGAAACCTTCGACAACAAGTGACACACAAAGGCACACTAATGCAGATCAGAAAAATGCGAGATGTTTATTTTTTTATTTTAAAATTTTAGTCTGAAACTGGGGTCTGTTTTTGGTTCAGTAGTCAACGTGCAGACTACCATCCATCGTGCCATCGCCACCCTTTGATAAGTCATCTTATTTTTTGAACACACCTCGGAAGCATGTATGTATTTGATTTTGTCGGCATATTTTTGGCAAATCCAAAATTAAAAAACAACTGGTACAAGATAATTTAAATTATTATAAATTTGCAAAATAATGTCTTTCCGGCCCTGGAAAGCTGCTGGGTACCCCTATTTGGCAATAATGAACTAATCACAATCGCTAAACGTTGTTACCTTCAGCTTGTTAGCGAAAAATTTTCACTTTAACTCATACAGAAGAAAATATATCTTAAATATGTATCTCATTATTACGCTTCATTTCATATAATCAATGATTGAGTAGCTTTTCGCCGACAATAGTCGTTACGTTTATTTCCTTAAATATTCGCACAATCTGATCGCAACTTAATTTTATAAAGTTTTTGCTCTAAATTTACATTATAAATAATTGAAGCTTTTTGGTTCTGTAATTAATTCTCTATTTTTATGTTTCGCTATCGAAATATAGTTGCCTCGTTGTGTAGCAACGCAAATTTGAAATGAATTATTTATAAATTCACCCAACAACCTGTGAACATGTGCATGTATTTGCACTCCTACTAAACGGCTGGATGGATGTTAGTCAAATATTGTATGTGCATTGCAGTGCAGTGGGTGTCCATGAGAACGGTTTAGATTTATAATTAGTCTTAGTAGGCAGTGCTGTATTCAAAGGTGTAGTTAAGGTGGCTGACCAATTGTTTTGCAGCTACGTGTTGTGGGTGCAACTGTTGTTGGCTGAGTAGTTAACGTATTGACTCTACAAACAGAAGATCGTTTCTCGGTTCAACGCACCGCCCCGTCAGAACGAAACTTTTTCCGACATGTCTATTTATTTGTATTTGAGCAATAAAACGATGCCCAAGTAAAATAATTAAAAAATTTCTTCCCTTTAGGGTAAATATGAATGCGTCAACATCTTCTGCTGTATCCAATCCGCAGGCACATCAGAACGCCCTCCTTCGTCGGTATTGTGTAGCACCGGCGAAGTAAAATAATACTACTAAAAGTGGCTACTAGAACGAAGCTTCAAAATTTAATACGTCTCCTACAACACTGCTATAGAAAAATACAAATAACGTGCAAAAAGCAGTATTGTAAGATATTGACGATTCACTTCCTATCATCTCTCCTGCTACGCCTTTCCTCTAGTTCCAGCACAATGCACCGCCTGTGTAGGGGTCATCTTCTGAGTCCTGGTCCAAGATAAAAAAAATACTATCAAAGACAGCAACTCTACTTTACAAATTACAAAACACTCCCAACTTCTTTTGTACGGATTGTGTTCAAGTTTTACATCGGTACCTGCCCGTAAGGTCTAATCCGATGGTGTGTTTAATACAGGGTGAATTCTGACGTTCACCACCGCCATTTGGCAACATGGAAAGACAGCTAGCGACTGGCTAGGTGCACACAGGTTGCAATCCTATTATCATTGTTTTCCTTTCCCCATGATATTGCAACTTTCTAAGGCGTTTCGGGCTACCCCTAACCCCGGTGTAACATCAGAGGGTTTAATGTCATGATCTTTAAATGCAGACTTCCATTCACTAAATATCTATCCTTAGATAGAGCGCAATGGGAACAGACAGCCTCCGGTGACTACTGTTGAGCGGCAACAGCAGTTAGATTAGTACAAGTCATATCAAAACAAATGTTTGTCCCGAATATACCAATTACTGCTCTCCCCGCGGCTTATATGTTTCAATTAAATAAAGCTCTGAATTTCTTTGTTATTATTACAAACATGACGTTATTTCTTGAAGTTGTTCTTAAGACTAGTTTTTACAATACTTTTTCTTAAAAATAATAATTCGGTAATAATAAGAAATACAAAGAACATAAAAAAATATATGAACGAAAATTGCCCAAGTGTTAATACTTTTTCAAGTGGATAATTATTGTTGAACATTGTATTGCGGTGCAGTGACACTTATATGAGTTGTCAGCGTTTTTCGGTTGGCTTAAAAACAAATACAGAGGTTCTTGTATAATTGGTTATTACTTTGACTTCGCTTATGAAAAGGAAAGTAACAACGTTCAATGAGTTCAGTGGCATTTATGTACGAATAATTTGAGCTGCAGGGGTTTTTTGTGAAATTGTTTGGTCAATGAATCTTACACAGATTGGTTATATTGCAAACGTCATAAATGTTTTAAAGTTTCGATTAGCCAACGACACCTATTCTACACTGTAGTGTCGTTGGATCTATTCAAATACTTTTTCATAATTTCTTCTATGTTTCTGGTCTCGGATACGTGTTTACGTATAAGCGTTTGTGGAATTCCATACGTAACTTTAGGTAGTAACCACAGTCATCACCAATCCGAACCTATGCCAGCAAACTAACTCCCAACTTTTCGGGGTTGACACGAAGCACTCCGAGGAGCACATCAGTCATTACACATTTACTTATTGTTAGAGCGCGTGCAGCTCGCTAGTTGCCCGTGACACCGGATAAGATCAAGACTGTATTACCACAGTCATAATGATCTGCAATAAACAGTCCGCAATCAGATCTCGGGTTGGTTCTCGAAGAGTCGGCTCTTCTGTCATCTTCGAACTCGAATCTGCATCACCTTCCTAAATCAATATTTATTGACCATTAATTCCATATCGTATGTCGTATATTCAACAATTGGCCGTTCGATAAATGACTCTCATTCTCTCTCTCTCTTTTTCTCTCAATTTGATGACGAGACAATTGCCACAAGAGAGTCATAGTTACTCGCGAATTAAGCTCTCTTACCTTCCATCACTTTACCAGAAATTCCCCGTATAGTGCAATGCAAGACCAGCTTAACCTTTTATAATGACAAATTATTGTCTCAATGCAATACAATGTAGTCCAAAGTAAATGAAATGCTGGTGTGAGTTAATAAAATCTCACAAACAACCACTCTCCATCAACACCAACAGCTGTTGGCTGAAAATATTCACAACTTTCTATTTGAGCAAGTGATGTTTTCGTTAATCCACTTAATCTTATGCTCTGATAAATCTGCTTAAGAATTTGCATTTGAGAGAGCAGAATTTATTAAGATTAAACACACATAAACTGAATTTGCAAATGTATGTTTAAATCATTTCATTTCATGTGTAGAAAAGTAAAAGTGATTTAATTGAACAAGCGGAATCGTGTATGGTCTGCACTAAAGAAATAAAATTTTATAGCTGAAATTGTGATGGGGTGTGGCTTTAATAGTTTCAATTTCTATGGAAAGCATTAAGCATAATTTGGTACAATCTATAGTGAATTGAAAAATGAAAAAAGCGTAATTAATTTTTATGTTGACCCATTCGCTTAATTAAAATCTTTTTAGCATTTTTGTATATTTTTTCTCTGACCATTGTTCAGGGCATGTGTAGGAGACGAGACGTATGCAATTAAACCCGCTGGAAGGGGGAAATTAGATCTGCTAAATCTCGTTGAGAAGCGCGCAGCTGGAAAACGCTTCTCTAAATGCCCTCTAAGAATCACTTATCTGACATGACGAAGGAGAGTAGATAGAAATGATCCGCTAACATAAAATTACTATATAAAAATAACAAAATTAAAGATGAACTAAATATCCTCTGCACTTGTGGTGAAGGGTAAAATAATTTGTGCAAATTTTTTTCGTTTATTCTCCCATAGTGTAATAAATTTGCATTAAAACAACCAACGCAACATTTCACTGATTTCTATTTAACTCGTAACCAACTTCTTTGAAGTGGTTAAAACCAGCCCACAGTATCAGCATCAAACCCATCGAAACCATTAACTCACCACGAAGCATAACACTTTCTGGCTGCATAAGCAAAGCGAAAATTTATTCGTTTGCGAAATTGGGTACGTGAAAAATGTATGTTCTTTTATTCCATGGCAGTAAGGAAGAGTAGATTAAATCGACTTGAGAACTTAAGTTGTGTTGACGTCAATAACGCACATACTACATTCTAATATATCGTTTATTAAAAATTAATATATTATTTTTATTTTACCCGGCATATACACATGCAAGTGCAAGTCCGAAACACTCAATACACTCAATATTGTTCACCAATCCAGTAACATTTTTCGAACTCGCGAGTCTACTTACAAGAAAATTGTTTTGCAATTAACTTTTTGAGACTTACGGCAAGTAACAGTGTTACCAAGCACGAGTTTTCTATTAATTTACTGGTGCGTATTAAAATGAATGAAGTGTTGATTGATTAAATTTTATTAACATTTTAAACAATAATTTAATGCTGTTTGAAAAAATAAGTTTTAAGATCATATTTTTTCAATACTGAACTCGAATATTTATTTAACAATTTTTTGACAGCAGTTTTCAAATTAACTTTCAAGCAAGTGTGTAAACACACAAACAACTTACCAGACTTACATATTTCTTTTAATTTTTTTTCTCGGGAAAAACACCATTTTTAAATGAAAATCATAATTTTTTTTCAGTTTAAAATGTGCACCTGACAATCGATCGAATTAGAATATAAAAATATGTATTTGAGAATTACCCAATAGACATAAAGAAAAAAGCTAAATATGCTTTTTTTTTTTTTTTTTTTTTTTTTTTTTTTTTTTTTAACTGGTACCAGCACTCAGGAGATGGCTCCTACACATGCTAAGCATTGTGCTGGAACTATAGGAAAGGGATAGTTAGACAGGAAGTGAAGCTTAATTAATTATTTTACAGCTCTGCTTTTGCACGTTATTTGTTTATACTCGTAGCAGTGCTGAAGCTTCGGTTTTACTTACATTTCTTTCTAATTTTCTACTGCCTTAATTTTCTTACCAACCCAATAGACAGACGTCTTTTGTATGTGTTTACGTGTTTGTATGATTTTCTTTAAATGCCCAATGAATTTAAATATGTATCTTTTTATCTCATGTTAACTAATTTGCATGTGCTACCAATCAACTACTGCAACAATAAATAAAATAAACAGATGGTAATTTTGCATTATAAAGAGCATTTTTTGCATGTTCACATATTTGTGTTGGCAACACTGGTTTTGTTTGGCAGTTGCTTTTTTTGTGGTTAGTTTGCTGCGTTATATTAAAATGAGACTCACGTCAGTCAGTGCCCGTGCAGCACATACTGGTTAATTTAATTGTTATTGTAATTATCCTTCAGAGCGAATAATTCGATTAATTAACTACGGAACGTTTTCGCACTATTTCTTCCTTGAAACAGCGAATAATACACACGTAATCACACACTATATTAAGGATAAGCAAATCAATCAATTGAAGATGCGAAAAGTGTGCAAAAATCGTAAACCCAGATTTCATATCTCGGCGTCTACATCGCAGCACTTTCATTGATATTTGGAATATATTTTTCGTTTTTTACAAATGAATGAACATTTTCTGTCGTGTTCAAGTTCACATTTAATTTATCACATTTTAATTTATTGTGAAGAAATTACATTTTTGATTAGAATAAGAGAAAAGGAACAATTAATCTCCAACACCAGTTGATTTTTTTTATAAGTTCGTTTATTTACTTTTCAACTTAGGATATTCATAAACTATAACAAACTATAGTATAGAGATTTACGTATTTACATTAATACAATGTCCCAGTATCGGGCTCTCGAGTATTATTACTATAACAATTAGTTATTATTTAGAATTATGTTTTACAGGGTGTCTGGTAGGAGATTTATATTTTCAAACTTAAATAAAAAACGTAATAATTGACACACAGTTTTATTAAGAGCATTGAACGATATAATGGAAATGCGGATTTTATTTTTTAAAGAGTATGGCATCACGATGTCTTCCGTCGAGTTGAACAGACTATTCAAAACGGAGCCTGTACAACAGGGTGCAGTAAACTTGGTTCAATTCAGCTGATTTCTCCACGAATATTTTCCTTTAAAGCCACAAGAGATGGGGAATTGTCATTATAAACCCTCTCTTTGAGGTAGCCCCATAAGAAAAATTCATGGGAGTTAGATGGGGCGAATTCGGTGACCATGGGATGTCCCCAAAGTGACTGATCAGTTTTTGGGGGAAATTTTCCCGAAGCAAATTCATCGAAGCTCTGGCTGTGTGAAGAGTACGATGGTACGCAGATTTGGCAAAAAGAATTTCGTAATCATGCGTCGATAATTTTCACCCTTGACATTCGTCGCCTGTCCTCAAGAATTTTCGATAAAAAAATTATCCAATTATCTCATGCGTGGATAAGGCACACCAAACAGTTGCCCTGGGGCAATGCAATGGTTTTTGATGTTTCAAACGAGGGTTGCGGGTTCTTGGAGACCTGTAACGGCAGTTTTGCTTGTTGACGTGGCCGTTTAAGTAAAAATGAGCCTCGTCGCTCCAAAAAAAGGGATTTACAGTGCGAAAACGCTGCAACATCGTTTCACAAAAATTTTTGCGTAAATCAGAGTCACTTTCTTTCAGTTCTTGATTTGAATTTTAAAAGGATTGAACTTCAGATCCTTTTTTAAAATTTGATGAATAATCACTCTTGTAAGTCCCAGTGAGGCTGCTCTTTTCCGTATTGAAAGTTGCGGATTTTCACGTAAACTGCTTTCAATCAGTTCAATGTTTTCGGATCGACTGGGCCCTGGCCGTGGGGCATTCATAGCCGAAGCAGTTGCGCGGAATCTCTGCACCCACGAACGAATGAAATAGCCTACGGTATATATATTCAACATATTGAGAATGATGGAGGATTCTCCGAGTCGTATGAACATCGCCCAGTACGACCCTAAGCCCTTCCTACATAGCCGATACTAAAATAACGTTTCTAGCAAACACCACCGAGAGGTGTAGAACAAGCACATCAATAACTCCCTCAATTATATGACGAATCATTGGCAGATTATTAATCGGAGACTTATAGTTGCCAGCCAAAACTCTCTAAGTGCAAACAAGAATAAGAAGACCTCATCCGAGAAGTGCTTTACGACTCGACTGATGTTTAGAAATATATTTCTAATTAATATAGTAATGTGCCACATGATATCATCTGATTATGCATCTTTAATGCAATTTGTACTGCTGCCATAAATATTTTATAACTGCAATTCTCATTTAGTTGCCATAAGTTGCTCTTGAAAAAGAATACATGCTTTCTTCCAGTTACGACAATCGGTTACTTAATGAGCGACATGTTTTACAAACAAATAATTAATTAAAAATATTTTCTTATGGATATGTTATGCAACTCATACGAAATTACAAATGAATGACTTTTTAATACTCATACTGTCATTACTTTAATAAAATGTTCGTGTTTCTGATGAACATTTTATTGTAACGTTGTTTTTTTTTTTGGTGGGAAACTACTTTAATTTAATTATTTTCTTCAATTAATAAAAAAAAGTCTTTATTAGAGGTAAAAATTAATGTTAATGACTAAATGCTGATTACTTTTCACACAAAAAAGAATGCCAATGGTTATTTTAAATATGTTGTGTATGTTTCGTATGAGTTTCTTGTTATAAAATGTCATTGATAATGGGATTTTTTTTTGAGTGAAAGTCGAATGTGATGACTTATTAGGTATCCAAATAATGACATCTAATGTTATGTTGCATATTTGCATAATTAATGCATACTGCCTGCTACATATTGTGATATCGAATTATAGTGATTGTATTGTATCGCACGATAAGCGAAGCTTATTAATTCCCATATTTCTACTGTACATTACGTTGGTATCAATAAAACTGAATTTCTCAAAAAAAAGTGTGTTTTTAAGCCAATTTACTTCCTAACCTCAAATTTGCCCACCCTTTATACTTGTTGAATATTGTGTTAATAAATGCAAAATTTTATTAATAAAAGATTGTCGCAAGGCAAATTCGTCCATTCGCTTTTCTCGCCGAACGCCAATTTTCTGTAAATATGTTTTGTTAAATTTAAAATAACCTAAAAAGAGCATGTTAACCTTCGCACTACCAAAACCAAGCCGGGTGGCATTTTCGATTTTCAATCCGTTATAACTTTTTGAATTATAATTTAAATTGAAATTGATTTCGACTCAGTGACTAATTCTCTTAGTTTTAATGGAAACTTTTAAAACATTTAAATGTACAAAACATGAAATGTTGCTGTAAATGCAAAATTTTTGTGTAAAATATGTGCAATATCCCATCCGGGTGGGTTTCGGCTCGATACGTACATAAAGAGTTTTAGTAGTGCGAAGGTCAAATTAGTGTAACATAAGTTGAATTTAAATTAATTATTACAGCAAGCAATTTATTTTACATTTTTCTTATTGTAATATTAAAATTCCATAATTATTAAATTATTCCCAACTACTTTTCTTAAAAAATTTTCACAAAAATAAACAAACTTTGACGTTCGGCGTAAAAATACGTTACAAAGTATTGAATCAGCTGACGGGCAAATTTGCTAGTGAGTTTACCTGCAAATGAATTTCCCTTGCACAAATGTATATTTCGCTGTATATTCTTTTCAATGGCAAAGCAATAATGTTTATATTTCTAATTATGTTTTTTTTTGCGCCCACAAGAAAAGGACAATAATTTAAATTTTTAATTTCTCTTAGCTCTTTTCTTTAACACGTCTTAATTTGGAATACTTTAATATGCATTCAAACGACATTCGTGGGTAATTCTTACTGCCTAAAAGCACAACTCAGAGTCTACTTTTTTTATTGTTAAAAAAACAAATCTTTTAACATACATACAGTAAAACTTTCATAAGCGGATACTCTTCGCTGGCTTAATTTTTGTCCGTAAGATGGAGAAATGAAAGAATTTTTTTTCATAATTTGAAACGGAGGTGAAAAATTTTGCCCGTTATGAGCTGAGAGATGTCTGCTTATAGAAAATGTTCGCGAGCACAGCTTTCACCGTAGGAATAAGCAAATTTTCAAAAAGTTTCTTTTCTCTCTTGTGACTTGTTATCTGAAGTAAAAAAAAGCGACATCTAATTTTATGCAATCGCAAAAATAAATATTTATATTCTTCCCCAGACGTTTTGTTAATTTTTTTTCTTACAAAAGAATCTTTTCTTATGCAAATTTACCATAAATAATAAAAAAAAAAAAAAACACAAAAACGAAAGTTCAGCACAACTATTTTCTTTACATAAAAAAAAATGTCATTATCTTCTTGTTCCTCCTTCTGTTTCGTATGAATTTTTATGACACTGTGTCGTTCGTGTGTTTTCATTGTTGCTTTTAATTGAAAAAACATTTTTTATTTAATAATACTTCATAATATGCATAAAATATAACTTTTCATTTCAATCCATTATTATTATGCTGTCGATTTATTAATAAAAAATGTTGGCGGTTGCTTTTTTTCGGTATGAAATTTCACTTTTCTTTTTCAAATTTAACATTGACATTGCTGTTATTATTTGGAATTGTTGGAATGTTTGTATCTTCCTCAATTATTCTCTTGCAGCTGATAATTAGTTGGGAAATGAAGATTTTATTATGTTTCTGATCACCACTTAAACATGGGGTCATGTTCTGATTGTTCTTCCAAAATTTAGGTTAGTCAGAAAAGTATCGTAGTACCTCCCATGTAAGGGCAGTAGATACAGAGGCATGCGGCGTTAATCGCTCACTGCCTAAAGACCGACCATCATGGTTATTTGCCACTCTTGCACGAGGTGCCCCTGCTTTCGACTGGCAATGGCCTGACAATAATCTAGAAAGAAAAACTCGATATCCCAGTGTCATACGTAGTGTGTCTTCTAACACTTTTTTTTTTTTTACATGGGACCAGGAGAAGACTCCTACACATGCGAAGCATTGTGCTGAAACTATAGGAAAGGCATAGTATGAGAAACGACAGGAGGTGAATCTTAATTAATTATTTTACAGCTCTGCTTTCGCACGTTCTCTGTTTTTTTTACACTCGTAGCAGTGCTGAAGCTTTGGTTTAGTAGTCATTTTTATTATTATTTTACTTCGCCGATGCTACACAATACCGACGACCCGGCTGGGAATCGAACCTGAATCTTTCTGGTTGCACAGCCAACACGCTGACTACTCGCCATCAGCACCCCAAGAGTTTAGATGCAAGCAAAAGTATAAAAAATTATTTATTTAGAATTCAATAAAACAAAAGTAAAAGTTAAAGTATTTTATAAAGATCCGAAGAATAAATGAGTTTCTCTAGTTCTTAAAGCTGCCGGAAAGACTCACATGCAGACTTTAGCTTCGTTTATGCATATAAAATAATTTAGCCTTTGCTCGAATATAAAAATGTTTTAAATAGATTTGAAATATTTGTTTGCAGAGAATTTTAAAATAATGTTTAAAAAATGTTTCCCTGAAGCCTAGAAGTAGTGACTGCTTTGGTAAAAATCCAATCCAAATTTTCACATGGAAAAATAATTATGTAAATTTTGTTTGCATTACAAAATATTACAAAATTTACATCATTCAAAAATAATTTACGATGCATGAAAAATTAAAACTGTCAAAAATTCCTTGACCAACATTAATTTTTGTTTCAGTTGAGGAAACAGTCTTCTCATTTTATTGTAACATTCCTTTGGTAGTCAGTACCAGCAAATGGCAAATGGAGAGTTGCTTAACACGTTAGAGACTGAGGATTATCTCGCACGTTCGTTTTGTTTTATTATTTTCTTTTTTTTTTTTTGCAAAGTCGGTTCATTAGGAGTTTATAGTTTCTTTCGATTTTATATCATTTGTTTACTATTCATTTGTTTGTATTCTCTTTGGAGTTTTTGTATGCTTTTCATTTGAAGGAATTTAATTTAATTTAATTTGAAGGAATGTATGCAACGTATTTTTATTAAATAGTATTTGTAATTTTATAATTTTAATTTATGTTTTCTAAAATTCTTTCCCTATTACCCTTTGATTGTGGGCCTTCAATGCCTCGTCTATGCTATAGCGGTGTATATCACAGCGCCATCCTTCGTCAGTATTTAAGCGTCGGCGAAATAAAATAACATATAAAATCGCTCTTCTTTAGCTTAAGAATTAATGCGTCAATATCACGCCAGAGACGCAGTAACTCTGAGTTGTGTAAAGGCTCTTTTTACCAACCGTTATGTTGATGTTGTTGCTTCAAACCATAATGTTTGATGTATGAAAACCTATGGAAAATGCTTACAAATGTCCCATAACGTCATAATAAAATGATATTTTCTACAGATCGACAACGTCACAGCAAGGTGACATTTCTGTCAGACAAGTATTTATATACTCGTAGGTTTTCAAACATTCAAACATTATGGTTTGAAGCAAAACCACATCAACATTACGGTTGGCTAACGGAGACTTGAGCCTTAATTAAGAGTTGAGGCTTATTTAGCCAAGCGTATCGTTGATCTAGTTGCATCAAATCATGATGTTTAAACACAACTGCTTCGAACTAAAATTTTTTCGCAACGAATATTCGTCGAAGAAAATAAAACTCATTTTATTGCATGACAATGACCATAATAAAAACGTAGGACGATATTCGTAGTGCGTAACGACCTTTGCGAAAGGTTTATTTTTAAGTTTTATATCGAACAAGGATGCAAAATTGTTATAGAGGGACCGTTTTTATATTTTTACTTTTATATTTTTGTTTCAAAAATTGAGGGTGGCGATGGCACTATGGATGGTAGTCTGACTACAAAATCAAAAACAGACCTGGGTTCAACCCCAGTTTCAGACTAAAATTATAAAATAAAAATAAACATCTCGCATTTTTCTGATGTGCATTAGTGTGTCTTTGTGTGTCAGTTGTTGTCGGAAGGTTTCAGTGGCGAAGGCATGGTCACTGAACAATACCGGCTTCAGCTGATAGCAATCTACAATCGCATCAGAACGTCGGTATTGTGTAGCACCGGCGAAGTAAAAAAATAATAAAAATGGCTACTAAACCGAAGCTTCAGCACTGCTACGAGTGTAAAAACAAAGAACGTGCAAAACCAGAGCTGCAAAAATAATTAATTAAGCTTCACCTCCTGTCGTTTCTCCTACTATCCCTTTCCTATAGTTCCAGCACAATGCTTTGCATTTGTAGGAGTCATATCCTGAGTGCTGGTCCTAGATAAAAAAAAATCACAAAAGTTTTAAATATTTGCCTTGTGTGCGAATATATTATTTTAAGCGTATCGCTTTTTCTTCTTCCCTTTTTCTCTTGTGCAATGTGCTTTTACTATACATATGATTTGTTAAACAATTTGCCGTTAAACACTTTCTTCTTTAAAAGTCATCGAAAACTGTTGACATTCTTCTCATCTAAAATGTAAATAAATGTAGAAAAAAATAACAAATTGGCCGCAAACATTTGACAAAACTAAAATCCTGTTTAAAAATTACACACATTTTTCGGTTTTTTTCTTTTAGAATCGAATTCATTTTCATACCACAAAATTCCAACATTTAAATAAATATCCAACTAAAATTTTTTTCATGATCGTAGCAATCAATTGATTATAATTTTTTTTTTTCATTGAAAACTTTTAAAAATTTCAAGTTTTCATTCAAAATTAGTGAGTTAATACTCGTACAAAAAAAAAACAAAATTCACGTCTAGAGAATTTCAACCCAATTTTAGATTTTTATTTTATTTTCTTTGGTTTTTTTGTTTTTTTATTTTTTATTTCTATTTAAATTATTACTGTAAAGAAAGAGTATTTCTTTTATGTGAATAACAACATATCGAGTATAGTCGTCTACGTTGTAAATAATACAGATTAAAGAAATTGTAGTGAAATTAAATAATTCCATGATTTTTATCGTAAAGAGAAATTAAAAGTTATTAGTTACAAACAATACAAAATTAATGCAATTAAGTGCCGTTAAACAGTGTGCGTTTTTCTTCTTAATTTTTCAACAAAATTTATTTAATGCCATTAAACATTTTATAGTTTGCGAGGGTTGTACGATAAATTTAAAGACATTTGGATTGAAACAACAGAAAATTTTCCTTTTATTACAATTTATGGGCTCTACTCTGTGACACAGGGCTAATATTTAAACAAACAAAACTATGCAGAACACTTCTTGCGATATTTTTAGTGGGGTACACAGTTGGCAAGAGGCATTTATTTACTAACCAGACTAGAAAGACTACAGACTACATTTGCTAACACCCCGTCCAGACTGTGAAACTATTGCTGCGAAATATTTGAGTTTGTAGGCGAGAGTGGGAAGAGGAATGGAAAAAGGTGCAATGTTTCATGTACATGAAGCTTTTGAAAAAAACCACCCTCTAGGTGGCGATGGCTAAAGTAGTCTGCAAGTTGACTACAAAACCAAAAAAGTCGGGGGGTTCGACCCAAGTTTCAAACTCATAAAAATATCTCGCATTTTTTCTGATGTTCATTACTGTGGCTTTGTGTCGTCAGTTGTTGTCGGACGGTTTCAGTGTTAAATGCATAAACCCGGGTCACGGAATACTACCAGCTTCCGCTGATAGCAATCCACGGGTACATTAGAGCGCCCTCCTTCGAAGTAAAGTAATTACTAAAAGTGGCTGCTAAAACAACGCTTCAAAATTAAATAAGTTTCCTCCTTAACATCAGAGGCGCTGCAGCACTGCTATAAACAAAAAACGTGCAAAACCAGAGTTGCAAGAAAGTAAAGCCTCACCACCTGTCATTTCGCTCACTATCCCTTTCCTCTAGTTGCAGCATGTGTAGTAGTAATCCCCTGAGTGCTGGTCCTAGATAAAAAGAAAGCAGAATAATGTATAAAATATACAAAACTGCGAAGCAAAAAAAAACACTTTAAAAAGCGAATCTATCAAAGTTTCTACAGCAAATGTTTTTTACAGTATGGACGAGGTCTAAGTAGAACAGATCAAATTGTTCGTGCAAGCAGTTCAGTTTTTTTTTTATCAATTTTGTTTTAAGTGATAATTTATAAAAGTGCGCAAAATATTGCTTTAAAAAGTAACAGGGTTGGGAAGTGTGTATTTTAATTTTGACTTATTGTAGTCGGTAGCCTGTGGTGGCCAATGTGTTTAATGCTTCATGTTTGGGAAAACCACATTCTCTCACGTTAATGCCCGTGGGCGTGACTGAAAAATTAATCGCCTTGACTGAGTGCGCATGAGAGCACGATTTGAACAAAGCAATGAATTTTAAATTGTATTCGCTCTGAAAAGACATAAATTTCGTGAGTATTTCGTGAAAGTGGGTTTGTGTGATGTTTCCAAATAATTTCCAGACTCATGAGCGTAAATCAGCGTGAGATATAATTTCGTGTGAGTGCGCATGATCTTTTGTTTTTATCTTGGACTCAGGAGCAGACCCCTACACATGCGATGTATTTTGCTGGAACTATAGGAAAGGTAGGAGAAATGATAGGAGGTGAAGCTTCACTATCTTACAACACTGCTTTTTGCACGTTATTTGTTTTTACAGCTGTGTTTTAGCGTCTCTGATGCCAAGGAGACGTATTAAATTTTGAAGCTTCGTTTTTAGTAGCCATTTTTATTAATTATTTTACTTCGCCGGTGCTACACAATACCTGTGTACGAATTACGAAGGAGGCCGTTTTGATGTACCTATGGATTGCATACAGCTGAAGCCGTCACTGTTCAGTTACCAGTGACTATGCCTTCGCCACTGAAACCTTCAGACAACAACTGACACAAAGACACACAAATGCACATCAGAAAAAATGCGAGTTGTTTTTATGAATCTGAAACTGGGTTTGAACCCAGGAGAATTTTTCTTTTTGTACTCAACGTGGTGACTACTTCGACCATGGCCACCTTCATGATCATAGGCTTCTCATGCTAGCGTCTCTATTCTGTTGTAGTTATTCCGTATTAATGCTTTCTCCAACTTCTAAACTTATTGCTCATTCCTCGCAAGACCATCATAATCTGTTGCTGTTTTATTTTAATTTGTTAAAAATAGATACTCGGAATCATTATTTAACTGATAATTAAGTGACATTGCTGTAATTTTATTTTTTGTGATCTTCAAAAGCGCTGACATGACTATTCTAATTTTTTTCATTTATTTATTTATCTTTTTCGTTAAATAAAAAACTGTTATTTTAGAAACTACTATTATTATAGTTTGCCTAAATTACGTTAATAGATATATGTATGTATGTACGGTTTTGTCCCAACAAGATGACATACATACATATTTACAACAAAATTTCTACTGTCATCTGAAAATATTTACCATAAAAAAACGTCGAAACTGACATACAAACTTATTTTGTACCTCAATATTAAATAGTTCAAAGTTTATTTTTATTGCCCGAAGTAGTGAAAGTATAAAGTAAATTTTTATAAAATTTATTTAAAAAAAAAAAAAATAACGAAGAAAATACAGCCCCTTGCAGAATTAGGTGGCAAAGAAATACTGTAATGTCTGCATACAAAATAATTGAAATTTTAAAACTGAAAAGGATTTAAATATAATAAATCATATTAAATTTTAAACTGATGTATTCATTAGGTCAGGTCCTTAGGCGCCTTAGGGTCAGTCTAAAAATAAAATTGGATTTATTGGTAGAGAACAAAGATGATATAAAACATTTAAATACAGTCGAACTTCTCTATAACGTAGTTGGGGACCGTCAAATTTCTACGTTATAGAGAAAATTCGTTATAGAGAAACTGCAGAAAATTTTGACTACATTTTTTTTATGTAGAAAATATAATTTTTCTAGTTTTTTGACCTCTTTTTATATTAATAACACTAATTATTTAAGATTTAGGTCTTTTTAATTTATTTAATATTTATTTTGATTCGATATTTCGCTACTCCTTTGTGTAGCTTCTTCAGGAAAATTGGTTTTTGTTTATAATGAAAAAATATTTTTTTTTTAAATCCAAAATATAGGAAAAGTTCTTGTCAATGAAAATTCAAAATAAAAATATTAAAAGCCATATTCATAAAAATATATTCTGGATTTGAAATAGGTATAAATATTCGATTTTGCATTGAAATTTGTTTTTGAACCAAATCCAAAATACATTTTTACGAATATGTTACATATAATAAAATATTTAAAAACAATAATTACAATAATAATAATGATAATAATAATAATGATAATAATAATAATGATAATAATAATAATGATAATAATAATAATGATAATAATAATAATGATAATAATAATAATGATAATAATAATAATAATAATAATAATAATAATAATAATAATAATAAAAATCTTTTTTCTATATCTTTAATAATTAACTATATGTTTATAGTTCTAACAATTTTTGTTCTGTCTCTAAGTGTAATGTAGAAAATATATTTATTAACACAAAAAAAATTGTTTGTACATGAACACATTATTTTTTTTTTTTTTTATTAATACATACATACATATGTGACTAAATTGATGCAAAAAATCGATTGCTAAAAACTTGCCAATAGAGAGATTATTTAGTGTGAAAAATTCTATTTAGCTCTTAAAAAATTGTACGTTACAGAGAGAACTTCGCTATAGGGAAGTTCGTTATAGGGAGATCAAAATGTATGAAAATACTCACAAAAATGTTGTGTTCACGAATTTTATTTGTTATAGAGAAGATTTCGTTATAGAGAAGTTCGCTATAGAGAAGTTCGATTGTATTCTTATTTGCACAAAAATGTATTCCGATGGAATGTCAAACTTTTCACAAATTTTCAAGGGAATGAACTGACACATACTCTACATACTTTAACAAGGGTTAGTTAAACCGTAGTCTTAAGTAAATCAGAAAGTCAACTGATATAAATCTTAGTCATAATGTTCAGGGTGTCGAAAAGAAAATTATAAATGCAAAATACGTAAAGCGTTTTCCAATAAACGTAAATTGAGTTACAATGACAGCAGCAGTGATGCTAACTTAAGTAGATTTAATCAATCTTTAGTAATACAAAAGGTGAAAAAATTGATAAACTCCTGCATTGCCAGAAATTAGAATTGGGAAGGAGAATAGAGGATACAGAGATAGAGAGAGAGAAAGAGAGGGAGAGAGAGAGAAAGAGAGGGAGAGAGAGAAAGAGAGGGAGAGAGAGAGAAAGAGAGGGAGAGAGACAGAGAAAGAGAGGGAGAGAGAAGGAGAGTAGTCTTTGAAGACATTCGAATTAAAATTTTCTTTCAAAGGAATTTATTCAGGGGAAAATCTTTCACATACGTTTTAAGAACGAATTTTTAATTAACGGGTAGGGCAGATCGTTTTTAAATAGTTGTTCCTTCTGGACGCATACATTTTTGATTTTGTTATGGCAATTGGTAACCAGATTCTTGTAAACTAACAATATATTTTTGATATACATATATCACTTAATGTGAGTAGTGAATGACAAGGATAACATAACGCTTGGGTAAAAACGCAGTGCTACTTTTTTTCGTGGGATTCTCTCTATAGAATAATGTGGTGTTCTACTACCTCGAGTTGACAAGAGCTCTAACTACGAAGTAAAATAAAATCCATCTGCAACAAATTCATGCTCCAAGAAGAGATAACCCCACGGATGACCGCTTTCACTCAGGAGATAACCCCTACACCTGCGCTGCATTGTGCTGGAACTAGTGGAAAGAGATAGTAAGAGAAATGACAGGATGTGAGCTTCACTATCTTACATCTCAGCTTTTGCACGTTCTTTGTTTTATAGCAGTGTTGTAGCGTCTCTGATGGCAAGGACACATATTAAATTTGGAAGCTTCGTTTTTATTAGCCAGTTTTAGTAATTATTTTACTTCGCCGCTGCTACACAAACCGACGAAGGTGGGCGTTCTGATGTGCCTGTGGATTGGATACAGCTGAAGCCGTTTCTGTTCAGTGAGCAGTGACTATGCCTCCGCCACTGAAACTTGCCGACAATAGCTGACCTAAAGACATACAAATATACATCAGAAAAAATTCGAAATGTTGTTATGACTTTAGTCCGAAACAGTGTTCGAACACAGGAATTTTTGATTTTGTATTCAACGTGCAGACAAGTTCAGCCTTCGCCATTCTGCACATCTAATAAATTTGAATTCAGGATGTTTGGAGGTTTATTTCATGGTGTAATTTGAGATTTTTCTTCCTGAGGTCTTATTTTGCAGTGCCCCATTTTTCCTACAAGAAGTAAATGAATAGTTTTTACAAGTCGTGCAAAAAGAATTGGCTCCTGGACTCTAAATTATATGACTTTTTATACGCACTGTGAAATTAGAGCGAATGACAAATAGTAGATGGAAACGCTGCACGAGCCAATGGGCGGCGCAGCTCGCCGCTCCCATCCGTTTGCCGACCATATTGACCCACCACCAATACACTTTATTCTTAGATATCTCTACTCTATCTACTACTATCCTACTTCAGTCATGAAAAGCTTTTGTGATTCCTATTAGTGTCTGATGCCAAACTACCTGCAACTTTCAGTTTGAGAAAATTTTAATTCTAATTTCGAACGGTGGAAAAAATTGTAAAAAAGGATAATGTGTCACATATGATTCTTCTACGTCTATAAGTAGTAGAAGTTTAGATTTTCTTGCCGTCAACTAGGTATAGTTTGAATGTTGATGCATATAGTCATCACCATTTTAAACACAGTTTGAACTTTTTGTATTACCCTCAATTGAGCACTACATGCAATGCTTATGTATGTGTTTATGTGTTTTTTAATTTTCATAAAATACTTTTACTTTCAATTATGAATGGCTGCAAACTCCAACTAACGCCTAAATGTTCCTCACAATTTTCAGAGGTTTAAAAAAAAAATTTCAAACAAATTACGAATGCCTACCACAACTGTTGGTGCGGCCATGCAAAGAGAAAAACTAAATTTAAAATTTCTACGTGCAAATAAATACCAAAAAAGTGTTTTTTAAGTTCAAGTAAGGGGTCATTGTAGTTTAACACGTCCAGACACGCCACGTATAGATGCCACACTCGCATGTACCACAGAGATCTGTTTGTTTGTAAACATGTATAAACTATATGAAAACACCCCAAAGATTTTCACCGGAGATATTAAACCCAGGGAAAAGCAACAAGTAATTATTAGGATAATAATGTTTTGGATTGCCAGTCAGAAAGCAAATATTTCTGGTTGCTAGAAAAGCGCATTAAGGTACTGAAATGAAAATGATAATGCAATTACCATATCGTTCGGATAGACAGACGGCTGTTTTTTATATTGTTAATTATAATTAACAATGGCGCATATTAATAAATTATCACTAAACTTTTCTGGACCACCTATTTAAGTCATTCACATTTCGTTACTTTCAGCACTAAAAGTTTGCACTTAAATATGTAACTATCCTGTAGGAAATGTCCATAATGAAACAGTACAGATTCACTACTGACTTTGCTATACCAGTACTACTGACTTACTATACCCCAGGCAATGTAATTTTCTATAGACATTTAACATGTGCGTGTCATTGAGAAAGCACTAGTTCCAGAAGAACTATTGACTCGGCACTCCCCTTGGGGACATATGTGTAGATAGTGTAATCAAAGAACAACTTTCATAAGGAGCGTATGGCATTTCAATCACGCCGTGGGTTCTGTCTCTTTTGTTGACAAGTATGTATTGTATCATTTTGTGGAACCCACATCACAACTTCAAAGCTACAATTTACCAAACTTAGCTAATCTACACCCATTTAAATATGCTTATTTAATGTAACATGTTACAAATGAACTTGCAATTATGTTGCCAACAGATGCAACATTGAATGCAAGATTGAATGACAAAAAAAAAAGAAACACGCGCGAATGAATGTCAGTGTTATCACTTTCATTTTGGCATTTTACCAACAACACACATTCATTAACAATGCAACCCATCACCCAAATGAAACATTTAATCAAAGCTTGCTGTAATCGTTGGTGTGGCTTGGGACCTTGGCTAATGGCCAACATATTTTTCCCTTTTTGAATGATTTCAGAAAAAAAAAATTCAAAATATTTTATTTTATTTTTTTTAAATAAAACTGACTGAAAAGGTCTACGTACTCGTACAAGTATTTAAGCGCCAATTGCAATGGAACGTAGCTTTGGGGGGAGTCGTAAAGCGAATTCCCATTATTTAAGGACTGATTCACTATCCTACAAAATCGCACGAATCATTCACAGGGGAATGATAGTGAAGCTTGACCGATTTTCAAAATGGCGTTCTACGAGCCACTCTATCATACAGATAATTAAATACATAATAGTATGTAAATTAAAAACTACTACTTATTACTTTTGTCCATTTTTTTAAAATTTATTTTGTTTGGTTAAAATCGCATGAAAATTATGATTTTATGAAACTTTTCATAAACTTTTGCAAATCGCACGACTGTCACAGCGATATATTTTTGGTACACACTAACTCACGTTTTTGACCCACATGTCATATTTGGCATATCGTGCGTGTGTAGGATTGAATCACAGTCTTTATACAGTGTGGCGCAGAATGAGCTATATGGTTTAAATGGTTTATAAATTTTTTATTTATGCGAGTATTATAATTTTTTTTTTTAAATACTGTATATTACTGGGTAGTTTTTTGCAATTAGCTTTGAGAACTTATATCCTGCAGGTGATGTCCATTTTCTGCTTTGCACATACGTGCTCTTTTTAGAATATTTTCCATAACTTTTCGAAAAATTTCGTTTGTAATCGCAAAATTTCGTGTGTAATGGGTATGATTTCATTTCGAATGTTGGTTTTTAGTTGGAGTATGGTTCTTGGTTTTTTAATGTACACTCTTTCTTTCAAAAATCCCCAAACAAAACTGTCAGGAGCTGTTAAATCTGGTGAACGTTGAGGCCAGTTAAAATCGCTTGTGCGCGAAATAATGCGTTCGCCGAATATGTCCCTTAACAAAGCCATTGAGGCAACTGTAGTATGTGCTGTGTTCGATCGTGTAATAATTCATAATTAATTAACCAAGTCTTCTTCGCAAAATGCTGAAAAAAAAACAAAGAAAAAAATAATAATTTAAAAATTTATAGAGAAATCAAACCATATAGATCATTCTGCCCCACCCTGTAGTAGCAGTAGTAGTTTTATTAAGAAAAACAACTTTTAAAACATGTTTTCTCTTTTTTTTTCATAATCGTTTCAGATAACTCTACGGAATATTATCAACACTTTTTTAAATAGGTGAGTGACCTTTTTATACATTTCATTCTTGTCTTTAACAAAAATAAATGTTGATGGTATAACAATCTTTATCACTATTTATGTGACAATATCAATATCAATTTCTTAATATCCTGTAAACTTAAAGGCCTTTTTACATTATAATACTGAGTAATACGACATGTCAAAAACTTAAATGAAATGGGAAAGTATGAAATAGTGTAAAAACAATATGTTATGAATCTGACGAAAATACGTATGGGAATTTGGCAGTCGTATGGATCTCACCATTTTTTCAAAATTTTCCAAAACCTTATACTTTTCATTTTATCAAAACAACAAAAAAGTCATTTGCTTCTAAACCAGGTTTGTTCTTACTTCTTATGTATACTTTTCATTTTATTTCAAGTGTGGTCGCAAGTTGGCAGTCGCACCCAATCTGTTAGATTTCTCTCTCACAAATAGGGTTGCCAGATCCCAAAAGCCTAAAAACTGGAAAACGTAAAATTTACGCCTGGATTTAAAAAAAAAACTGGACCATTTTTAAAATGCACTTAAAATTACTAGTGTTGGACTTAAATATACAATTAGCAAAAAATTACACTGATGATACTTTATAAATTGTCAGTTATGAACAAAAAATGGTACTAATTGGAGTTCGGAAAATATATAATCTAAACATTTGCAAATATAATTGTAATTCTATAGTGTTTAGAATGTATTTTTTCTGTATAAAATATTAATTTCATTATAAAAGAATATAAAATATGAAAAAACTGGACTGAAAACTGGACCAGACATAAAAAACTGGAAAATCCAGGCAAATCCAAGCCATCTTGCAAGCCTACTCACAAAGTATTATGAAAGTTGTACCACTTATATAACAGTGTGAAAGGGCCTTAAGCAACATGCAATTATTATATTGTTATATATATATATTTTATATTTATATATATATGTATATGTATTTTTATTATAATTTCTATAATTTATATAGTTTTTTAATTTTTTCGAATTATCAGATCCGGGAGCTTTTATATAGGTAGCGTTTTCAGCGAACTTACTTTTCGTACTATTTTATGATTATATACCTTCCGTTTTATCTTCTGAGAAATCGTTTTTATATTTGACACCCATAACATATGGATGCTCATGAAAATAATATTATACCAATTTGGGGTTTAAAGCGGTCGCCATCTTGCATTTACAATGGCTCCATTTTATTAAAAACTTTCTTCTTAAAACACACTTTCATGTGACACCCATATTGTAGCCTGCTAAATGATGAAAAAGGATTTCGCGAAAAATATATATCGAGTATTGCAATACCGTCGTAATTCAAAAAATCGTGAACTGAGAAAAATGCATTTGAAATTTTGAGCTATCTTTTTGATAGTATTTTCGTTTACTAAAGTTATTTTTTTACAAGTTTTTAAATAAAGAGGCATGTTTTGTAATATTTTCTGTTTGTAAATTTCTTGTCATAAAGGAAATATTTCATTATTGCAAATAAATATTGTTGGAAATAGCTGGAGGCAATAAAGACATTTGTAGCTGTAGAATCTGAACAGTTAGAGATAAAACCATAATCTTTCTTCCTTTAGATATATATTTCCCCAAAGATCATTTCTGCATACCCAGCTCAAAAATTTTAAATTTTAAGTTATTGCGGTATTGCACTAAAGGCTCGATATGCATTATGTATGTATATAACGTCAACATACCAAAACGACAAAACTATTTTAATAACGTCAACGCAACCACAAAAGCATGAAACACATTCGCCACTGCAGGCTACCAGCTACAATCTGTCAAAATTAAAATACCCTCGTTTATAAGGAAACGATTGTTTTGACGGCATCACTGCTACACGGCTACACGACCACTTTTGTAGCTGCCGCCAACTTAGGATAATTTCTAGTTTGACAAGCGACAATATGCAATTATAGTGCTGCCAATGTAATGAGAAATTATTAATACGTAACAGCTTAAAAATACTTACTTTTATTTGAAAAGAAAAGAACAGAAAAAATTAATATATTATATTATAAACTCATATTAACAACAAAGAAGTTTTGCATAAATAAGTTGGCCTGTTTTTAAATATTTAAATGGAAGATGTTTGGCACAAGGGTTTTTTTATGAAACTGAAATGCTTTAAAGTGGCACCACTGAAATATACGAAATAGACATTTCTGTGGTGAGCAGTTGTTCATAACTGCCGTCTTCAAAATAATTAAGTAGCCGGCTACAAGGAAACGAATGCAGCCAACTACATTTGTAGTATCTGTAGCTCGTAGCCTGCTGTGGTGAATGTGTTCCATGCTAAGGGTGTAAAACGTCAATTATAAATAAAGCAAAAGTGTTTTTTTTTTAAATAAATAAAGAAATAAACAGATATGCATTTTGCGGACGGTAAGTATAGAAAATATTTTGCCGATAGCAACTTCTATACAAATAAATAAAATAAACAAATAAAAAAAAGCAAAAAAGAGAGAATATTGATGAGAAATATTGACGAGTTTCTCAGAGGATGCAATTTTTGTACTAACACAAAGCCAAATATTGAAGCTGAATATTCATGCGTGTGTCATTTACTTAACTGTTACTTCCCTTCAAAACAAAAATAACCGAAATTCTTCTACTGAAACACAATGGCACCACGGTGCGTGTATATTCTTAGTACGATTCAAGATGTGATCAGTGATAAACACGTTTTATTTCCATCCGACATTATTATCAAGTGGAATCTCAAATGGTTACATGGTATAACATTGCCATACATTAAAATTGTTTCACTTGTAAAGTATTTTCCAATGGGGACTTTGAAGTTTGACAGTTGATAACGGCCATCTTGTTGAAGCTACAACTGTCAAATTAGTTGCTATTTTTTTTTTATCTTGTACCAGCATAATTTCCAACGAATGGAAATTTTTTTTGTTTTATTTAATAAAGAGAGAAAGAGCAGAATGAAAGTCGCTCTATAAGAAGAGAAGCGCATAGTAGTCACTAAAAATGTAAACATAATACTTTTGATTTCCTGACATCCTTCCGTCATATATTTTTCAAGTTCAACATGTTTGTAAATACATTTTTGAAATATAAGAATTATTTATTATTATTCTTCTGTGGAAATCGAAACAAATGGAAATATTCTCAATATTTGTATGTTAGGAAATTTAAATTCAAGAATTTTTCCCCAATTCTGTGTTACCTCCTTTTTAATGCCACGTCTTTAAAAGCAAAGTTTATTAACATCGTGTTATTACTTGTAGACACTTTAACTGCCTGCAGTTTGTGTTTGTGTTTTTGTTTGTCTGTTTGTTGAAAATTAAAGCAAAAACATTTCCCCCCCCCCCCCATTCAAAAGAAAACAAGAAATAAAATAAGAAACTGGTAAAACAGATGTTGGCTAAATTCTACAAACCAGTTATCAGTGGAATTGTTTTCTACTTTTCGTTTCCATTTTAATGTACTTATGCAGGTCAATGAAAGAAAAACAAAATAAAAACAGACCTGAACCGTATTGTTTTTAAGCCGATTGTCACTGGAAACATTTAAAATATTTAAAAAAAAATTGTTTTTAGCTTGAAAGTTTGGGCAATTTCTTTTGATTTCGAAAGGAAATACATATTGTGAATTCTTAATTTTCATGATCACTTTTTACACTTTTGTTTTCTTGAATGGATGTCTCACAGTGTTCGATGTGAAAATTTACTTCTTCTTCTTCTTCTAACGTTCAAAAGAAAAGCTTTTTTTATATATGGGCTGTCCATTCTTCGGTGTCAAAATTAAAGTTAAATAAAACACCCATGAACCCTTGACTTCGATGTAACTTTTATTTCGTTGTAATGCTTGGCCATTGCCATTATGGTCCGAATACAATGCCATTTAAATGACTTCCTCTAGATTGTTTGCAACAATCGATCCTTTTGAGGTAGTTTTCGCCCAGTTTTTCCGACATTTCGGGCGGTGTCTCTGCGATAGCTTCAAATGCTGCACCGTTAGTGGATTATACCCGTAGACACGGTCTAACGGCGTCAAATCCCATGATCTTGGTGGCCAATTGACGTTGCGAGAATGTGAAATTAAGTCTTCTGGAAACTTCTCGTATGTGTTGTGTGGCACGTAGCACTGTCTTGCTGGTCAAAGAAATCGATTATCATACGGCCATAGCGCTCTGAATTTACGGTAACTGTTCCGCCACACTTTCACTAACAGAAGATGCACAGGTCTGACCACATTTGTAACGCTTCCAGTCTCTTCTAATTTCTGCCTCATCTTTCCCATTTCTTTCGCAACAGGTCGATTATGACCACCTTAATCATGCTATTTAATGTACGTACCCTGAAGTCTTCGAACTAATTAAGTACGCGTGGCTTTCTGCAAGGCAGCAATTGCAGTTAGCAGAATTTGAAGTCGTGTATTCGTGTAGTCTGCTATGGTGAATTTTTTTTAATGCATATGCGATCAGCAGAGAGAGAGAGACACAAATTTAACCTTTTCTATGGTTATTGCTATGGCTTATTGCATTATTTTACAATTAAAATTATTTTAAACATATCGGGTTTTCCATTAAAGACATAACATTTTTATTTATTAATAAAACTCAGAATATTTGAGATCCTGAAAGCAAAATTCATTCAAGGTACAGGCTGGCTATGGCTAAGCCTAAGCATGTTGACTACAAAACCAAAAGTCCTGCTTTCGAGCTCAGTATCTGAAAATATCTGATGAATTTTCGTAATACAGCAGACTTCCGATAATTCGTAATCGCAAGGGACCGGACATTTTTTTTTACGAATTATAGGGGCTTTCGATTTACACGGGGTTTCGATTTAACGGGGGTTAAAATAAAATAAATACGAATTAACGGGGTTTTTCAATTTATTTACTAAAACGATAAAAAAAAACATAAAAAACAATTGTTAAAAATCAAATACAAAATAAATAAAATAAATACATATGTAAAATAAAATAGCAAATTCATTTACTTAGCGTAAAATACTTGTAATTTTAATAGCAAACAAAAACAATAAAATAAAAATAAAACTGACAAATTAATTTTCTTAACTTAAAATAGATATTTACATTATCTAAAATTAATTTTTAAAAAAATTAGTGATTTCATGAGCGATGGCACGATGGATGGTAGTCTGCACGTTGATTATACAACCAAAAAACAGTCCTGGGTTCAACCCCAGTTTCAGACAAAAAAATTTTTAAAATAAAAATAAACACCTCGCTTTTTTCTGATGTGCATTAGTGTGTCTTTGTGTGTTAGTTGTTGTCGGAAGGTTTCAGTGGCGAAGGCATAGTCACTGGTCACTGAACAATACCGGCTTCAGCTGATAGCAATCCACAATCACATCAGAACGCCCTCCTTCGTCGGTATTGTGTAGCACCGGCGAAGTAAAATAATAATAAAAATGGCTACTAAACCGAAGCTCTTCAGCACTGCTACGAGTATAAAAAACTAAAGAACGTGCGAAAGCAGAGCTGCAAAATAATTAATTAAGCTTCACCTCCTGTCGTTTCTCCTACTATCCCTTTCCTATAGTTCCCAGCACAATGCTTCGCATGTATAGGAGTCATCTCCTTAGTGCTGGTCCTAGATAAAAAAAAAAAAATTTCGCTCGTCCGCAGTATGATTGAAGACATAAAATCTTAATTTATTAATTATCAATTTTGCCTCTTTATTCGTCATTGAAACTCACGCAAACAAAAATAGTGGTAAACAAAAAATCATTCTTTCCATGTTTCTGTTGTTTTTATTACGAATCATAAGTGGTAGTTAGTAGACCTCTGCATGAATGGATTTGTTTTTCAACTCACAGTTTCACACATCACTACTTTTGCTGTCAACGACTGATATTTTTCATTACGAATCAAATCAAATGCGACATAAGAAAAAAATGAATTTGAACTCAACGCAAAACAACTCATTCAACGAGTTGAATCCCTTTGCATTCCCTTTCAAAGAAAAAAAAAACAAACATCAATATAACACATATAACAATGCCAAAACATCAACGTACAGTTTAACATTTTTCTGCTTTTTTGTTGCTGTAGTGGAAAAAACCAAAAAGTTAGCGCTCATAATAAGTGAGAAAAATATAGAGAGAAACAACAACAAAATCATTCGCACATGCATTTACTGTCGTTTATAACAGCCGCAATGTTAAGGAATGTTATGGTGTGTCACAGTATGTTTGTTGATACAAAACCATCAGTAAGCTTTCGTTGATGTGAGGGAATCATTTGCTGATTCCCATTCCCTTTTGAGTTGATTTGAATTTTCGTGCGTGCTTTTGTTTCGTTTTTATTTTAAACCGTTCACGAGTTGCATAGCATTGCCAAAATCAATCGACAAGCACTAACACGAAGGAAAGGGAATGACTTGAAACGAAGTTTAAATGCATTCGAGCAGACGTCTAGTAGTTAGCAAACAATTACGATTTATAAGAAGTAAAGAAGATTTTATTTGAGAAAAAAATTACGAATTAGCGAGGGCACCAAAATGTATGGAAATTTTACGAATTAACGAGATTTTTTCAAGGGACCGACAGTTTATTACGTATTATCGGGAATTACGATTTATCGGGGTAGGAATTATCGGGATTTGACTGTATCTTCAGAATTGTGAAAATTAAATAAGCTCCAAGATAAAGAAATTGCAATATTTTGGGAGGACATCTTTTATTACTTTTTTTTTTTTGGCTATATTAGATTTGTGGAATATTTCAATTATGCCCAACCAAACCAAAAGATTTACAAATACGTTCCAAAAATTTCGAGTTTTTTTCAGAGTTGTTTTTCTTTTACTTTTTAATTTCCTTCGTCGACGTTTTTATTGTCATAGACACTGCTATAATGCAGATAATAAATATTTTTTACTCTACGATGGCTAGAACCCACGATGTTTTGGCTGTATATTCAACGCGCCAACTGTTCGGCCAACAGCACTCCCTTAAAATGCTAAATAAAATTAATCCGATTACACTACATAGCAAAATACTATTAATTTAACGAACAGCTACTCGTAAAATTAAAGTCACACACGCCCCAGCTAACAATATGTTTTCAGCTAAAGACTAAAAGAAAGTTTCTTTATAGAAATCGAATGAAGGTTTCAACGGACTTGAGTTTGAATTTTGTCCAACTCCATTGGTATAATTTTAAATGTTTTAAGAAAGCAATAAAAATGAAATTAACCTACTGGGAGATCTTTGCACTTCTAAATATGTAACTAAATTTTATTTTTATTCCCATGGAAATAAATAATTTTATTGTTTGTTTCTTTTCTTCTTTATTCATTTATTTATATTTTTTTCAAACAAGAGAAAAATTTCCTATTGGGTATTTGACTTGGTTCAGCTTTACTTTATGCAGCTAAAACACTGATTGTAGAATAGCGGCAGTTGGAAAAAGAGCTTATTATAGTTTCTTCTTTGTCCCAAAAATATCAAATGAACAGAAATTAATGAAAAAGTCTGACAGTTAATGAGTAAAACGGTACAAGTCAAAACAAGCCGAACAGCACGCCTTTCAGCAACAATAACTACGATTTCGATGTTTAACAAATAAGTGAATTACATTATTAAATTGTTTACAACATTATTCAGCTGATATTCCAAACTTGCCTTTAAAGTTTTTGTTTTCAAATTGTAAAGAATTTCTATTAAAACAAGGTTACAGGCACAGTAACCATCGTTGCCATCCAATTTTATTTTTTACGGAGAAAAAATTTTAATACCCAGTTTTTATTGTGACAGGCCATAGAAGAATTCTCCCAACAAAAGGAAAACGTGTTCCCTAACAAACGATAATTTTTGTCACATTTCAACATCGGGAATTTTTACATTAAAGCAAGCAACACTGCTTATATGAAAAATTTTTAAAATTATAAAATAATTGGACGGTACAGGAATTATAATATCAAACGAATTAGCTAATCACCTAATTTGCATATCTTAATAATTTTCCGATGGCTGAAGTAGTTGACTACAAAACTAAAAAATCCTGGCTCCGACCCCAGTCATAAAAACAACTTTGTGTCAGTTGTTGTCAGAAGGTTTTAAAGGCGAATGCTGGTCACTGAACAGTGTCGGCTTCAACTGTAACCAATCCCTAGACACATCAGACCGCCCTCCTTCGTCGGTATTGTGTAGCATCGGCGAAGTAATTTAATTACTAAAAAAGTGGCTACTAAAAACGAAGCTTCAAACAATTTAGTACGATTCCTTGGCATCAGACGCGCTACAACACTGCTATTAAAAAAAAGACCGTGCAAAAAGCAGTTTTATAAGATAGTGAGTTCTGTCATTTTCTCTAACTATTCCTTTCCTCTTTTTCCAGCACAATGCATTGCATGTGTAGGTCCAAGTGGTCCAAGATAAAAAAATTCAACCATGGATAGGTACATAAATAAGCAGCGTGTTTAGATTCTTGAAACCTTTTACGAAAATAGTCGTTCAAATCAAATTACATTTCGAGTTTTTTTGGTCAGCATAATCGACCAGGGCCCAAATCGCCGCATTCGTGATCGAATGAATTTGATTGAAATTTTACTTTATGAGATCGTCATATTCTTTATCAGATCGTGGAATTCGATAACGAGCAGTCCAACGAGTATATTCTCTCGAAATGTCATTCGATAGACTAAAAGCTGTCGTAAACTAGTTTTTTGTTTGCTATTTAAAAAAGAAAAATTTTATTTTATTTATTATTCAGTCCATTAAAAAAATTTTAATAAAATGATAATTTTAATGTTAATTTAGGCAAGGTTAGGTCGAGGTAAAGAAAGGTCCCAGCACACTTGGGTCCAATTTATTATGGTCCCATTGTGATACCTGTTATGAAAAAACTTTCACGTGTGGTAATGATACAGAGCAGAGTCTCTGCTAGGAATCGAACCTAGAACCCCCAACTGATAAACTAGCACACTACTCACTACAGCACCGGGGCACCCTAATCACTTCGGTTTCGATAATGTACAGACTTTGAAAAGAGGATGTGCAATATCAAACATCCAAATTGTAATATATAATTTAGCCAAGCATCTGAGAAGTTTCGTGGCCCTAAAAAAAATAAAAAATATTGGAACAGGTAATTAAAAACAGCTTTTAGTATAATTTTTTTCTTGCTTCGACCAATGCTCAGATAGACAGGGACAGTGTAGAGAATAGACAGGTGGTGAAAGTGGTAGGAAGAGAGCTTAATTATTGCACAACTCTGTAGTTGCGTGTTAATTATAAAGCAAAGTTGCGACGTGTCTGATTTTAATTTTGACGTCAGATTTTTCAAGCCAAGGTATGCCATGTTATTTATTATTTCAGTAAGCCGACGTTTTATTGTTCAAATACCGACGACGGAGGGTGCTGCAGCACAGAAATATCAAAAAAAAATGTTTCACTTAACCGGGACGGGAATTGAAACCGGGTCATTTTGATTGTAGAGTGAACACAATAACTATTCAGCCATCAGCGTCCCCACTCTTGTATATTTAATTATTTGTATAATAATGTGGCACTTATAGCACCATTTTAAAGCCGGTTAGACTTCGTTATCATTCCCCTGTGAGTCGATCGTGCGATTGTGTAGGATAGTGAATCAGGGCCTTTAGTGTTCCTGATATTGACTATTTTGAGCTCACTAATTATAATTGATAACTATTTGTACCACTGCTATTTTTGGGAGTCACAGTAGCAGTACGTTTGAAATAGCAAACTTGGTCCGGAGGTATACGACTTCCCGCCATTTCTAAAAAAAAACAAACAAAAAACTAAGCGTGTTTAGCTTTGCTGTAATCACATGTTTTAAGAAAAATTTCATAAACATTTCTGCACGTTTCACAACAAGGATTTACTTACACGCACTCATAATAAATTTTTATAAGGAGTTTGCAATTAAGGACAATTTTGCCAGCGGTATAACAGTTTTTACAGACCAACATGCGCACTAAAGTTTTTGTTAAAAAGCAAAATTTTTGGCGCTAAATGAAATACAATCCACATCAGCCACAACGTTTGCGAAATATAATATATAACGAACGCACTATTAGAAAATAGTCTTCGTTCAAATACAAAATTTTTGCAGCAAAACTTTCATAGTCTGAACGAGGGCTGCGCTTAACTCTGATTTATGCTTTTTATTTTTATTTCTTTTTTCTTTTAACAAAACAATGCTTTTACTTCTCATAAAGTTGGTAGAACACAACTGTTTTTGATGTTCATCTTTTCTCGTACAAATTTCCTTTTTGCCAATATGTCGGCAAATGCTGGCCATAATGTTTATCAACTGCAAAAGAATTGTGCTCGTATAAATAAATAGATGAACGTACATACATACATATGTATTCGTATGTATGTTGATTGTGTGCAAATCTTTCACGTGTTCTCATATTAATCGTTATGACGTTTCTATTGCCAGTAGCTATAAACATCATATTTGCCTCCTGCTGTGTCTGTTGTAATATAATTTTTGTTAAGCGTTGACGATGAGGTTTACCAATAAACTGGCCATCAAATGGGCTCAAGCAAGTATTAAGAAAATATTTATTGTGTTGATTGACCTTTTTTCTCTTTCTTTTTTGTTTCTTCTTTAAGAAACAAAACACATTTTCTAAATGGTCAGTTTATAGATGAAATTTGTTACAACTAATAAGAAATAACAGCACAGTGGGTCGACGGAAATTATTAAGTTCAAAAAGTAGAACATTAATTTATATTTTATTCAATCTATTACAGATGGACTTTCCTTTATTGTAATGTCATATGTAGAGAAGGTCTCATCTAAGAATCGAACCTAGCATATTCAAATAGATATACTAAAGAGTTAACAAACAATTATAAAAGAGAATTATGAGTTATACAGGGTGTCTGGTGGCAAATTTATATTTTTAAATACGATTATTTCAAAAAGTAATAAACGGTGCGGAGGGAGTTTGCCGCCGTTGGAATTATTGATTGTGTGGATTTGTCAGTCAGGTTGTGGCAGTGGTCGATTGAGCATAGGGCGTTCGCTGTGGAGACATTTTTTAAGAGTAATGATTCTTATGTAATTGCTTGTCGACAATTTTGTTCAAAGTTCGGCATTCGGCGAATAAGTGATGGACCGAGTGTAAATTTAATTCGTTCGTGGATGCAGAGATTCCGCGCAACTGCTTCGGCTATGAATGCCCCACGGACAGGGCCCAGTCGATCTTCAAGGACTCCCGAAAACATTGAAATGGTTGAAACCAGTTTACGTTAAAATCCGTGACTTTCAATACGGAAAAGAGCAGCCTCACTGGGACTTCCAAGACCGATTATATATGAAATTTTAAAAAAGGATCTGAAGGATCTGGATGACATACAATAAAATAAAATCCGCATTTCCATTATATCGTTCAATGCTCTTAATAAAACTTTGTGTCAATTATTACGTTTTTTATTTAAGTTTATAAATATAAATCTGCTACCAGACACCCTTTGATTTAACTAATTATATATTTATTAATTAAAATTATTAAATAATTATTATAATTAATTAACAAAGAATACCAGCTAATATGGCTTTCGAGTCGTAGTTAATGGATTTAATAGTGGCTTTCTTTCTTGCTCTGACTGGTGATGCATGATCACATATGCAGATGCCACACGATTTTAAGAAAAAGTCTGCATATTTTGAACAAAAAAAAAAAAAAAAGAAGAAAAAACTGCCAAATAAAAATTCAATTCAACATATTTTTATTAACAAATAGCGTCATTTTGGCAAAATCGGCACTTTCGTAATTTTGAGAGAAACAATAGGCAAACACGGTAGATCTGCATGAAAACTGACAGAGTAAAATTTGTAAAATTCCAATTATTGGACTACATCTTTTTCTTCTTTTTTTTTCTCTTGCACCAGTGATCGATCATGCAATATATTTCATCGGAATTAAATTGAAAGGGATAGTGTAGAGTTGAGACAAGTGCACAGAAAAAATAACATTATACAGGGTGGCACAAAAGGAGCTATATGGTTTGAATTCTTTATAACTTTTTTAATTATAATGTTTTCCTGCATTTTATGAAGAAGATTTTGGGAATTAATTATGAAACATTCGAAATGAAATCATGGCCATTACACCCGAAATTTTGCGAAAAGTTTTTTTTTTTTTTTTTTTTTTTATCTAGGACCAGCACTCAGGAGATAACTCCTACACATGCGAAGCATTGTGCTGGAACTATAGGAAAGGGATAGTAGGAGAAACGACAGGAGGTGAAGCTGAATTAATTATTTTTTGCAGCTCTGCTTTCGCACGTTCTTTGTTTATACTCGTAGCAGCGCTTAAGCTTCGGTTCAGTAGCCATTTTTATTATTATTTTAATTCGCCGGTGGTACACAATACCGACGAAGGAGGGCGTTCTGATGTGATTGTGGATTGCTATCAGCTGAAGCCGGTATTGTTCAGTGACCAGTGACTATGCCTTCGCACTGAAACCTTCCGACAACAACTGACACACAAAGACACACTAATGCACATCAGAAAAATGCGAGATGTTTATTTTTATTTTAAAATTTTTAGTCTGAAACTGGGGTTGAACCCAGGTCTGCTTTTGGATTCGTAGTCAACGTGCAGACTACCATCCATCGTGCCATCGCCACCCTCAAGTTATGGAAAATATGCTAAAAAGAGCACTTATGTGCGAAGCAGAAAATTGACATCACTTACATGATATCATTTTTCAAAGCTAATAGCAAAAAATTCCCCAATAATATACAGTATTTAAAAAAAATATATATATAATAATCGCATAAATAAAAAAGTTGTAAACTATTTAAACCATATAGCTCATTCTGCGCCACCCTGTACATAACATGCATAATAACATAACAGTAACATTTCTGTTCTTAATTAATAATGTAATTTCAATAGATTTTGATGTTCTCTCGATACAGGACAATCAATCAAGATGCCATTAAATGGTCAAATGGAAAAAGTTGTGCAATTTTTTCCAATTAAAACTGTTAATTGATCCTGCAATTTTCGTTGTAGGTTGAAATTTAAATATTATTTTAATCGAGTCTTCGCTTTGTTTTCAATTGAATCTTGATATTACTTTTTTCTCTGTGGTAGATTGCACTGAACAACAGCTGAACACACCCGACGGCACTATCCGACACTTGACTTTAACTTACGTAAATTTTATGTACAGTAAAACCTTTATAATCCGGAAACCGCGTTAATAATAAAAAAATATAATAAAAAAAAGCCTAGTGTAGATGAGAATAAAAAACTAAAAATAGAAATATGTGTGTGTTATAAAAGTAAACTCATGGATTGTTATGTTTTTGTTTATAGATTTTTTGGTTTGTGTGTTTGATATTCAATTCAATTCTCGTTTGATTAATTGAATTTTAAATATATAGATCTTGGGTTTGTATTCAAAAATTAGGAAGAATCCACTGATGAGCTAAGTAAGCATTAGCAAAATAGTACTATATGGATATGCTTTCCTCCTCAATTATTGAGTTGCTTTTGTAATAAAATGCTTTATGATATTTTTCATACTGTATGAGAATATCATAAGGTATATAATAATAAATTTCACATATAGTTTATAAGGGAAAAAAGCACAATTAGAATCATATATATAAATGAATATTCCCAAAATAAATTCAGTTAATATAATATAATAAAAAAGTTTTAATTATATTTATTTTTGAGCGATGATCTTTTTTATGTAAAGTTTTTTAACAATTATTTATTTTTCAATATTTCGCTTCCAAATAGGTAGTAGCATCGTCAGGAAATAATAATTTGTATTATTTTATTATTTTTTGACGATGCTACCTATTTGGTAGGGAAATATTGAAAAATAAATAATTGTTAAAAAACTTTTCATAAAAAAGAGCATCGCTCAAAAATAAATATAATTAAAAAATTTTAATAAAGGCCAAAATAAAAATAGAAGTGAGACTAATATAAAAAGTTTGAAGTAATACAAACACTTTTGTTCATGTTGGACTACCCTGAATATCATGCGATATGTGTTGCAAAAGCATTTTTAATACAAGAATAATATTTTTCGATTTTTATTCGCTAATCCGGATAATTTCTTAATCCGAATTAGGTTCGGCCATCAATTATTCGGATTATGAAGGTTTTACTGTATTTTGGAAACAACTCAATGTATGAAAAAAACATCTAGAAAATTCACTTCTTTGGCTGTAAAACATCTAAAACTAGTTTCAACACCAAATATGTAAATCCTGTTTTTCACAGAACTTGTAAATATTTTGTATGGAAAACATTTAAAACTTTCACTTTTTATCGACTGTATGAAGACAAAAAAAAAAGTAATTTTACTATAAAAAGAACACACGGCATCATGAACTATTTATTCTTTCATCTCATACGAATACACAACACAATTATTTAGATGCTACAAATTTCAAATAGACTTATTACAAGATAAAAATGTACAAATAGTCGTTGTTATATTTTAGTTTAAGCAAAAAAATAATAGCAACAACAACAACAACAAATGATTACGCAATTAAACTGAAATCATCATTAAACTGTCCAAAACATTCCCATAAAGGACATCTAGCAAAAAGTAATTTGAACATGGAAAAATAACAAAACACAATGACATTAAAATGAATGAAAGTGGAAATGGGGGAGGCATGAAGAAAACCCCGCACACCCACACATACACGCGCGTGTGCCTGCAATTAAATTTTTGTATCATGTATTTTAGGTTTTGCAACAAGTATCTCTTCTTTTACGACTGCCATAGATATTCATTGTTTCATCCACTCCTACTCTGCTGACGATTTATGAACGAATATTTCATTTTGTTTTAAGAACAAAACACAATAAATGTCACGCAGCAGGGACGACGTAAAGCAAAGATTGACATTAAAATATAATTAACAACGACAACAATATGAAAATAATATGGACAGGGTGGTACAAAATGTCCGAAAGGGTTTGTGTTCAAAGAGCCCTTGTATCGTTGGCAGTGTGCCTTGTGGCTCCATCCTGTTGGAACCATACTTGGAGATGGTGCTCCACGGCTGGCCTTAAAAATATTTTCCAACATTGTCCAATATGTAACACCAGTAATGGAAATGGCGGCACCGTAAAAAAGTATCATTTCCGACGAGACATCACACCAAATGGTACACTTAAGTTGGCTTGATACTCTTGGATATTCTGTACCCCTTTTTGCCCCTTTAACGAACCCATTCAATAGGAAATGGGCTTCGTCGCTCATAATTAAATTATGAATAAAATCATCATCTTCCTCTGAAATAAATTCAACGATTTTGGCACGTTGTTCAATTGTGTACTGTTCCATTTTAAATTCCCCAAGTATTCTTTACAAAAGACTGAAAAGAAAAAAAACAATTATAATAAAAAAGTTATAGGGAATTCAAACACTTTCGCTCTTTTTGGGCCACCCTGTAGTTTCGAATTAGCTGCGGTATACATATCACAAAAACTGTTTGCTTGTTGTTTTCTATTATCCTTATTTATTATAACAATTATAATAACTTTTTGGCTTATCTGAGAGGTTAACCCTCGTATAATGAAAAGAAAATTTCATAGTTTTGTCAACTTTTTCTAAGTTTATTTGCATAGATGCCGAACAGACATCATTAATAAAAAGTTTATGGGATATTTTGGATTTTCCCAAATGTTTTCAGTCAAATATTTTGACAAAGTGAATACAATGGGGCGGAGAACTTTAACAGACAGAGAGAATATTAAACAATGATTAAAACAAATTTGCATGTAATAAATTTTTAGGAATACAATTTTTTTTTTTTAAATAGACAATTCTTTATTTACTGGAATAAACAATCGCAAATTAAGGGGTGAGTGATGACATTAATGAGCAGAGTAATCAATCCCCAATTAATGGAGAATAATTATGGGCAGGGATAAAGGAAACTTATCAAATTCTGTTTGCCTTTGTTTGCATTCAGTTACAATATTTTGATTAGAGGGGCGTGCATAACTTTACTAATTATTTCCAATTGTTAATTTCCTTGAAAACTATATCAGAATATGGAAACAATTGGTGTTTTGTAAAACTTTTTCCCTAAATATTTAATTGGAGCTTTATTTACAAACTGAGAAAATATTTCGCTTTCATATTCCATTCTTTTCAGATCAACCATTCAAAAACAACTGCCATTACAAAATACAGAAGTATGGTTAGCGGCAGAAAGATAAAAAATTAAACTACATAAGAGCCAGCAAGCATTGAGGTCTTCTAATAGGAGAAGGTCTCAATACCAGCTACGATGATAAATTACGCATGAATATAATGCACAGGGTGGCTACATTAAGTAACTGGAATAACTTTTTTTGTAATGCATAGAATTTATTCCAACTTTTCTCTGATTTGAAAGCCCATTAAATTAGTCTTAAAGATAATTCGATTTAAATGCTCGACCTGCTCTTTGATGCAGATCCAGCATCTCAGCAATAAGTTACTACTCGGAAACTTGACACTGGAATTGCATCTAGTGTCGCTCGAATTGATTGTTTTAGTCCATCCACATTTGTCGGTTGTGATTTTTACACTTCCAGAAAATATCTGGTAGAGTTAGGTCAGGGGAGCGGTGCCATAGTGCATGAGCATTAGTCTTATCAATCTGGACGTGCGGATGCGATTCCGCCTAGACCCTGGGTGTTTATTGTGGTATGATAATCTGCCTATGTGGGGCGTTCTCCTTCGGTTAGGATCCTCCACCTAACCTAGGTCAGGGTTTCTGGACGGCCAACGGAAGGTTGACATTCTTAAAAAGAGCCTGTTAAGAAATTTTCTGCGTAATTCGGCCATAAGCGGTTGAGCTAAGTGTGCGGATGCACCAGACAGAATTGAAATTTATTCTCTTCGGCGCTGTTCCGGATAGAAAATCTATTTAAGCATGCTCAAGTAACAGTCTCCAGAAATCGTAACGCTGTGTCTAGTTTGTTTAAATGAGTATGGCCCGACAATACAGCGTGAAGAAACTGCACAGCACAATGTGACGCGAATTGGCTGCAATTCCCTCTCATGCAGTATTTCTGGGTTGGAACCACTCCATATGAAACAATTTCGTTTGTTTCCGTTGCCGTTCACATAGAAATAACCCTCATCAGACAATTCATCAAGCTCTCGTCCTCTTCCACCTTTTCACGCATCTTGTGGCAAAATTCCAATTTGAAGCATTAAGTTTATTAGCCATTTGCATTTTGGGGAATAAGGGGAATAAATTCAAATCTTTTATTGTCTGCAAAGTCCGCCTACTGAAACCCTTTCGAGCAGATCAACTCCTTGTTGAAACACTGGTGTTGCTTTGTATGGCAGCATGCTATGGCAGCAATAATTTCCTCTGTTTGAATGGAAGCGTTTTGATTATAAGGATTATAAGCTTTTTAATGAGTGAAGTTCTCCTAAGGAGCGAAGCTCCCCCTTGAAGAGTCTGTCAAAGAATAATTTTGTCTTGTTTTTTTTTCTTGTACGAAATTGAGCCCTTTAATAAAACAATTTTCAAATTAATTCCCCTTAGATAAAATACACTTTTGCCAATCCTCAAACCCCTTCTCATAAGCACTTTTTGGTATAACCTTTTTCTTTTTTTTTTATCTGGGACCAGCATCCAGGAGATGACCCCTACACATGCGATGCATTGTGATGGAACTATAGGAAAGGAATAGTTAGAAAAACGACAGGAGGTAAAGCTTAATTAATTATTTTACAGCTCTGCTTTTGCACGTTTTTTGTTTATAGTGTTGAAGCTTCGGTTTTGTAGCCATTTTTATTACTATTTTACTTCGCCGGTGCTACACAATACCGACGAAGGAGGGCGTTCTGATGGATTGCTATCAGCTGAAGCCGGTTTTGTTCATTGACCAGTGACTATGCCTTCGACACTGAAACCTTCCGACAACAACTGACACACAAACACACACTAATGCACATCCGAAAAATGAGAGATGCTTTTTTTTTAAATTTAGTCTAAAACTGGTGTTGAACCCTGGTTTTGTAGTCAATGTGCAGACTACTTCAGCCATCGCCTTGAGCTCATCCAGCGATGCAGTTTGCATTTCATCAATAGTTGCAAATCTCTGTCCCTTCTTTTTTAAGTTTTGGGAGCATGATAAAGTCACAAGGGGCCAAATCCGGTGAATATCGGGTCTGAGGCACTACTGTCCTGTTGCTTTCAGCTAAAAAGAATATCTCCCAAGCAACGATGAATGAGCAGCTGCATTATCGTGATGCAAACGCCATGAATTATTTTTCTACAATTTCGGACCATTTTTTTCGTATTGCTTCCAGCAAACGGCGTATAACTTCAAGGTAATACACCTTATTTGCCGTACGCCCTTCGGCTAACATCTCCTGTTGCACTACGTTACGGCAGTCATAAAAAACAGTGAGCAAAACTTTGACATTTCATCGGACTTGGCGTGCTTTTTTCGAACTTGGTTCTCTTGGATGATTCCACTGGGACGATTGGTTTCGACGTCATAACCTTATACCCACGATTCGTGACCAATTATGACTCTTTTGAACAAATCAGGATCATTACTGACGTCATACAACAGCTCCTAAGCGATGCTGTTTTTTTTTCAATAATAATAGAAAACAAAACACGTCTTAACTTTTTATTTGTCAAAAACAAACTAAGTACGCTGTGTACTTGAAACTGTGAGCATATGCTGGGGATATGTGTACCAACACAACACAACAACAAAAAAGTCAATAATCGAATGTACGTTGACCGCGAAATTTGAAACGTCGCCTTACTTTTTGAACACACCTCGTATGTAATGATGACTTGAAAACTATTAATATTTCCCTGACACCTACTATTACAACAGTTCTTAATGAGAATGAGAAAGAAAATATCTTGACTCATGGTTTATCACATCAAAAATCACAATTTCATACTTTGTTAATACGTAGTTAACACATGACAGTCTAATATTTAGCAAATTAAATAATACTCATATTTGCTATTCGGGAAAATTGTTATGAAATTTCAAAAAATGTTGCCGTACTTTAAAAATAACTTTAAAAAGTGCAGTTAGTCAATGTGTACTATAAACGGTTGATTAGTAATTACGAGGGAAGAGCCAGTAACCCAAATTATTTATGGTTGAGTGCCAAAGGAATTTTCTAGACGATTTAATCGGCCAGATTAAATAGAAAAATTTTACTTCATTTTATTTACCACCGAAATTAACTTGACAGAACAAGGATCACAAAAATATATGTACTTCAATCTCGGCACACAGAATTATTATTACAACGGGTATGATAAATCAAGTCTTAGTGGTATTTTTATCTAATCTAATCTAAGTTTGGCACAAAATGTCCCAACATCCTCAACACATTTAAGAGTCTTTTGTTATTGGTAAAATTTAATACACTGTATTGAATACATGACATCCTAACGATATGGTATAATTTCGTAGTACATTCATACACACATCCACAGATGGGTAAATACTTGCACGTACCTAAACACAAGTTAATGAACACTATCTGAAGTTGAAGTGAAGACACAGCATCATCATAAAGCATAAAATATAAATGGTTGAAAAAAATAAAGATTGAAAGAAAGAAAGGAGAGAGAAAGAAAATGGAGTGACAAAAGTGTAAACGGTTTTCTGAAAAGCAGGTACGACCATAAACTGAAGCTGTAAAAATAAATAACACAAACAAATCAGCAACAATAACAACAAACAAAAGCTTATAATTTTCTATGTCCTTCCGGTAAACGGATACAAACAAGATAACGAACGAAAGGAACAGTGGTTGCACAAATTTTTTTTTTTTTTTTTTTTTAATTTTATTAAAGCTAGAAAAAAAGCCAAATTTAAACTGAATTTCAAAGGATAATGCGAAATAAGAGAACCTTAAGAAAAACTTTTTATGCTCGTTTAAGTTTAAAAAAAAATATATGGGAAAAATATAGGAAAGGGCTGGTCTCGTTAAGCTTAATCCATGCGTATCGAAAATCTGTTTGACCAAAAATTACAGAAATTTATTCGGGTATGTTCTGATATATCGCATAATATTTGCGATTGTCGGGTATGTTCTGTAAACCGAATGCGCAAGAATTTTTCGTTTTTTAAACGAATACACATACTTAGGTGTTCTGTAAACCGAATTCGCATAATTTTACTCGGTTTAAAATCGTGTAGATAAGTCCGGTCAAAATTAAATCGAATGTACTATATTGATGAAACATAAAAAAAAACAATTACCAATTTTTACTTGAAGTCTTTGTTTTATTAAATTAAGTCAAATTATGTATGTACTCTGTAATAGATTTTAATACAAAATAATCAATTTAAAAAACACTCAAAATCACCCTTATTCTGCGTTTCGATTCGAATCGAAATTTTCTCCGTTAGTATGTACAGTCGAACTTCTCTATAGCGAACTTCTCTATAACGAAATCTTCTCTATAACAAATAAAATTCGTGAACACAACATTTTTGTGAATTTTTTCATACATTTTGATCTCCCTATAACGAACTTCCCTATAGCGAAGTTCTCTCAGTAACGTACAATTTTTTAAGACCTAAATAGAATTTTTCACACTAAATAATCTCTCTATTGCGAAGTTTTTAGCAATCGATTTTTGGCATCAATTTAGTCACATATGTATGTATTAACAAAAAAAAATTACTGTGTTCATGTAAAAACAATTTTTTTTGTCTTAATAAATATATTTTCTAGTTACAACTAAATAAACTCAGATGAAAAATCATTGCACATTCACTTCACGAATAGTGATTTTGACCGAAAGTACACAATAAAAAGCGGCAAACACGACGGGGACCTTAGAAGATTTGGGGGTGTTTTCCTACGTCTGCCGTATCAGAAAGATATTGAACCGATTTTTCAAAGAACTGAATACTGAATCGGAGCAAAAAGTTCATAGTAGAGACTCTTAGGCCAGTTATGTATATGCAGAATTTTCGAATGAAGCCAAGGTTGAAGTGCATGAGCATCAGTGAGCGGAAATATTTACACTTTGTTTTATCTAGGTTGAGGATCTTGGCTATTTGTAAACCCAAAATGGCACGAAATAATCTATTGGTGGTGGCGTGGGAGCGATATTTTTTTCAATAAATGTTTGGGGTTTGCGACGAATTTTTAGTTTGAAAATTTTATAGTTTTGTGTTTGTGTCTCTAATTTCCAAGTAACACTACGAAATACATACTAACAAGGAATGTTTTTCATGCAGTTAATACTGTAAAGTAGTCGGAGCTGTCCCATCCTAGGAAACAACATTGTTTGTCGTCAACTGTAGAGGGTCAACGGGCCTTTGATCATATTTTTTTTTTCATTTAATGTTCTTGTTTTTAATCCATTATTCAAAAAAAACTTCGAGTCCATTGCGTTTCACTGCATCTTTGCGTTAATTCATGAGACATCCAAACATCGAGCTTCTTTGACTAGCAGCCAGCATTTTCTAAATGACCCGAAACTGTCATTTGCTGGACTTTTTCAGTGAGTAGGAGCCAGCTGGGAGCTGCATCAATGACATGGGAATTTATGGAACTACTAAGGACTAATAAATTAGTTAAAGTTTAAACTCAAATTTAGTTAAACTAAACTAAAAGTTATATGTGCTTTAAACTCAACAGCAGTAATACACTACCCGTACATTATATACAGTTTAAAAACTAATAGTGCGGCAGCCCAACGATGAATGTAAAAAATAGTTTTTGCAGTGAGGAATCAATTTTTTTTGCACATGATTAAAGAAGCGTTTAAACTTTATAAAGCTTTTAAAGCACACAGTTGTGAAAATCATATGGCCAATAAACGTAGTTTAAACGACAAATTTTGCCCGTTTAAAGATGGTTTAAATGTTTGCTGACTTATGGCCATTTTTACAATGCCTGATTATTTTACTTTAAACGGAAAATTAACGAACTAGCAGTTTACTTAACTGACACCATTTAATCCACGATTAATAATTTAAGTATGTAAGAAAAGTATGGCAATATTGTTTGTGTTTGTTTATGAATACTAATAAAATGACAGAAAATAGAGAAGAATCTTAATTTTTGTGGAAAAACCCTTAAACGTATACTGAAATGAAATAGGGGAATTTTCATCAGCAGCAAATAATTCCAGCTTGGAACATCCACAAAAATAAGATAGACAGATAAAATATTGGTCTATAAAAATATTTAGATAAACACGTTAAAAAATTTTCTGTACAGCCTCTATTTTCACTGCAAGATTTCTTTTTTTTTCTGTTTTAAAGTTTTAAAACTATGAACATTTCAATAATATAAATGTTGCTTTTCCATTTTTTTAAATCATTTCTTACATGTGTATATTACAATTATCTACCCATAGGTGTGGAATCTATTGCTAACTGTCAGATTCTGTTCGGTGTCCTTCCTTAAATGGTGTCAATTAAAAGTTAATCATACATTGTGAAATAGATTTTTACTGTTAAAGTTGCTAAAAAGTTTTAATCAGATATTGTGAAAATAGCCCTTACTCCTTTATTAGTTTAAACATACTTTAATCTAAAAAACCTAGATGAACTCGCACTGATTTACCAGCCCTTAATTGAACAAAACAATTCTTCAAACACTTTTTCGTTCGATGCAATCTCGAATCAGTGTTGTGGCCCCGACACCATCTTTTTTACAAATTATTATTTTCTATTTAATATCTCTTTTTTATATCATACACTGTTAAGTATTGTTAATGTTTTTTTTTTTTTGGGGGGGGGCGAATTTCCTTTTAAATAAGTTCTAAAAAAAACTTGCAACTTTAAACTTTAGCTACACGCACCATTTTGGCATTCAATGTTTTTTCTTAAATAATTTTCTGCTTTTACTTTAGACGTTAATTAACGTGTCTGTTGATTAATGGACACATTATTTTTCGTTTCATTTTTATTTTCACACTAAATCTAAATTAAATAAAAAAACAAGAACGTAGTAAAAGGTATTTTTTTCTTCAATCTTTTCATATAATATTTCAATTATATAATAACGTGAAACTCGGTTATAACGAATTCTTAGGACATACACCCGCTTGAAGTTTCAATTGTTAACTGATATAGATTGAACAGATGATGGAAAATCTTACGGAATTAGGGATCGCATGTTTGTTTTTTATCCTTGACCAGCACTCAGTAGAATACCCCTACACATGCGATGCATTGTGCTGGAACTAGAGGAAGGGAAGAGACAGGATATGAAGTTTCACAACATACAACTCTGCATTTGTACGTTCTTGGTTTTTATCGCAGTGTTGGGCGCTTCAACGCCCTGATGTCAAGGAGGTGTATTAAATTTTGAAGCTTGGTTTTTTTTAGTTGCCATTTTTAGTAATTGTTTTACTTTGCCGGTGCTACGCAATACCGACGAAGGAGGACGTTTTGATGTGCCTGTGTATTGGTTATAGCTCAAGCCGCCAGAGCAGTGACCAGCATGTTTGTTTTATTTGCATTCAACAAACATAACGGTTTAAACCATAGGTGTCCATTTCACCGAAAAATTGCATACAAACCACACCTCGAAGTATTAAGACTGTATAGAATCCAAATTTTTTGTAATTTCTCTCCGTGTTTAAGAAAAGAGAAAGAATGGATGAGATGGAACGATTACATGGATGGCATAAGTAAAATCAAAGCAAAGATATGAAACAGTTGAGTAAATATATTCGAAAAATGCAAATAAAAAGAAGTGTGCTTAAAAAACTTAATATTGGCGAGAACATTAAATTAAAAATGAAAACAAAAGCAAAACGCAAAAGGAGTTTCTCTTTATGTTATGGCAATTACAATGATTTCGCATTAACGGCCCCTTTTCACAATGTCCGATTAAAAGTTAACGTGAACTTTAACAGTAACTTTTACATATAAAACTTGATGTTAAAGTTCACGTAAAGTTTTAATCGTACATTGTGAAAACGGTCGTAAATAGCTTATGGTTAGAGTACTACAATATTTACAACATGAACATTTCTTGAGTTGATTTTGGTTGTTTTCTAATTATTCTATCAAAATGATAACACCTTCATTATATATTTTTAATCATAGTATATATATTAAGTAGACTCAACTAATCAGGTGACTTTTCTTTTGCTCGTTTATGTTTCACACAACGTGAATGTCAAAATTTGTTTACATTGTATGCTTGCCAATATCATTTTTAATCATTTCATTACTTTGACAGGGAGTTACAAAAGCAATTAAGGCATATACGAGTATAAATGAAATTAATGTTTTCTTTTTTCTTGCACCGGCACTCAGGGGATGACCCCTACACATGCGATGTATTGTGCCGGAACTGGGAAACAAGGTTTTGTGAGAAAGGGTAGAGGGAGTAGTGTTTTCCCTCGTCAAAAGTGACAGGAAATACCCCTTCGGTCAAAAAACAAATTTTGTCTGTAATACGTAGTGCGAGTCGCTGCCAAATGTGGGTGGCGATGGTCGAAGTAGTCTGCACGTTGACTACAAAACGAAAAATTTTGCTGTGTTCAACCCCATTTTCGGACTCATAAAACCATCTCGCATTTTTTTTTGATGTGCATTTGTGTGTCTTTGTGTATCAGTTGTTGTCGCAATGTTTCAGTGGCGAAGACATAGTCACTGACCACTGAACAGTAACGGCTTCAGCCGTGCAAAAAACAGTGTTGTAAGATAGTGAAGCTTCACCTCTTATCATTTCTCTTTCTATCCCTTTCCTCTAGTCCCAGCACAATGCACCGCATGTGTGGGGTCATCTCCTGAGTGCTGGTTCAAGATGAAAAAAAAATCGACCACAAATGGATGCGCTGCTAATGAAGATCGCGTTATGCGTGCGAATGACCGGGTTTCGGGAACAAGTTCGCTGATTTCAATAGAACACATCCCATTATAGTAAAGATAGAACAACGAAACGCACCCCATGTTGCGACGATGCTCAAGAGAGTCAATAGAGTTGGCTACCCTGCTATCCCCAATGAGCTTCCTTGTCCTTTCCTTTACACGGTCGAGTAACTTCAAAATAGTTTTGAAGCGCCGGCCATACATGAGAGTTGTATTCTATTTTCGGTCGGATGTAGGCAGTATAAATAGTAAAGAAATCATATGGCGTTGGTTACACCTCCTTAAAAAACCGAGGCACTTGCATGCTTCCTTTGAGACCTGAAAAATATTCTCAGTCCATCGAACATCATGGATTTTCATGCCAAGAACATCAAGAGCTTCTGAATCCTCAATGTTTACACAGCCCTTTGTTTTTCTTGCTATTGTAGCCTGTGTTAGTTTATTTTAGAGGGAGCAGTGCAAAAACATGTAAAAGCTGACTGACTGCTGTGTTACTTTATGAAACCAAAAAATTCTATTCGATATAGAATACGAGTACTATTTTAAATTATTGTGTGATATGGAAATTATGTTTGGTATTCCTAGAAAAAATATATGTTGCTGAAATATTTAGCGCTTTGAGTGTACAACCTGAAAGCTCTGTGTTCAAATCCGACTTCAGTCATCAAATTTTTTTTCTGATGTTCCACAATTCTGTCTTCGGTATTGCACCATTGCAAACATTGCCGAAGTAAAACATTAAACAAAATGTATCTCCCTTGGCTGAATAATTAATGCGGCAACTTAAAACCAGAGATGCTACAACTCTCATTTACAGTTAACAAAACTGTCAAGGAGAGAAAGACTGAAGAAGCCCTCTTCTATCACTTCACTTCTCTACACAATACTTTTTCAAGGAGAAGGTAGCACAAAATATCGCCCGAGTGTTACTTCCTTGAATAAAATTTATTAACACCTTGAGAAGTCGTCAAAACCTTGTTTGACTTTTTGGCACGTTAAGGTTTTGACTGTTCAATTTGTTGTTTCAAATCGGCACTATTAAAAGCATGATATTCTCTCTACCTCATGCCTAAAGTGATTTAAATGATTAAACTTAATGTTTACGAGCCAACTACGAGTATTTACATTGTGTGTAAAAATATTTCTGTTTGCATTCCCTGAAACCATGAAGAATAATCTGGCTCTTTTCCCCTTTTATAAATTATGTCATTTCCGTTCTTCATAATTTATAATTTAATTTTATTAAGATGCGTAATGAAAATAATCCATTGTGAAAAATGTAATAATTTTTGTCTAAACAAATATTCAAATGAATACCTACAAATAGCCAACATCTTGTTTAATATTAAACAGATTAAAACAAAAACAAGTGCTGCCTGCTGTTTGTGTTGAGTGTGTGCGAATTTTCAATTTAATTTAGGAGCAACACGTCCTTGTAAAATATGACAGATGTCAAAGCGTGCTATTGTTACTTTACAATTTATGTATTTTATTTATTTATATGGATTTGGATAAGATTTAGGTTTTTTGTAGATAGGCTTTTATTGTATGAAAATAAAGCAAATCAATACGTGTCTGTAAATTTAATGGGAATCATTGTGAAAGCTCATTCGTGTAAAAATATTCAAGGACAAAAATATGAAGGCCAAGGTTAAGGATTGCATCTTTCCCACAAAATATCCTTTCAAATCTTTATAATTGTAGTTCTTTCAGGTTCCAAAATGCAAAATGGATTTTTGAATGATTATTACATGTAGCGCAGGTTTCATAATCTACGAATGATTAATGACATTTGTGAAAATTCCCGATGACATTTCGATTTAATTGTACCTCTATGTCAGCAATTTCAAGCCGCATGTTTTCCACTAGACTTAAATTTATTCTGTTTTATAAGAGAAATATGGCGACGTGCAGAATTATGGGAAAATAATTTTTCTGTGTGGCAAGTCGTTTCGCTAAACATTTTGTTACACTAAAATCCCTGTATTTTAAAATATATTCATAAATACTTTGTCTCACAGTACAGTAACTAAGGATCTTTTAACGTAGTTCTAGAACAGAAATTCTATAAAAGTGAAAATATTCACATGTTCGACTTCCTTTCATTTTGGTTGCTTATAACAGCTTTATAACAGTTTCATAAAACATGTTTTTATGTCTTTATAGGCCGACTTATGAAACAAAAGGAACTCGTTCAGTAGTTATCACTTATTCATTTCAATTAAATTAATTATTGAAAATCATAAACTATTCAGACTGCCCATGTCTTTAGGAATTTATTACTATACGTTTTGGACATGCTTATCTGTATTTGTTGGCACCGGCAGCATACCGCGCAATTGAGTAAAAATTTGTAGTCGTTTTTTTTTTTATTTATTTCTATAGCTATAGATGGGAGGCAAACTGCACTAATTTGCATTTTGCAAATTTTACAGGAGACCGAAAAACATGTTGAAAATCACAAATGCTTCTATTTCTGCATTCAAAATTTTACTTACTTCGAATATTTTATACACGGTGGGCCAAAAATAATCACCCGAGGCCAAAGTAATCACCCGATGTCTTGTTGCTGTAATTTTATTTAATAAAAACGTTTGGATTTGGATGTATGGTCAGCAACTCTGGCGGCGGTCACTTAGCCCATATAATAAGCAGTGCCAAAATTTGTCTTAAAAAAAATTACAGCAAAAGAACATCAGGTGATTACTTATGCCGGCTTGTCTCTATAAAATCAAATTCTTATCTTTATTAAATAATTTCTTATGCTTATAATGGGTGATTCAAGTAGAGATACTTTTTTCAATAGCCTTTTTTTGACAGATCTACTGAGCGTACTATTCGCAACACCATCACCCATTTTTAGACCCAGCATTCATTATTTTTTTTTTTTTTTTTTTTTTTTTTAATCTAGGACCAGCACTCAGGAGATGACTCCTACACATGCGAAGCAATGTGCTGGGAACTATAGGAAAGGGATAGTAGAAGAAACGACAGGAAGTGAAGCTTAATTAAGTATTTTGCAGCTCTGCTTTCGCACGTTCTTTTGTTTTTATACTCGTAGCAGTGCTGAAGCTTCGCTTTAGTAGCTATTTTTTTTATTATTTTACTTCGCCGGTGCTACACAATACCGACGAAGGAGGGCGTTCTGATGTGATTGTGGATTGCTATCAGCTGAAGCCGGTATTGTTCAGTGACCAGTGACTATGCCTTCGCCACTGAAACCTTCCGACAACAACTGACACACAAAAACACACTAATGCACATCAGAAAAATGCGAGATGTTTATTTTTATTTAAAAATTTTTTTGTCTGAAACTGGGGTTGAACCAGTTGGTTGTGTAGTCAACGTGCAGACTACCATCCATCGTGCCATCGCCACCCTCAATAGTGTTCGACCGGTTTGGTGTGGTTTGTGGGCCGGTGGTATCATCGATCCATATTTCTTTAAAAATGATGCCGGTGCGAACGTAACCGTCAATGGGGACCGTTATCGTGCCATGATAACCGACTATTTGATGCCTGAAATTGAAGCTTCTTATCTCGGCGACATTTGGTTTCAGCAAGACGGCGCCACTTCCCACACATCGCATCAATCAATGGATTTATTGAGAGAACATTTCGGTGAGCACATAATTTTACGTTTTGGGCCGGTCGATTGGCCACAAAGATTGTGTGATATCACACCGTTAGACATTTTTCTGTGGGGATATGTAAAGTCTAAAGTTTATGCGGACGAACCCGCTTCGATTCAGGCCTTGGAGGAAAACGTCATTCGCCAGTTACCAGTCGAAATGCTCGACCGAGTCATCGAAAATTGGACTCAACGGATGCACCATCTGCGACGTAGCAATGGCCAACATTTGATAGATATAATCTTCAAAAAACAAATGCCGAAGAATGTTCTTTCAAATGATAATAAACATTCTCCATTAAATTTGCATTTTCTGTGTTTTTTTCTTTAAAAAAGTAGGGAACCTCGAAATGGATCACACATTATGTACAATATTTGCCGTATTCATGTTCATATTCGCGAATGGCATCTAATTTCCTTTTAAAAACGTTTTGCCCAGAAAAATAAAAGTTCGTCATGTTGAATTTTTTATTTAAAAAACAAAAACAACAATCCATTTTTGAAAGAGAAAACGCAAAGAAACTTAAAGCTTTTATGTGAAAAATGCAGAGTTTTTCTTTTCTCTGTATGTACAAAATTTTGATTGACAGCTGAAGACAATTTCGTAAACAGCTGGTGAAATCTGAAAATTAATATGCAGTTATGGACTTGATGTTGTTTCTAACTCTTCTATCTTGAAAAGTACATTAGATAGGACTTGGTGTAGTATACCTCCCACCTACGGATATAATATTCTGCTGTTGGTAAGGTAAGGTACGGAAGGTTGTTGCACCGGCACCGGAACACTTCCACCCGGAGACCCCATAATGTTCATTGTAACTCCCCTCGAGAAAAGAAGTAGAAATAGAGATAAGTAAGAATAAAGATAATAATAGAAAAGAGCTGAAAAGAGAAGACGAGGTTAGATTCCGCCCACAGTCATCTCATAGACAGCCTATCGCCACAATGAAGCCCCCGATATCCCGCCTCGCAATATCTCTCAGCCACATTAGGAATCTGCTGCCCAGATACCTTAGCCTATCGCGTTGCAAAGCGGTGTAGTGACACAAGACGTTTTCCATCATCTCCTTCTGTTCCTCTCATAGACCGTAAAGTTAAGTGCCCCATTTGCCACCTGCTGATCATCACCTTGATTGAGCAGTGTGCAGTTAAAGCCCCCGTCAGAACCCTTAACTCCCTCCTGCTCATTCTCAGTAGCCGTGTGGACTTTTCCTACGAAATAAAACACTCTTTGGTTTTCTGCTAAGCAGATATAATTGGGCAATGTCACTTCCTACAAATTTCCCCTACATTTTCCACATAGACTGGCCCTTATTGGAATTAATTTCCATGATAAGAAAAGTCCGAGGTAGCACGCCTTTTGAAATATAATGTAATAAATTTTAGTACAAGCAATTTCTACGAAATTATTGCACAAATATTTTTATTTTGTATCACATTCTTATTCGTATTTTAATGAAACAGAAAATGTTTAACTCGCTTTGCAACCCATGAAAATGGCGAAGAGATATTGCTAGACGGCAACTGACATTGTGCTCTCAAGTGTATAAATTATTAATTGTTATCGTTAGCATCCTTTCACTCTACCCGAGTTCCTGCGATCTTAATTATTGCAAGCCATTTAAAGGTATCGTTAATATCATGGATTTGTTATTTAATTAGTCAAGCTCTATAAGAGTGTCCATTAACCTGAGCTTTCACAGAATTTATTATTTCTTTGCATAAGTTTAGGTCTCCTTGTAGGCGCATGTTGCTCACAACATTTTCAAATGAGCCATAGAAACAATTTAACTGGCCTAATTCGTATAAATTGTTTTCCCTAATTGCTTTGTTTATTTTTCTTAAACGTTTTAAGAGTTACCTGCAATTGTTTAATACTCACATGCTTTCATATTATGAAACTCTTAACATTTTTTAATTGTGTTTAATTCTTTTTATTCTTTATGATTATTTTATGGGTTTTTTATTTCATACATTTCAACATGAAAATTACACTTACCCTCTTATTGTAGTATTTTTCGTATGGAGTGAAGAATTTTATCACTATAATTTTTGTGTGTGTGATGTTGTAGGGCCTTACATAAGTTTCATAAGTCTTTTTCCCACTGGTAATTAGAACTTCTTTTTCTCATTATCTAGTCCACTTAATTGAATGTGTTTATTGTCAGATAGTTTTATTATCAACGCAATGCCTTGCATATGTAATGGCATATTACTCCCCCAAAAAAAAGTTACATAACTTGAATTATAATTATTATGAACTAATTGAGAAGTTTTTAAGTGTTCATATAGGCAGAACATAAAATTTATTTGTAGTCGATGTGCTGGCATGTGTGGACACGATGAATACAAGTTGGAAAAAGTAGAGAAAGTACATTATCGCTCAAATAAATGAACTGAACTTTTACAAACTTGGGACGTATCTTTGTAATAGTATGCCCCGGTAGTCTAGTAAGTAGTGCTCTATTTTATCAGTCGGGTGTTCTAGGTTTGATTCCCAGCAGAGCCTCAGGTCTGTATTACAACAACATGTGAAAATTTTTTCACAAGAAGTATCACAATGAAAACATAAAAAATTGGACCCGATTAGGCTGAGACCTTTCTTTACCTTTAAATCCAGTGACCTACCGACCTAACCTGACACTATAATAGTTCACTTTTGTGAACAATTAAAGAAACAACATAATAATAAACACAATTGTCGCAAATGGGATCTCCACAAAATTCACAAAAAAATTCTTGAAAAATCGTTCGTAAGTCGGAAATAATCAAAGAAAATTTTTGTAAATTTTGTTTGATCACAAGTTCATTGTTTAATTTGAGGTCAGTTTATTTTTTTTTTTTGTGAAAAACTTTCGAATTGCGCATTTTTCCTATTTGCATGATCTAAAATCTCTGGATTAATGTCGCTGAATCTATTTGAAAGATCGCATTTAGGCGAAAAAGCCATTAACATCTGATGAAATTTGCCACTGACTTGACAACCCTGAAGTGTTGTTATGAAATATGGTAAACAAATGTTGACGTAGATACCATCTTCATACAGACAGCAATATTCGTAGTTCGCTGTGTGATTCGTCGGTTCATATCCCAACCATGATTGACCCCACTTGTTTCGCCATACAAAAGTTTGACAGCGAACCATGTTGGTTCATACGAACCACGAAGAAATTAATATTATCTCTAATTTTGATAACAAATTATCGATAGTTTGTCTGAACTAGAAACAGAAAATAGAAAAAATAAGTGCATAAAATAAAATAATTAATGTTGTTTGCAAAAATATTAAATAATACTCGTACATATATCATGTGTTCAAAAATGCAAAAAAGGGAACTTGAGAAAACGAAATGCTAAAATGAACCAGGAACAGTCGTGTGAACACCATGGTTGGCAATCGTGGTTCAGAGAGCGATCCGTAATCATGGTATAAGAGTGCACGTCTTCTGCTATCGTGCTGAAAGTGTATATTGTCCATGTTTACAACAATTTCCTTCAAAGGCAAAAAAAAAATGCAATTATTTATTACCATCACAGCATATCACTGTGAAGATCACAAAATGAGGGTGGCGATGGCACGATGGATGGTAATCAGCACGTTGACTACAAATCCAAAAAGAGACCTGGGTTCAACCCAAGTTTCAGACTAAATTTTTAAAATAAAAATAAATATCTCGCATTTTTCTGATGTGCATTAGTGTGTCTTTGTGTGCCAGTTGTTGTCGGGGGGTTTCAGTGGCGAAGGCATAGTCACTGGTCACTGAACAATACCGGCTTCAGCTGATAGCAATCCAAAATCACATCAGAACGCCCTCCTTCGTCGGTATTGTGTAGCACCGGCGAAGTAAAATAATAACAAAAAAAATGGCTACTGAACCGAAGCTTCAGCACTGCTAAGAGTATTAATAGGGAACGTGCGAAAGCAGAACTGCAAAATAATTAATTAAGGTTCACCTCCTGTCGTTTCTCCTACTATCCCTTTCTTATAGTTCCAGCACAATGCTTCGCCTGTGTAGGAGTCATCTCCGGAGTGCTGGTCGCAGATAAAAAAAAAATATAGTTAAAACGACCATACATAGAGGGGGTGCTGTTGACTGAATAGTTAGCGCATAAACTCTACAACTAGAAAATCGTGAGCTAAATGCCCCGTCATGCCAAACACTTCTTTTTTCGCCAGTATTTGAGCAACAAAGCGTCGGCGAAGTAAAACAATAAATAAAATAGCTCTTCTTCAGCTTAGAGACACAGCTGCTTCCCTTTATAAATAGAAAAAACAAAACTCGAAACTGCAGGATTGTGCATGAATTAAGCTCCCTATCCTTCTAATCACTACCACCAGCTGTCCCTTCTCCACAGCATTCCTTTCCAAGTATATTGCTGTGGTGCAATGCACTGCATCTTTGAGCACTTGTCCAATTAAAAACAATACAACTGGAATGTCATGTGAATATTCTAAAACCAGCATTGCTAAGAGCTGGTGTTTTAATACAAAGTTTTTCAGAATATTTTATTTTCATTGGAAGAACATTTTCCAGAGAATTGTAATCATTCATTAATCAAGCCACAAAGCAGCAATTTCAGCTTTTAGTACTCGTTTGGATATTTTATTGTTTAAAATTCAAAAACTGCGTTTTGATAAACCACATGACATTGATTGAGATTTCAAATGAAAGCACTTTCTGATGTCAATTGTTGTGAAAGCAAGTTAATTTGAAATCCTTTAAACATTCTGCGATTGCCAATCGAATAGTGTTGAATGGTTTTGACTATCACAGATTTTTTTTTTCATATTAAATTAAAATGTAAATTGTTATATGTAATTGCCCTGCTGTTGGGTGAAGGCAACGATTCTAACGCGACAACTAGCAGCTGCTCCCAATAAACTCGCTCAGCTCCCTGATCCTCATCCTGGACAGCTCCGATGTGCTGCCTAACGATACAGCACCCAGCACACGATGGTGCAAAGGAAAGGACCGCCATTCTCCTCCTCCTCCTCCTCATCATTGCAACATTGCAAAAGTCGTTGAACGGCAGACCAGACCCATGGGCATTGACATGAGTCCCAATTGGCCAATGTCCTGTCCGGTTAATTGAGCCACCTGCTTCGAGCCCCTCCCAGAAAGTGCTCATCCAAGCACCTCCAGCACGAGGCGAGAGGGAGCCTCGAGCATCCGTCTACGTCCTCGTCCCCAAGACGGGTGACCCCTTTCGCCGGAATTGAGCACTTGATATGCATCACTTCACTTGTGGCAGCATCTTGGGAAATAGTTTTTTCAGAATTTTTCATTATTTCTTTTCCCCAGAACAAAATTTTTATATATAACCAGAAATTTGCACTTCATAGCTTTGCTTTTCAAAACTGGACTTTACATTTCCAAGTGTTTTTTTTTTGTTTTACATAAAATTATCGACCGTCGATTGTTATTGTGGTTGACAAGAACGGCTTTTTTAAACACAATTTTGAGTCAGGCAAAAGTTTCCATTCCTGATTTTACCGCATTCAATCTTGCATTAAGACGACTTCTCTTTAACATAATTTTAACATCTGGATGTAGTAAATTCCATAGTTCCCTATAAATATATATTATATTATTGTACATTACCCTTTATATTTGACATCTTAATAAGGCTTCTAAGGCATCCAAGCATTATTTGGGAGTGTGGTGTTGCAAATGTTGTGTGCAGGAGCCACAGTTCCACCCGGGTGGAGAAACCTCTGTCTGCTAAGTGCAGGGCAATATGTAAAAAAATCGACAGAACTTGGTCTAGAGCTGTGCTGCTAGAGTGTTGTCGCCTCATAGCACCTGACTGTTGAGAAAGCTTTCTGCCTTTCTCAATATCATGTATATCAGGCAGTATATTAGGCGCTTTTTAGCGGTTTTGCTGATTCGAACCTTCTCGTCTTCAGTTCCTGAGCCTGAAAAGGAAAGGTGAGGAGTTCATTCTCCTCTTCTGCGGTGATGTTGGACGCTTCATCGGCCCCTAAGTCCACAGTAATCTCCATTTCCGCTGGTTCACAGGGCACTTGCAAGAATGTTGTTTTATGTGAGACACTGCTGTCTCCTTTATCATTTTTACTACGTTTTCCTTTTCATAAGGGAAGTAAAGGGACGGAGTTGGTCGACAGTGCTCCTTGTATCACGGTAAGGCTGATTATAACCATAGGGCGCCCAGTATCTGGAGGTCACGGGTACAAAACACACTCACGTAGTGTCATTCATCCCATCGGCACGGTACGAATAACACCAGGGATTACGGGTTTTATCGAGTTTTTCTCTCTATATCCTGCATTTTCAGACGAATGCCGGGGCACCTCGTGCAGGAAGAGCAATAGCCACTTTAGACAATTGGCGGTAATCGCCAATCTTCTGCCCCTACATGGAGGCACTACGATATTTCACCCCCATAGTTCCCTATAACTATGTTTTCTTTTTCGAAGGCTGTATTTCTTTGTAATCGGCATTCTAGTGCTTCTGTGAAGCATTTATTTATGGAAGTGTATTCTTCGATGTGTTAATATGCGACGATGAAGCACAATAAATATTGTGGCAGATGGCAGCAGAATTCTTTTTTTAAGAAAGCGGCATCGATGTTTAATTTCTGACGATTTTTGATTTCGTCTACTGTTTTAAAGCTGAAATGTAACCACCATAAATAATATTGATGACAAACAATAAAAAGAAAGTTTATAGTAAAAAGAAATTATATATTCCTTTGACGTTTAACACAATGTTCAGAAGATTTCCCTCTATAAAGAGTGTTTTGAAGACTATAAAGGAAACTGCAAAAGTTAAGCACAAGATTGTCATTATAAACTGGTCCGCACAGGAGAAAAAAAAATAATAATTTCCAACCATGTCCTCTCCATAAAATTAAATCTTTTTTAATATTGAAATTCTTAGAAGTGAAAAGTAATAAAAAGACGCTTAAATGTCCTCAGATGTAGCAAAGTTTATGTGTTTAAAATAATAATAAACACAGCAAGAAATGTGTCTCAGCAGGCTTCTTTAATGTTGAATTAATAAAAGAAAAAAAAATATAAATAAAATAAGTTGCTATTTTTTTATATATTTTTTTTATTCTTGGACCGGCACTTAGAATATAACCCCTACACATGCGATGCATTGCGCTGGAACTGTGGAAAGGGGTAATGAGAGAGATGACAGGAAGGGTGAGGCTTCACGTTCTCACAACTCTGCTTTAGCATGTTCTTCGTTTATAGCAGTGCTACAGCGCTTCTGATGTCAAGGAGACGTATTAAATTTTTGAGGATTTGTTTTACTAGCCGTTTTTAGGAATTATTTTACTGCCTTCGATGAAGGAGGGCGCTCTGATGCGCCTGTGTATTGGCATAAGCTGAAGTAGGTACTGTTCAGTGAACAGTGACTGTCTATGCCTTCGCCACTGAAACCTTCCGACAACAACTGACACAAAGACATGGTATCGTAGTCAACGTGCAGACTATTTCAGCCATCACCACCCCCTATATATGGAAACATTTTAGATACAATTATGAAATATTTATCATCATCTATAATTCTAACCTAACAAGAATGCAGGCACAAATGTTGTTATTCTCTGGGGCGAACACAAAATTCACGAAATCGAAACTATAAAACATTCGTTTGCTTTTGAACTAATAGAAAATTAATTAGTTCAAGCCATTGGCAGAACAACTGGAATTCATTAATGTGTGTACAATGTCTAAAAGTTATTCAGTTCTCTACAATTGCACTTTTCCATGAAACTTTTGTGTTATGATTTCTTACACTCAAATTTTAATGGCTGTTTCTTTTGAATAATTGTTTTGAAAATTAATAGTCATGCCGATTTTTAAGCAGTGCTTTGCAATTTTCTGTCTATTTATTAAAAGTATTTGCTTTTTTATTGGGCTTAATTTTAAAATGTTTCTAGCGTTTTAAATAAAAAGGGCAAAATCGGGCAAGCAATGTAATGCACTTAAGGGTTGAAAAGAAAACGTTCGAAGATATTCCCGTTTGTACTCGTATGTAAAGAAACTGGTAGCTAAATTTATGCAAACACGATTGTTAAAGTTAAACTGTGCGTTAAAATCGGTTTGATGAGGCAAAATATTAATGATTCATTGAATAGTGACTTCATAAGAATATCAGAATTGGGTCACGCGAACAGGTTCGATTACAATGCTCAAGCCAACCAATGCTGCATGCAGATCAATGACGCATGCCGATCACCCTGCTTCATCTGTAATTAATCTGTATAAATATTGAGGAATCAGAAGCTCTTGATATTCTTCACAACATGGACTGAGCACAAGTCCCTCGGTTTTTTAAGATCTGTAAGACATATTTCACTTCAACTGATCTTCTTACTAACTATACCGCCTACATTCGACCGAAAACGGATTACAACTCTTATGTATGGGCCGGGGCTTCAAAGACTATTTGAAAGTTACTCCACCGTGTACAGCGGAGGGCAAAGAAAGTCATTGGGGACTAATTTGTTTCGTCAGATAACAAAATGAGAATTTTTGAAAATCTTCCTTAAATTTCTGGAAAACAAAATTAAACTTCCTAACGCCCTCCTTCTACTATTTTAGAGGAACGGATCAAAGTCTTTTGTTACAGTTAAAATTAGGGTTTTTTGAAAACGTTTTAATTTCGAAAAAAAAAAAAATCTGTTAGTTCAGAGATTTTTCTGTGTGGGTGTGTGTCTATGCTAAAGGTGTCCTCCTTCGTCGTTATTTGAGCTTCTCCAAAAAAAGAAGTTATTCCCATAATTTTTTTAACTTTACCAGGACCAAGGTACCTTCTCTGCTTGAAAGTCCTTCTTCGTTTGCGGTCATAATTTTTAATAAGAAACCTAAAAATAGAATTTAAAATTTATAGTCAAGACCAAGTTATTTTTCAAACTGCCGTATACAAGTTTTTTTTTTCTAACAATATTGCTTTCGATTGTTTGCATTTTACAGAGTTCCCTGTGTGTCATATTGTTGCGAAAAACTTCAATCCATTAGCACAAGTTTTTGTTTGTCGGAAAACATTCAACACTTTTATAAGTGTAAAATGGCCATTTATTCCTTTATTTGCTTCGTTAAAATATTTCGCAACAGTTTTGATTCACGTTGTTATTGTTATAAACATCAAATTTGGCAGCCATAAAAATTTCAACTTTCCAAATTGAAATGTTCTCTTCTATTGTATTGAATAAAATAGAAATGTTTTTACAAAACAAAAAAAAGTTTTCTTTATGGTTTCTGAAATTTGTATGAATTTGCTAAAATGAAAGTTGTACAAATTGTGATGAAAGATGAAAAAGTTTGTGCAATTTAATATTGTTTAAAGTAATTGTTAATTTGTGAGTGGAGTTCACTTTTGCAGGCCATGATTTTATAAAACAGGAGTGTGAAAAAAAAACGTTAATTTGAAATATGTTACAAATTTGCACACTTCATAGCTTCTTTTACAACTCTGATACAGCTGATTGTTATATTCTCTTTTTTTCTATTTAAAATAATAACAATTCAAAAAGTGAAGTAAAATACCGACAAACGCTCAAAGACCCAATGGTGCATGCCCGATCACGCTGCTTCACCTGTAATTATGGGCGGTATAAACATTGACGAATCAGAAGTTCCTGGTGTTCTTGGACTGTTCGATGAACTGAGCACAATTTTCAGGTCTCAAAGGAAGCATTCAAATGCCTCGACTTTTTAAGACAGTGAAAGACATACTTCACGCAATCTGATCTCCTTGCTATTTATACCGCCTACATCCGACCGAAAATGGAAAATGGAATATAACTCTCATGTATGGGCCGGTGCTTCAAACACTATTTAGAAGTTACTCGACCGTGTAGTGGAGAGGGCGAAAAAACTCATTGGGTGCGGTACACTACTCCCTTTATCACCCTTCCCATGACCTAATTTCCCAGTTCCAGCACAATGCATGGCATGTGTCATCCCCTGAGTACTGGGCCAAGATAAAAAAACTATAAAACAAACGGAAAAGATAAGGTCGGGAATTTTTAGTTGCAAATGTAGTAAATAAAATTGACGGTCCATTGTCAATAAAATGTTTTCTCATTTCATGAGTTATTCAGCGATATTACGGTTAAGGAATCAACGCGATACAATTTTTTTTTAATCTATTACGAACTGTCGAGTCGATCCGACAACCGTAATAAGGCCAATTATTTGATCGTCCCCCCTACAATGATTGACAAAAACAATCTCAGTGATGGCGTGTCATCGCAAATTACCAATGCTTACCATCTTTGTGGAACTTAGAATCGCGACGAGCCATGAAAGCAATTTTTCAAACCGAGTTGTTTATCGTTTCGTATTTTTTTACTTTTTCTTTAACAAAATACCAATGCCGATGACGACACATTTGCAAAGGAACACTGCGAATTCACAACACAAATGGTGACTGACGTGTTTAATTTGTACATCTCCGATTATGCTATAAGTGTCAAACAAATTACATATTCCCGAAACCCGGCCATTTGCGCGCACGACGCGATCATCATTAAGAGCGCATCCATTTGTGGTCGAATTGGCGGCGACTCGCACTACGCATTACAGGGAGAGCTAATTTTTTCGGCCGAATAACGCGTATGTGGAACAAACTCCCTGTCGAGGTCTTTCCTCTCACTTTTGACGTTGTTAAATTCAAATCAAATGTCCATAGACATTACTCCCTCTATTCTCCTTCCCATAACCTAATTTCCTAGTTCCAGCACAATGCATTGCATGTGTAGGGGTCATCCCCTGAGTGCCGGTCAAAAAAAAAAATTATGTATATGCATTGACTGATGTGTTTATTTGATCGCCTCCAGTCCATTTAAGGTTGATCTTGCAATTATTTTATTAAAAATCGTAGCAAATTATTTTCAATGTGAGTTCATTTGTTGTGGTTTCGTAAAGTAGTCATTTTAATAAGTTTATTAAAAGTGAAAACACCTGCCCGATTTTATAAATTTTCTCTATTTAAAACCTTAGAAATATCATCAATATTATAAAAAAATATTAATTTAAAAAAAAAAAAAATAAAAAATTTTAAGAAAAGTTCTTTTTACTTTTAGTTAGTTTCATAATAAAATAAGTTTTTTATTCCTTCATATATCTAAAAAAAACATACAACAAAAGTGTACAAGTGTCGCGACTTTTCATTGCATTTGGTTACAATTTAGATAAAATACACACGCTTTGCAGCTAAAAAAAAAAAAATTGTATATCTAAAATAGGCGTAAGAGTGAAAAATGCTCTTATATTATATAAGTTAATCTTTCCCTTAAATAGGATAATAAAAAAAACCCTTTTTTGTTTTTTTCTGCGGTCTGCATGACAAACTTTATTGGAGTTTAAAAATGAACTTAAAATTAATTTTACAATTTGTTTTATTTATACTTATTCTAGCTTATTTCTAAATGTGGCGTGATACAAATTTCCTGATAATGTTGCAATCGCATAATTTACAAATTTAAAATCGCATAATTTACAAATTTAATTGATCAAATTGCAATTTATTCTTTTCCAAATAAATTTAACTGCAAAGACGCTAATTTGCAATTTGTTCGGTTATTGCCCTTTTCCAAATAATTTTAACAATATTAATTAGGTCAGCATTTTCTTAATCATAATTTTTCATTTGGCAAAAGTTGCAATATTATTATTTAATTATTGTTTACCTTAACTTATATTTTATATAAAACTAGCTTTTACCCGCGGCTTCGCTCCCGTTATTATCTCCATTGGTTATACAGTTTCGGAAAGGCATATCTTACCCCTACAGCGCCTCCTTGCTTTATTTAAAAAATATATGTGTAACATATGTGTCCTTCTAGACGTGAAAATATAAATACATTTAGATTTTATTAAAATCGGTTAGATGGTCTCGCTGGCATGGAAATTGCCCCTACTTTCCCACGTGGTCCTAGTTTTAAAGAAAATAATACGCTATAACCTTCCTGGAGTTGCACAATTGTCAATGTATCTTTTAAACTCAAATACATTCAAGTTTTAAAGTTCATTAAAATCGGTTATGTAGTTTTAGAGAGGCCGAAATTTTTCCCCTATCGCCCTCCTGGTCCTAGTTTAGAAAATGCACATAGCCTATGAGCAATTTTAAATGCAGAGCTATCCATATTCTAAAATTCATTAAAATCGGTTTTAACGTTTCGGAGGGGCCAAAATTCCCCCTATCGCCCTCCTGGTCCTAGTTTAGGAGTTGCACAGACTAGATGCACCAAATTTCATCGTGCACGATTGGTCCACAAATTGCGAAGTTAAGCTCGTTTATATTATAAAATCTGTTAAAAACCATGTGTAAGGAGTTGCATAATTAAAAAAGTAGGCATTAAGTCTATAATTCATTTAAGAGTCCCAATTATATGATGTGAAAATTTCAGGAAGATCGGTCCAGCGGTTTGGGCTCCTATAAGATACAAACAAACACACATAATTTTGATATATACTCGTATAGATTATTCTGTATAGTGTTTGTAGTAAACATGCATGTTCTTCATGTACCAGCAAGACTTGCAAGTATGCTACTAAATTAAATTTGTACTTTCTGCATGTATGCAGTGCCGGCGTCAGAAATAAATTATCGTGTCGATACCGATTTATATCTTATGTTGCGTTGAAAGGTGCGGTATCCCGCCATCTATAACTTTTATGACAATTCTTCAACTCTGCTGTTTAAGTGTTGTAAACAAAACAAATTATGCCATTTATATATAATATATGCAGATTTTATCAATTGTGGTAAACATCGTTTTCGTTGTTGTGATCTAAGAAAATGCTCCATAAAATTTAAAATAATAAAAAAAAAGAATTGGGCCGTTCACCCACCCAAAAAAATTATTTATTCACATTTTGTTCATCCGAAAACTTTTTGTTGTTTTGGTGTTTTTAAGTTAATCTTATTATAATTCCATCTCTTATTCAGCTGTTATAAGCATACAGAATTTTAAAATTTATAAAGCTGTAAGTATGCGCTTTAAGAATGTTATTCTTTATTCCCAGCTTATACTTTTTATTTTTATATGCCTCAACGTATGTTTCTAAAGTGTGTGTGTGTGTGTGTGTGGCCTACATTAAAAACGATATTATTATTACTATTATTATTTACACTTCTTTGAACTGAAACTTTTTGCCTTATTTTTCTAAACTTTGAGTAACAAACACAATATCTTGAGCTAAACTTTTTCATCTCTCGAAGTGTGACGTGTAAAAAGTTTTACCATACGAACAATTATTCAAGTGTCTCCAAACGGGGGTGGATTTTTTTTTTGCTATCTTTATAGATTGTTGGGCAATCGCTTCGTTTATAAGACTGGTAAATGCATTGAGATTTTCGTCGAAATTATATTTACCGGAAATGAATAGTCGGTATAATTTATAAATGGAATAAAAATGATGCGATCGTAATGCCTGGAAGTTTTCGAAAATTAGCCTGTTTAAAGTACAAATTTAATTGAAAGCAATAAAATTAGATCCGCACCAAGACACATTTAAAGCAATAAAAGAAAATGTATTTTGATTATACAGTCGCGATTAAAACGCTTTAATTTTTGTTGCTGAAATTCTGTTCAATTCTCTTTCACAGAATTTGATTCCTTTAAGTTTGGGTCATCATACATAAACATAAAATCGACAATTTGAGATAATTACGAATAACAAAACGAAAGGAATTAAGTAAATTTTGGAGTGCAAGAATGCGTTTGGCTGCAGTGTTTGCGCGAAAGTCCAGTCCACTCATCTGGTGGACATTCGTAGGTATTTGAGCAATTGGCGAAGTAAAATGATAAATAATTAAGCTCTCATTAAATTGGAAAATAAACTAATTTAGTTCTTAAGAGCTTAACTAGTCAATCATTACCATCTGACCACTAATACTACTTTCAGCCATGCATTTCACAGCTGGAAAAAATAACATTTTAAGGTGTAAATCGCTTATCATTTCTTTTTCGTTTTAGTGATTTCGACATTTGCTTTGCCATTGTACAGAATTTTTTCTTTTCACTGAACAGACTTCTCAGTAAACATACTTGTGAGAAGGGTTGCATTTTAAGTTTTACTCAATATTTATAACAGTTTCATACTTATTGCTTAATAACATAATTTAAATGTTTTATGGAATACTGAACTGAATTATGCCATTTATTGCAAAAATCTCAAAGTTACAAAGTTTTGACTACCGTATTTGACTTGATCTATTAAAAATAATCACAGACAACTGTTTCTTTTTCCAGTTAACAAAATTTCTATTTACTTCTATTGACTCTGGTACCAGAAGTTCTTCGGTTCAAGACCCGAAATTTTTCTTTCAACGATATCTGTGGGACGGACCACCCGATTATAGTAAAATAGACGTTTCTTTTAAGCTCTCATTAGATTTTGAACTAAATCGGCTTATAAGTTTAGAATTTATATAAAAAGAGAAATTATTGAAAAAATTTATTTTCGGAATCTACCGAGTCAAATCGGTTGCTTGCCACAATGAATCAATAGGTTCATCAACAACATGATCTCATCCTTTGGCCCGTTCGTAAGGTATCAGAAGTTGTCATACACAGACACATACACACTCATGCATGCATCCATATGGACATCGGGGTGAAAATAGTCATAATCGACTTGAAAACTCGATTTTCGAAAATTGCTAAATGTTTATTGAAGTTCAAGCTGAATAAAACCTAAATAAATAGAAACTTCAATAACAATCAATCGATACATTGCAAATAATATCACTTTGCTCTGTTCGTAGATAGACAACTGTATTTCACTGGCCCTTTAAATCTTTTCTGCGATAAATTAACAAACAAAATTAAGACCGTTGAATAATAGGTCGTCAGTCATTAAACGCTTAAACAGTTTGAAATTAAAAAAAAAAAAAAAAGAAATAGAAATAGGAAATAAATAGCTGTAATAATCCAATATAAATAAATACGAGTATTATGGCTGTGAAAAAATGAAATGAATTGAAAAAATCTCACATTAGTTGGCAGGGAAAAGAAATAATTTTCTGTCACTAAAATAACCAACCCCAAGTTATGTGCTTTCACTTTAGTTTTTGCCATTTCGTACGTGACTTCCAATTTATTTATTTATTTGTTTTGGATAGAATAGAATTTCTTTAAGGCATTTTTATAAAACTCCTTCAGGCATCATTGGATAATGTTTTTGTTAACATTTTGGTTTTTTTTTTTGCTGTGTAAAAGCGATGAGGTTGCGACTTCCTTTTGTTATTTTATTAATTTCTCGCAATCCAAATAAATACTATATAGAAGAACATTATAAAATGTTATTAGCTATTTTATATTCAAGAAGATTCCCACGCCCAATCTATTTTACTGCTTTATATTAATTTATAATTCTTATTGGTAATAAAATGCGGTTCAAAAGACAGTTTAGCTTTTGCAACAATTTAAAAGTTAGACAAAATACTTGAACTAAACTGTTTCGCAAACGAAATTCAACTCAAGCAACTTTAAATTTCAACGAGTCGAAATTAGAACAATCTAAAATAACACTCCGGTCCCTAATTGAAATATTCACCGATTTAATTTTATTTTGTGTGACAAAAAAATTTTTTTTTTATTTATTTATACATTAATTCATATTTCGATAGCTGGCAACACTAATGTCAATAGCTAAAATCTGGCAACACCATTATAAAGTTTGACAGTTTTGACCATAAACGCACTCACAATGATTTGATGAGCAAGTGCTATTTGTTTTCTTTACAATGAATTAAGAAAATCAATATGACCACAAAATGGAAATTTAAAGGGAAGGTTTTCGATTTTCACGTGAATTATCCCAACAAGAATGTGTCGAAAAAGTCAATTCTTTGTATGGCGATAAAGCACCATCAAAAACCAGAGTATATCGCTGGTATAGGGAATTCAATCGTGGTCGTAGTTTGGTCCCCGACGAATTCCGTGAAGGTCGTCGAAAATCGGTTACTGTGCCACAAAACATCAATGCAGTACATGAATTGTTAATACAAGATCGTCATGGAACATATTAGCCCAACTCACAATCTTGTGCATATGGTGTTGCATCATTGCATTTGCAAAAAAGTATAGCAAAAAAAACGATCCAGCGTGAACAGCGCAGCGTGCGCCAAACGGCACATTGTTTGCGCAGTCGTTGTCGAACGACCGGGGAATGGGCGACGGAATTCGCGCTGCGCCAACACCACAGACGAATTGTTACGCAAAAAAATAGACACGATTATTCCGCGTTCTTGGGGAGTGTATCGCTCAATGGCTTGTTCACTTGTATTCTACATCTGTCTAGTTCACAAATGTCACAACAAATTTGACATTGGCCGCCATTTGCAAAAATAAGAGCATCTTACAATAAGGTGATTTCTTCTGGCCCACCTTGTAGTACCCTCGTATGTGTGCTTTAGATCGTACCACCTTATAGGCAAAAAAAAGTGCTCTGTACCCCCTAATATAAAGTATTTTTATTAGTATTGAAAATTAAATAGTTTGTTCCAAGAAACTCTACAAAAGATTTAAGAAGAAGTCAACAAGATATCGATATACTAGGTATCGGTATCGGTATCGGTATCGGTTATATCCCTAATAGAAATGTCATCTTAGTGGCCGATGTTTGGCTTTTCTAAACTACACACAATTTGAACTTGTAATTTAAAGCAAACAAAAATTGCAATCCTCTGCTTTAGTATATGGAAGAACCATGCGCTTTGTTTTCAATTAAACTCTTGTCAATTTGAATCTCAATTATTTAAATTTTCTCTTTGATCCCTTGAATTTTAAATTATCGAGAGTCGACTGCACCACATAGAATTTAGTTTTGGAAGTTCGTATAAATCAAAAATATTTTTATGAATACGTGAGTAAATTTTGCCACTAGTCCATTCTTCTTTTAAATATTTACATATGTATATGAGAGTTTTAATGCGTCCTAAATTAATTTTGGAAAATGTGCACACTATTTCAATATTTCTAGTCCATGTTATAAATGAATTGTCATCCGAAACCAAAATCTATTTTTATTTAATGCCCGCAAACATTCCTAAAACTTTATAAATATATAGAAAATATGTTTGAATGTGCTGGTGTTTTGCAATAAATACCAGTATAAAAAGAAAATAAGACATACATATGTCCACAGCATACTATCAAAGTCATTAACACCCATAACTTAACGCTCTTACAGGAGTGTTTGGATGTGCGTTTTTATAACCCTTTTCCAAATCTTTGTCGACAATTTTCTCATTAAACAAAATGTGTCACGTTTTATATAACAAAATAATAAAAAATATAATTTATTGTGCCAGCAAAAAGATTTACAATGTTATTTAAGGAGAATTAAGAGAAATTTGCATACAAGTACTTGGCTGATAATTTATGATATTGTATTAAAACAATGTTGTTCGTTTTGTAATTATTGTTTTAAACTGATTGGAAAACATCTCTTTTTTACTTTCATTATTAATTATCGTAAAAATTGTTTTCTATTTAAAAATGCTGAAACTAGGAGCTGATTTCTGGAAGGCGTGGGAATTGAAAAATTACATTTGTCAGCATGTTTTTTTCTACGATATATGGGCATTTCCACAGAAAGGTCTACCAGGATCGAAAATTAATATGTCAATAAATAAATGATTTTTTTCTAATATTCTATAGGAAATGTTAAAATTTTAAGAAAATTATGTATTTTCAGTTTGTGGTGTTTGTTATTTTCAGAAAATTGGTCTGTAAACAGAAAATTTATTTAAAATATGTTGAATATATCAAATATACGAGTCGATTTTATAACATAATATTTATAGTTTACTTCAAAAAAAAAAAGATATGTTAAATATTTAGGAATTTAAATGATTGAGAAATATCTTTCTAAGAATGAAGATGTCTGACTTTTAAAATCAACAGCTTATTTATTACATACCAAAACCTAAAATTTGTATGTAAAAATATCTTTAAAATAAATAAATATTTAAATATAAGTATACAAATTTTCACCGTTAATACAATTTAAACTTAAGAAAATTTTTATTACAAACATTGTAGGAAAATATGTCCCGTTCTAAATGTCCCGTGTTAAATCTAGTAAAGGTTGTTCAAAAATATTTAACCATCAGTGGAAAGCCATATTATTCTATTTTAATTTAAAAAAAAAAATACTTTCCAAAATGGTGTTCTAATTTGCAAATTTTTTTTAATTTTTCTAAATGCAGTTGAAAGCGACTTCTAAATTTTATCCCGTTCGTGATACCCTGTTTATTGGTTATACAACAGAAACAAAAAATCGATAAAAGCTACATTTTGCACTATTTATAGTGCCATTAATGTGCTATATAAAAACGTAGAAAAGAAAAAGAAATTGAAGATATCTTTATTTTACTTCACTTCATAGGCAAGCGAGTTTCCCATTCTAAATCGTGGAATTGCCCATATTTATTATTTATTCTCTTAGTAGACATCAAGTAAATTAACTGCCTGTCTCAATATGTCACTCGAATTCGTTCGTTCGCATAACAACATTTAAAACACAAACAAAATTTAAAATGTTGTTTTTGTTTTGAATGTTGTTATGCGAACGAACAAATTCGTGTGACATCGTGAACTAGGCAGTAAGTGTTTTAAAGAGAAGAATTTCCCAAAATTTTCAAATACAGACTGTTGGTACTTTAATACATATTTCTATTTTTAGATTTCTCTTCTCATCTTAAAATAAATTAAAATCATATATAAAAAAAGTATACTCATGGATTGTTATTTTTTTGTTTATAGGTTTTTGGTTTTGTGTTCAGTATTCAACTTTTAATTCTCGATTGGTTAGTTGAATTTTGAACATAAGAATCCTGGATCTGTAGTCAGAAATTAGGAAAAATACACTGATGAGCTAAGTAAGCATTAGCGAAATAATATAATATATGGATATGCTTTCCTCCTCAATTATTGAGTGTGTTTTTATAAAAAATTTTTTTTGCGAATATCATAAAGTATGTAATAAGGCATTTCATATATTTTTTTTTTTGGGAAAAATCATTTATATTTATATTAACGTCTTCCACAGGCACATCAGAACGCCCTCCTTCGTCGATATTGTGTAGCATCGGCAAAGTAAAATAATCACTAAAAATAGCTACTAAAAACGAAGGTTCAAAATTTAATACGTCTCCTTGAGGTCAGAGTCGTTAGAACACTGCTATAAAAAAGAACAAATAACGTGCAAAAAGTAGTGTTGGAAGATACTGAAGCTTCACCTCCTATTATTTCTCCTACAATCCCTTTCCTCTAGTTCCAGCACAATGCACCGCATGTGTAGGGGTCATCTCCTGAGTGCTGGTCCAAGATAAAAAAAGAGGCAGATTTTGTTAAAACAGTACTATTTCTTAAAGCCGTACCTGCTCTTAAAAGGGTATGTTTTGCTTAAGAAGGTACTTTTGCTTTAAAAGGTATTTTTCGTTAAACTGACCCTTTATCTTAATGCTGTCCTTTTTGTTAAAAACTCTATTAATTCTCTTGAGCATCGTCGCAACGTGGGGTGCGTTTCGTTGTTCTATCGTTACTATAATGGCATGTGCTCTGATGAAATCAGGGAACTTGTTCCCGAAACCCGATCATTCACGCGCACGACGCGTTCATCATTAAGAGCACATCCATTTGTAGTCAACTTGTCAGCGAACCGCACTACGCATTACAGGGAGAACTCATTTTTCGGCCGAACATCGCGTATGTGGAACAAACTCCCTGCAGAGGTCTTTCCTGTCACTTATGACGTGGGAAAATTCAAATCAAATGTCCATTCACACTACTCCCTCTATCCTCCTTCCCATAACCTGATTTCCTAGTTCCAGCACAATGCATCGCATGTGTAGGGGTCATCCCCTGAGTGCTGGTCCAAGATGCAAAAAAAAAAAAGATACTTTTTCTAAACAAGTACTTTTTCTTAAGGAAATACTTATTTTCTTAGCTAGAACAATAAGTATACCTAATTGAATTGCAATCGGAGAGAGACAAGAAAATTCATGATTTATTTGGCTTGGAATTGCCCAAATGTGAATTTTGATATATTTCGGCTGGGGCTGCGTTGTGATTTTAAACCGATACTTTCATTTCGTAATTTTCTTAAAATGTTATATCGAGCCTTTGTGTGCAATACCGTCGTAATTCAAAAAATCGTGAACTGAGAAAAATGCATTTGAAGTTTTGATCCATCTTTTTGATAGTATTTTCGTTTACTAAAGTTATTTTTTTACAAGTTTTTAAATACAGAGGCATGTTTTGTAATGTTTTCTGTTTGTAAATTTCTTGTCATAAAGGAAATATTTCATTATTGCAAATAAATATTGTTGGAAATAGCTGGAGGCAATAAAGACATTTGTAGCTGTAGAATCTGAACAGTTAGATATAGAACCATAATCTTTTTTTTCCTTTAGATATATATTTCCCCAAAGATCATTTCTGCATACCCAGCTCAAAAAATTAAAATTTTGAGTTACTGCAGTATTGCACCAATGGCTCGATATAGCTTGCGATTTTGCTAAATGCTTGTCAGGTTTTTTCTTGCCCGAACAAGTTGACCAACCCTTAATAAAAAAAATTTCTTTTTAACGAAAATGTTTACGGGAGTTTTTGTTTTCATATATGTAAAGATTTGGTGTATGGTTAAGCTACTGCTGTGGTTTTCCAGAATAACATGCGCATGTCTTGCATTCACATTGTTCAGGAGAGCCACATTTAGTTATTTTTATAACTTCTTAGTAATTTATTCAACTTTTCTTATACAATAATGTAGATTTAGGCCATGACAATATTCCAATTATTTTTAGGAAACATTTCCTGATGGATCAGATTACAGTGCAATTTGAAGATTTTAAACATCCAAGTTGTGTTCTGACAAAACAAATTATGTAGATAATTCTCGCTGAAAATCTTAACATATGCCGGTGCCACCACTCAGTAGATGTGATTGTTTTTGTCAGAAAATAAATTTTCATTTGCTATGCACCTTTATCCGAAATATTCCCATTTTTACGGACATGAACTGAAAATAAGTTTATCTTCTCTAAATAAAATAGCAATAAATTATTTAAGGTGTGTTTATTTTATTTACGGAAAACAAACACACAAGTGATTATGATTTGTTTTTACTCGTAACTAAACAAATATCAAAATATAATTTTCAAATGTGTTCAGATAAAATAGCGTATGTGACGCTGTGTTCTTTTATAAGAAATAAATTTTTCAGGAAGCCCATGTTTGTCAACATACTACGTTACTGTTAGTTACGTTGGTGAAAAAAGGTAGAAAATAAAGTGTCCATATTTATCAAGATTTTTTTTACCTTTTAAATAATAATTAAAAATGTAACAATTTGGTATTCCTAACTCGAAATGAGAAAAATTAAATATATGCTGTTATTTATGAAAACCACAGATTTTTGCAGAGGATACTTGATTTTTTTGTATTTTCACAATTCTCAAAGAGTTTGTGGGAGTTTTTTTTTTATATAAACACCAACGAAATGTAGATATAGACTAGCTTAACCATACAACAAGTATATACAGGGTGGTACAAAAGGAGCTATATGGCTTAAATGGTTTATAACTTTTTTATTTATGCGATTATTATAATTTTTTTTTTAAATACAGTATATTATTGCGGAATTTTTTTGCAATTGGCTTTCAAAAATTATATCCTGTAAGTGATGATTTTCTGCTTCGCACATACGTGCTCTTTTTAGCATATTTTCCATTTCCATTTTGGCAAAATTTCCGGTGTAATGGCCATGATTTCATTTCGAATGTTTCATAATTAATTCCCCAAGTCTTCTTCACAAAATGCTGAAAAAAAAACAAAGAAAAAGTAATAATTAAAAAAGTTACAAAGAATTCAAACCATATAGCTCATTATGCGCCACCCTGTATACATAATCGTAATTCATTCGGACTGGTGTTGAATAAATATTAAAGAACATATTTTTTTTTTAATGTATTTTGTCTTGAAAATGGTTTTTTTCTTAGAAAAAGTACTCTATTTTAAAATGAAGCGGTACTTAAGAATTTTTATTGTCTGACTTTATTAAAAAATGCCATATTAAGTGTTAACAAGATTATCACTTATGAACTCAAGTCTGCCGAGTAATTCATATGAATACGTTAGGTTATGTTGAAAAGGGAATCAGCTGTAGCAATAATTCAATCATATATTTTTACTGTTCTTATAAATTTATATTCTTGAGAAGTAAATTTATGTTAATACATTCAAATCATTCTTTTGATTTAGTAGATTATAGACCGGGCTTACAACTATGCTCACGCGGCATGTTGTGCGCTCTACCCGAAAATCAGAGGTACCCACCGCAAAAACCGGCCACTCCCAGAAACCAGTCCGCACGATGGGTTATTTAACATTCCCCCGAACAGGTTGTAACATCCCTTAATTGTTGTGCCGTCCAGACAACTCCATCAATATATATCACAAATGAAATCGTAGAGCAAAAATTATAAATACTTCGTATATCTTCGTACCGTCAAGGCTTCTTAATTTTTATGAGGCTACAAGATCTGCTGACGATACGAAACACAATAAGCAAAGCTAAAACACCGATACCAAATTTCGATGGCGATGGCCGAAGTAGTCTGCACGTTAACTACAAAACGAAAAATTTTCCTGGGTTCAACCCCAGTTTTAGACTCATAAAAATATCTCGCATTTTTTCTGATGTGCATTTGTGTGTCTTTGTGTCAGAGGTTGACGGAAGGTTTCAGTGGAGAAAGCATAGTCACAGAACAGTAACGGTTTCAACTGTATCCAATCAAGAGGCACATCAGAATAATCTCCTTCGTCGGTATTGAGTAGCGACGAGTCCCATGCGAGCGATATGAGGCCTCATTTCCTTGTGACGGGTCATTATGCCAAGCAGTCTTCTGAGTGTTGGCCTGCTCAGCCACAGTAACTTCTTCGACCTCTCCTTATCCGGATCGCCCCATAGTACTTAGGTGACCCTACCCACAGTACACAGTAGCGTTCCGTCAAACCCTCCCATTCATATGAATAACTGCGTAGTTGTAATTTAATTTTTATACCTTGCTTTGTATGCAGGACGAGCTGTTTTGTCAAATATGGACACATGTTATAAAGGAACCAAGTCATCGGACATTCATGGGTTCTAAGCACTCATTTAAATGGCGAGCTGTTTTGTTAAATGTGAACACGTGCTCAGCAATGGCACCCCTCTGTGTTAAAATCATGCGTTCTTCAGCTAAATTCAACCAGTTCATTTCCAATAGAACCCACGTATTAAATATTTCTTTTCATTTTTTTTTTTTTTTTTTTTTTTGGTATATTTTCTTAAAAATTATTTTATGTACATTTTGCTAACAGAAGGCACTTCACTTAAATACAATTTTAATGCAAAGTTTGATGTTTTGCTGCGACAGCACGCAATACGTATTCTTCTATTGTTTGGCTGTGGTATTGGCATTAAAAAATCTAATTATCACACGCACATGAGGAGACATTTGAACGCACTCACTCAAAAGCACAGAACCACTTCGTTAATGGCAATTTCAATTTTGCTTCTTCTTATGGAAATGTATCTGTATCCCTTCACGTTTATTTATATTGGATTTAAATTAAACTGCATGTGAAAAAGACGCGTATGTCGTACACAAATAAATAGTAATTTGCTCTTAAAAATATTTATTTACGTTCGCTTTCTTTTTTCTTTTTTTTGTTATTACTGCCATAATGGAGTTGTGGTTTAAGAACTACTTACTAATACGAGGGTGGGTTAATAAGCCCGTGACTTTTTGAACTTTCCGCCTCTTAACTGACAGGTATCTGTCAGTTGACCCCTTAAGAAATTTGAACAAGTTGCGTCATGTTTGACAGCCATTGCTAACAGACTGCTGCGTGTTTTGGGTAGAGAAAGGAAAAAAGTGAATATTGCGGTTGAATAGCCAAAGACTCCTCCGAAGCTGTCACAAGATTACGTTTGTGGTTGATTGTGCGCAAATGCGGCACCAATGTTGCCAAGTGGTCATTCAGGGGAATGCAATGTTATTTAAGCACTTTCAATTGTCCGCACAATTTTTTTGTTATCATTTCTGTGTGAATTTGGAAACGCGTAGTCATATTTCAGCAGTGTTTAAGTACAATTTAAAACGTGTGTACATAAAGTCTCTTGACCGACCCCAGTTTCAGCCTAAGTCATAAAAACATCTCGCATTTTTGCAGCTGCGTATTAGTGTGACTTTGTGTCAGTTGTTGTCGGAAGGTTTCGGTGGCGAAGGCATAGTCAATGTTCACAGAACAGCGCCGGCTTCAGCTGATACCAATCCACAGGCACATCAGAACGCCCTCCTTCGTGCTGATCCAAGATAAAAAAAAAATTAAAAAGCCACTCCGAGCGTAAACAATTTAAGAAATTGGTGTAGAATTAGTGAACTATTTTCCACAAAGTACATGCCCAATCTTTTGGCGCTCCGCAACGATATTGCTTTGAGAAATTTAATGAAGCCAAAAAACAAACAAATATTACTGATTATATGATTAACAATTGGTAATTGTGAAATGAGACTCACGGTGCCCTAAGCTTTTTAAATACACAATTTAAAAACTTTTATTTTATGTAAATTTTTATATATTTAAAAAAATTTTTCTTTTAATATTTTTTGCTCTAAACTGTGATGAATTTTACTGATATTGAATGTTTGTGTTCGTTTTATATAAATAAAATGAAGTGTTTTTTTTTTGTATTTTCTAAACGAAAATGCACTATTATGTTGCTTTGCATTAGAATAAAAAAGCTTCTGGAACTTTTAGAACTTGTCCAAAATTAGAACTACGCCAGGAACAAAGTGGTTCTAATTTACGAGCAAAAGTCTCCGTCAAATCGGGTTTATATATTCTCCGATATTTATCAAGTTAAGAAATGTTTTTTAATTATTACGTAATTTCTTATCAAATCTGTTTTCGATACGCATTACAAACCCTGTCGAATACTGGAAATTTGCTTTGATTGAGTTAAACGTATCGTAATGTTTCAGCGATGTCCTGCAAGGTCAACCGATTACTGGATCTTTAATATAGCTTTTCTTAAAACGTTATTTTTTTTAAAAAAAAAGTTACTTCTTAATGCGAATATTGGTTTATTATTGGCTTCACAATGCGTCTTAAAGTGTTACTAATCTTTTGAAAATACATTGAAAGTAGGAAATAAATATTGCTCGCATTATATTCATTCTATTCTCATATGGTGTTTTCATTAAATTACGCTGCAAATCAATGAAGTTTCAGAAATTAATATTGTAAAACTTAAAAGGTTTTCTTTGTGTGATTGTGAAGGTTACAGGATGAACAGGAATGCATGCCTGAATGACTGGCCAAACAGGAAATTAAACTGAAGTACTGAAATGAATTTTAAAATTATATGATTTGAATTATATTATTAATTGACCTTTTTTATTATATTTTTTGAAATATATTTATTAAGCTTGAAGTCTTTTTTTTTATTTTATTTTGTTTTATTATTCGATATTTTGTTAACAGCTTGTTAACATTATCAGGAATAATAGGAAATTATAATTGTTTTTTTTTTATAATTTCCTATTATTCCTAATAATAAAACAAAATAAAATAAAAAAAGACCTCAAGCTTAATAAATATATTTCAAAAAATATAATAAAAAAGGTCAATTAATAATATAATTTAAGTACTTTATTTTTATTTTTTGTATAAATAGTATAGTATAAAATAGTATAAATATATATTTTTCTATTAAAATGGATGAAGGTCTAATTGAAGAAGTGCGCAACAACAAAATTTTGTATGTTCTGGGTCATCCAGGCTACAAAAATCGACTCCTTATGGTACAGTTGCCGCCTTCAAATTAATTAAGTATCAGACTACAAGACAACGAATGCAGTCTCTGTAGGTCGTTGCCTGCTGTGGCGAATGTGTTTCATGCTTTAGTTAAAAAATAAATAACACATTTAAATTCACAGGAACTAAAAATGTCAAAAGGTGTACAGTCACATATGCCAAATATTTGTTTAAAAAAACGTAACCACTTGTTTCGGCAACTAATTAATTAATAATTTATGGAATATAAAAAAATGTATATAAAAATGGATTGAAGTAATAATGTACTGAAAAACGATGGTGTTTTATTTAAGGTAAAGCTGTGTTTCAAATCAGAAGTATTTTTAACTAATGAAAAAAGTGTATAGAATTTAGTGGTTACGATTTTTGGGCAAATATTTGCCATATATGACCGTACCTAAAGACACAAAAATATGCAAGAATTTAAAAATAAATTAAGAAAAAAAATTAAATATATGAAATTCCAAAGTACACATTGCCAACAATTTTGAATAATAATGAAAATATTGTGAAGACTGCCAATAAAAATTACTTACTCCGGTTATAACGAAAAAAATTGCACAATCCCGCCGAGTTCGTTTTAACCAAACTCTACTGTACGAGTACCTATGCACCTTAATGGCATCATTTCCTTCAAAGCATTCGTTCAGCTCCTGCGATGAACAACTGAAATTGATGTGAAATACGCATTCAAATGTGTGTGAGAAAAATTTACGAATATTTGAGTAATCTACTGTGTTTAAATGTGAATTTAGAAAACGTTAAAATAAACAAACATAATTTTCTCCCCTCTTTTAAATACTTATAAGAAAAAGTAATGCTTGAATTAAGAAATGAAAATGAAATTATGTTAATATTGCATTATATGTTGTGTCTGAAAAGAAATAAATTTCTATAGTTAAGTTAACATTAATTGATTGTTTAATTAATTAATTTTCTTTTTTATTCTCTTTACAGTTTTTAATGTAATTTGTTCAAATGGTGAGTACCAACACTGAAAGTATTAATTCATTTCTCTTTAATATTTATTAATTTTCAATATTATTTAAAACCTTTAATAACATTTTTCTAAATATCTCCAACGATCTTAAATATCAAACGGGTTTTTTTTCTTTCTTCGCTGACATTAATTCCTGACATTTAAAAGTTTGCGTTAGAAAAGCGAAGATTCTGAAGATTTTCGCAATATAAACCATTTGAATGATTTTAATATTTTTTATTTTTCGATTCGATATTAGAAATGGAATTTTTGTTTTTATTTGGAATGCTTTTAGAAAAGCATTAGTTGAATTAAATAGAGTTTGTAACAGTGTGCCGCAAAATATAGTTCGTATTCGACAAAGGGAAGACAATACCAGCACAATAAATACGTTTCTATGGATTAATATTTTATTTTGAGGTTAACCTTAAATAAATATAAATATGTATTCTTAAATAATCTTGCAGTGTGTATGGATTAATGTATGTATGTACTCGTATGTACATTTATTAAGGCGTGAATGAGACTATGGGTGCTTGTTGCCATACATTTTATGAATTTCCGTCATAAATCTTCATCTTCTATCTATATATACAGGGTGTCTGGTGGCAACAAATTTATATTTTTAAATACGATTATTTCAAAAAGTAATAAACGGTGCGGAGGGAGTGTGGCGCCGTTAGAATTATCGATTTTGCGGATTTGTCAGTCCCGATGTCGCGCAGTGGTTGAGTGAGCATCGCGCGTTCGCTGTGGAGACATTTATGAAATTTTCGAATACAATTACGTAATTATTCTTTTAATAAAGATGTTAACGGATGGTTGACGAAATATCGAAAAAAGGGAAAAACTAAAAAATATAAACAAATTATTAAGATTATGCAATACAATTGCACATATTGACATATTTTAGTTAATTTCATATTTTACCACATGACTAACTTGCCTCATTTATACCACCATATGTATATACCACGGTTCTAAATTTCGATATATTGGAGATGCGTATATCAGCTTTTATTTGGCAACTTTTAGAAAGAGAGAGACAATCGGAAAAATGTTGTGTGTCAACAGCGTTAGCATTTGTCATGTTTTCTCTTTTTTTTTTCAAAATTTTTTAAAATGTCAAAAAGTTTTTAAGTTTTTAGCTTCAAAAATAATTTTTTTTGAAATTGATGCCAATTTTCTAGTTTTGTTTATTAAATTTTAAGTTGGAATATCTATGATGAAAACATTATTTGATGTCACCATGCAATGTAAACGATCTTAAAATTTTTCAATCATTAATTTTTGTTGCAACACTGTTAAATGTCTCATTCCCTCTTTAATACAACTGTGCTTTATTAATAAAATTGCTTTTTATGCGGTTTTTTTTCAAGTTTTCTATTCCAAAAAAAAGGATAAATATTTAAAGAGAAACGGTAAGGATAATTGAATCATTTTGATTTTAAATAAATCTTTTGGTGTTATTAGTTTTAAGCAGCAATGGAATTGAATAAAATAGCGTAGAATATGCTACAAACACATCGGAGGCTCTAACAAAAGATAAAAAAAATTGGGGAACTACTCAAAATCGCGAGAAGAATAAGTTTGTTGTTGCTGTTTAACTTTTTTTTGTTTGTTATTTTCAATAAAAATTAATTCAAGAAATATCTTTTTGTGCTTTTGTCCTTTTTGGAAAATTTTTTGAGGAAAAGTTTTTTGTTGAAAAATTAAGTTTTTTTTTTAAATAAAAAAAGGTTTTCTGAAAAAATATATGGTAACGCTGTGTGTGAAACACAAAAGTGAAAACTCTAAAGTTTTTTATAGCTGAACTTTACTTTTGAAATAGATTTAAAAAAAAAGAAAAATAAGAACACATTTTAAAATGTATTTATTTTCCAGGGATTTAGATAAATTTATGTTGAAAGCCGTAAATGCCCTGCGTATTACTTGTATGTATGTATGTGTGAGTACAAGTGTAATTTTTCATTTAGCATATTTGTAAAGATTTTTGTGTGGAAATGAAGTGTGATTCTTCGTAAACATTGTGATATACGGTTGGACTTAAATAAAATTTATAAAACATATAAAAATTTGATTTCCACGGCGCACAGTGGGTCCACACCTCCTTTTTTAGCGGATTAATGCATATCTCCACAACTGCAATAGTGAGGCTCACTAAATTTTATGTGAGTAGCTCGTAAAACAAATGAAAAGTTCCCACGAAATCTTTGAAGTATAGCAGGAGGGGTACAGGTACCACCCTTCCAAAAAAAAAACATCTCGCATTTGTTCTGATGTGCATTAGTGTGTCAGTTGTTGTCAGAAGATTTCAGTGGCGAAGGCATAGTCACTGTTCACTGAACAATACCGGCTTCAGCTGATAGCAATTCACAATCACAGCAGAACGCCCTCCTTCGTCGGTATTGTGTAGCACTGGTGAAGTAAAATAATAATAAAAATGGCTACTAAACCGAAGCTTCAACACTGCTATAAACAAAAAACGTTCAGAAGAGCTGTAAAATAATTAATTAAGCTTCACCTCCTATCGTTTCTCTAACTATCCCTTTCCTATAGTTCCAGCACAATGCATCGCATGAGTAGGGGTCATCTCCTGAGTGCTGGTCCCAGATAAAAAAAAATATTATTATTAACTCTTACAACACACTGCATGTTCCAACAAAACCTTGGTGGTATAGGAGGGGGAGGATCAAAGTAATTATTAATTAATTGCTAAACACAAAAATATTATAAGGCGCTTTCTAGTGCCATCTACTGCTCTAGCAAGGCACGAACCCACAACAGCAAAAAGTGTTCGGGAAGCGCTTTTTGTTGACAAACTCACCCATTTCTGCGATAGCCTCGGTGTCCGATCCTTAAATATTCCACTGTATAATGCCTGGTGGTTATTACTTGCAAAGAGACAAAATAAAAGTTTTGTAAAATATATCTACATTAATCTTGTTCTCATTTATTGAACACACTTCGTATATAAAATAAGTTAATTGAATTATTTTGTGGCAATAAATTATTATCGCAACCGTGAGTATATCATCTTTTCTTTTTATCTTGGACTATGCCTTCGCCACTGAAACCTTTCGACAACAACTGACATAAAGACACACTAATGCACATCAGAACAAATGCGAGATGTTTTTACGATTTAGTCTGAAACAGTGCTGGAGGCCAGTACTTTTTTGTTTTGTAGTCAACGTGCACAGAAAAAAAGTTTAAATCAAGATTCGATTAAAAAATACGAAGATTCAATTAAAATAATAATTAGTTTTCATCCTATCACGAACAACGCAGAATTAATTAACAGTTTTAATTGCAAAAAATTGCAAAATTTACCATTTTGATTGCACTTTCTTGATAGAACACCAAAATCAATTAAATTAATGAGCAAAGACTTAATTACGAAAAATTTAATTATTTTTTTAACTGTGTGCAGACTGCTTCAGCCATCGCTAACATCTTTATTTATTTCACTTGTTGTTTCCAATTTATAATTGTTTAAAACGGGTTTTGATTTTCAGGATGTTTAGAAGTTCTATTTTTAAGAGAATGTTATTGCATTTTTTCCCTCTAAAAATAAAATATATCCATTCTTAGAGTTACAAAGAATCTCATTTTTAAACAGTCAGTAGAGCTGAAAATCATTTTTATAGAAATAAATTTTTAAGAAAAAAAAACTTCATTTATGAACAATTTTATTAAACTGAATGAGGGAGTTTAAAATAGAAATATTTGTTGATTTATGGTTATTACGGATATATTTTTTGTTTTTGTCGAAATTTTAATACAGCCTGGAGTGCCGCTCCCCTCCACACATACATATGTAGATATATACAAACATTTTTACATATAAAAAATAAATTAATGTTAACTTCACTATTTCGCGTTTGCGTTCCAAAATTAATTTGTGAATAACCTCTCCTTTTTATCACTTCCACAATCCTTCCACACCTTACGGTTGTATTTTTCGACCCAATTTACTTCTTTAAAACTTTTGAAACAAACTTAAAAATGTATGATAAAGATATCAAAACGTTGTTTTGTGCTACTTTTCACGTTAGGCTTTGCAAGTTAGTATTGTATTTAATTAATTCATATTAAATTAACTGTTGACAGTATGCAGGTGGTAATAATTTTTAGATTTCAGTAATTCGCAGGGCCATAAAAAAGGGGAATGATAACAATACCTTATTTTAAGGATAATAATAATAACTATCTAACTGTAAGCTATGCTCTTCCTTCAGCTCCCCACTGTATGTGAAAAGCAACATTTTTATTTTTACCTTAAAAAATCGTGGGCATCATTTCAAATGTGCGAGTGCAATAAATATTCTCTTTACAATTATTATCTCTTTCTTTATTATTACACGTACTTTCTCATTTGCAGTT